>JAUBOD010000446.1:72418-83868 GCA_032353885.1 Nothura maculosa
CCGCTGCGGCGCTGAGGCGCGGGCGGGCGGCAGCGGGGCCGCCGCGGGGCCGCGCCGCGCAGCTCTCCGTCCCCGCCGTCTCCCGGCACGTGGAGAGCTCATTTTTTTGTGTCGTGCACCTAAGGGCTGGCGGGCGCCCAGGCGCTGCCCGGCACAAAGGCAGCTTTCATGCCGCGCGGGCGCCCGCTTCCTAAGCCGGCACCCGTCTTCCCAGGGGCTGCGGAAGATTACGGTAATTGCACTTGACAGGGCAAGATGTCACAGGACGCGGATTCACCCGGCGCGGGGCTCCCGCCGGCCCTGCTGCTGCAGGTCCTCGCTCGCGCGCCGCATCCTTCACGGATACTGCTTTGGGACTTTGGCAAAAGAACCCCCAAGCAACATGCAAGGCTTTTCCCCTTGAGGGAGTTTTTCCAGCTCTCATGCTGTGAAGGTGCCAGGAGGCTGTTTGTGGCTGCGGCTGAGCCGGGTTATCCGGAGTGGGAACCCCGTGGTTCCCAGGTGCTGCCGGGATTGGGCTGAGGCCGCCTGATCTCTGGCACGTGAGGGAGGATGATAATTCCAGGAGGCCCCGTCCCTGCCTCAGCATTAGTGCTTGAGCGCTGCAGCACCACAAGCTCCTCCAGGAGCTGCTATCCGAGGCTGGAAGGGGACTGTGGTTTTCCATGCCCTCGGTGGCGCCGTGCCCTCGCCCTGGCGGCTCACAGCCTGCCTTTCATTTGCCTTGTGAACACATCCAGATCCTTTGAAGGGGCTTAAAATAGTTGGCATATTTAGGCTGGCAGCAGCCCGGGCCTGCGCCATGCGCAGGCTCCCATGGCCAGGACCTTGTGCTTTTCTTGCTGCTGGGGTGTGCACCGTGTACAGGGTATGTGCGACTCCGTGCTCGGGATTAACCCTTGGAGCTGATGGATGTGCAGTGTGGCCTCCCCTCCATGGCGGTTAGAGCCATGTCAAGGCGGGTAGCAGTGAGCAGGACTGGTGCGGCTGTTGGGGCTTTCTTTTACAGTGGGTTTTATTTTAGTTTTGTCCTTGGAACCACTTCTGGGCATTGCATGGCTCCCTTCAGGCTTCTTTTTCCCTAGTTTATGAAAAAAAAAAACCCCTTGCCTTCCTTAATCTCTCCTAACGTACTCCGTTGGGAGCATGGGGGTCATCAGTGCTGAGGTCTGCCCGTCAGACACTGACCTAGCGCTACAGGGAGGCATTTTCCCTTTTTTATTCTGTACTCTCTGCTCCAGCTTAGTCTGGGCTGGGAAGCATCAGCATAGTGGGATTTCCTGTTGCCCCTCCTGGCACCCTGTTGGCCCCAGGGGGCTGTCCAAGAGGCCGGTGTTGGTTCCTCCTGTCACAGGGCTTTGGCCATTGGGTAACACAGGGGCTCTGATAACTGGTGTCGAATGACGGCGGAAGCTCTTCAGGAGCGGCTCCTGTTGCAGATGCTGACAAGGATATCCCAAGATAACCTTTGGTTTCCAGGAGCTTTTATTACTTTATTACACCCCAAATGCTTGAACAGAAATATTCCACCTTGCTCTTGCCAAAACTCGAGCCCCTGAGAGTGAGGGAGGGGAAAAAAGGATACGATCAGAGGAAATTAAAGCCTGTTTGTGATGCACTTCTTTTATCCTGCTCTCCAGTAACAGATAAGCCGGAGCCATTGCAGCTCAGCTCCTCTGATGCCCAGATTTTGGGCCCTGGGTGGATGATGCCCTTCGGGGGCTGTTTGAGCAGGGGTTTCTCCTGCAGGACTTGGGTCTGCTCCCCATGCAGCCGAACCGGCGGCCAGGGCTGGTCGCATCCCGTGTCTCCCGGTAGAAGGCTCCCACCTATTGGTTGTGCTGCACAATTTCAGCTTGCGGCACCCGCTGCTCCGTGTGCTCAGGTCGCTGCTGCTGTCCCCTCCCCGCGTGGCCGGTTTCCACCTTCAGTGGGAAGCTGCCATGGGTGACATGGGTTTAACCCAAGCCAGAGGTGACAGGACGAGGGAAATGCATCGGTTGGCAAACACGTAACCTGCATTGCTGCAAGCTGTCCCCACCATCCGTCTGTCTGTCCCCTTGTGGCTGCATGAGACAGCAGAGGAGCCCCTCAGTGACTTGTCTCCTGCTGCCTGGGGTCCCTGGGTGCCCCTTGGGATCAGCGGGAACTGCCGGCAGGTTGGACGGAGACTGGAGCGTAACCATGGTGTGATCCACAGTGATCCCAGTGGGTGGAAAAGCACAGATCACACTTAGCAAGTGAAGTAAGAAGGCAGCGATTTGTAATCAGACCTCTTCTGTAAGAAAGAACTTTATAAAACCCTCTTGCAAAGTCCTGGTGACTTCAAGGCAGGAGAATAAAATACCCCGAATTAACCCAAAGTGTTCAGCCCGGGAGCAGCCTGGCTGGGTGCTCACTGTGCACTCGCTGGTTGCTGTGCCACTCGCTGGTGGCTTTTCCAGGCAGGACACAGTCCGTGTGGCAACGTTGCTGGTCATTCAGCGGCCAGTGCCGGGTGATGCTTAGCTGGGCTCAGCACCACAGGATCCTGCCCTCTAATCCATCTTGCGCGGGGCGCAGCCTTCCAGCTCCAGCAGCTCCGGCCAGCCGTCGTATTTGTTGGTCTCCTTGTTGTTCTTGATGTGCTGGGGAGGAAGCAGGGAAATGAAGGGTGAGTCTGGAGGGGGCCCCTGCGCTGCAGCCCGGCCTTGCCCCGGGACAGGCGGGAGGTGATACCTCCTCGAAGGGACTCTTGGCTTTCAGCCCTTTGGCTCCCAGGAACACCCAGTTGTCACGGAAGCCCAGGTTGCTCACGAAGCTGCTGCCCAGCTCCGTAAAAAGTGTCCGAACGCTGTCGGTCATCCTAAGAGAGGGAAGAAAAGATGCAAGAAGAGCTCGGCGTGGTGCCTGTTTGGCATTCCTGTTGTCCTGCTGCATCCACCTCCGCAATATTGCTGTGGAGGAGCCAACACAGAGCAGAGCTGATGGCTGCTCTAATGAGGTGGGATTGAGGGATGGGGCTGCAGGTCGGCCCCAAGCAGCAGCACCCCTGGATCGACCTCCCATGCGTGCGGATTTTGGGAGAGGTGGATGCTGCTCCCCGCACTGGACTCACTTTGTGGCGGGGTCATCGAAGGTGGCGGTCAGCACCACGGTGCCGCTTTTGATCTCTGTCAGGAAGGTCTCCAGCTCCTTAATGTCTGGGAGAGGGAAGCATTGGAAAAGAGAGAAGGATTCAGCAGGGGCTGCTGCACAGTAGGAGTGGAAAGCCCTTAGCAAGTAGAGATGTGATTAACTGGCATATTGCACACTGGGGTTGTGAGCTAGGAGAGTTCTCCCCAAAACAGCTGAGTTCAGGGGCGCAGGGGGCGATTCCAGCCCTGCCTGGCTTGTGAGCCGCCCCTCACCGGGCGCCCGCAGGATCTTGTGATGTTGGTGCTTCTCCTCAAATCTCCTGCCTTTCTCCTCAAAAGGCTGGGGTTGCTAAGAAGTTTAAAACCAGAAAGCATCAGCAATGAGTCCTCCAGATGCTTGGAGAGGAAAGGGTAAATAAAAAGCACTATATATATAGTATGTACATATATATATACAGTATATGCATGCACATATATACATTAAATATAGTATATACAGTATATACTATATATACTAGTATATACTATAGTGTATATATATATGAACCTGTACTATATATCGTATAGTATATATACTATATATTTATATACACACACTATATATACTATATACTATATACACATTATATTAACACACTACATATATATATATACACACTATATATATATATACACACACTATGGTAGATACTACTATATATACTACATATACTGTACTATATATAGTATACTATAGTACTATACTTATATACTATACTATAGTATATACTATACTATATATTCTTTACTACTATAGTATATATAGTATATACTATATATATAGTGTGTATATATGTAGTATATATAGTATATACTATATATATAGTATATACTATACTGTATATAGTATAGTATATATAGTATATAGTATATATACACTATATACTCTATACTATATACATGTTTATATGTACACACATATATATATTTCTATGTGTATACATACATATATATATATATTTCCCTTAAGCATGTGCTTCTGAGGCATGCTGAGGCAGGGACAGGGCCAAGGTGCAGTGGGGGTGCCCGGTGCAGCCCCTGTGAGGCCGGGGCAGCCCCGCTCCCGCAGGCAGCCACCAGCAGCACTGTGGTGGCTCCTGTGGCTCCGCAGCCAGCGCCGTGGTGGGCGGTGTGGGAATGCAGTGACTTTCTCCCCTCCCGGGGTGCGACCAAGGTGTGAACTATATAACATTCGTACACTGAAATTGCAGCTCGTCTTCGCCGGCCAGGTGGAGGAAACGGGCGGTTCATCCGCCCTGGCAGCAGTCGGAAAGCCCGAGGGAGCCGTGTGAGCACCCAGGAAGAGTGTGGGTCCCTACATGCGCTGGCCTTACCTCCTGAGTACATGTCAAAGATGCCCGTCTTCAGCAGCTGCCCCGTTGACCCTGGAGGTTTAGAATGGAGCCTGGTGAGGTGCCAGGCTCCCCAGGGAGCAGTGCGGGTGCTGCAGCACCTCAGCTGGTGCCAGCCACCCCCGGGGCTCTCTTGACAGGGCTGGTGGGTGGCTCTGCCCTGAGGCGGCTCTGCCTCCTCCCACCACGTGTCTGCAACCCACCGTTGACCAGCGCGATGTTGAGGCCGCGGCCGATGTTGTTCTTCACATTGCTCATGAGGCTGGGGAGGGGAAGACCAGGGGGCAGTGAGTGCGGGGCGCCCTGCCAGGCCTTGCGCTGGCAAAGCCAAGGGCTCGACGCACCCGAGCCCGGCATCCGTGGGTGTTTGTAGGGATGTCCCCCCCTGAGCCTGCTGCTCGGGCCGCTTACATCTTGTCGTTGAAGCAGATGGAGGGTCCCACCACGTTGGCAGCGCCGCTGATGAGCTTAAAGGCGAAGTGGTCCCTGGGGCAGCCCTTGCGGTTGCCGCACTCGTGCCGAGGCGCCTCGGTCCCTGCAGTGGAGCGGGGCTGAGGGGGCGGCCGGGCACATGTGGAGGCACCGGGGGACACACGGAGGGACTGGGGACATGCGGAGGGACTGTGGACACACGGAGGGGCCAAGGGCACGGAAGTGCCGCACACAGACCCGTCGCCCGGGAGTCTTCTGAGGGTCTGAGCAGGGCTGTGGCGACGGCTGTGAGGAGGCACCAGCGTTCACAGCCCTTCTGCCCCATGTGAGTGTTTCTCAGCCAGGGCAGGGAGGCTTCACACGGGCTGGGGGGCTGCAGGAAGGGCCCCTCTCCTGCACGGGCGAGCAGGGACCCTCACGGGTGGCTGTGACATTGGGACAGGGCAGCCGAGTGCGGTACTCACTGCTGGGCCGCCTGGTGGCACCTGCGGGAGCCAAGGGACAGGGTTAGTGGGTGCCGAGGCGGCCGCGGGCGCAGCGGGACATGCATCCCCATGGGGCAGGCTCCTCACCTAGCCAGCTGCGCAGGCTCATGGCTCTCCAGCTGCGGTTGAAGTAGGTCTGAATGATAACCCAGGAGCCGAGCAGCATGAAGAGCAGCGCCGTGAGGCGGATCACTCCTGCCGGGCACAGAGGAGCCGCCTGAGGGCCGGGAAAGGCCGGGAGGCCCCTGCAGCCCTCCAACTTGTGGGAGCTCGGCTGGCAGCCCCTTCCCTGTGCTTTAAAACATCCATAATCCCTTAATTAACTTTTCCAGGGCACGGAGAGAGCCTTGGAGATGCACAGTGCTTTCCATGGGGAAGCACATCCATAGTCCCCTCTGCGTTAAAGTAACTCGGTAACTAGTTTGCGAGCTCTATGACTCTGTTTCTTCACTACCCAGCATGGGAGCCTGGTGCTCCTTCATCAGTCACCATCTGCCACCCCCGAGATCGACACTCGGCTTCAAAGTGACGCTCGTTGGAGCAAAACGTTCCAGGCCTGTGTGGGAACGGCGGAAAAATCCACCCCTATCGCAGCTGAAAGGCTCCTATGGAAGCAGGAGGCCCTCTCTGGCCACCTCCTCCCAGGTCTGGAGGATTCGCAGGGAAAAAAAGCAACCGACTGAAATGTGTGTTAATATTTTCCAAAGCTGTTTGGGAGGCCCCAGGTGGCGGGTGGCGGTGGGTGGGCGATGGATGGGATGAGACGCAGCCCTTACCTGCGAGGCGCATGGTGCCGTGCGGGTCGGGCCCGCGGGCCGGCAGCCCTCACACGGCGCCCTGCGGAGACCAGCAGTGCGGCCACAGCCGGGGACACAGGCGGAGAGCGGGACAAGGGGAAAAACGAGAAGGACCAGGATTAGACACCGGGCAGAAAATCATAAATCAGAGGTAAGCGAAGCAGCGGAACCCGAGCGGAGCCCGGGCGCTGGGCTGGAGCAGGATATGCCGGTTCACCCTGCTTCACTTTTAAGACTCTCTGAATTCTTCACGGTCACTGCTCTCTGAGACCTCCCTGCTTATTTTTTTCAGTGACCAACCCCTTTTTTGCTCCTTTCTATTCTGCTGGCAATGAGCACATCTGCATCTACGGGTTTGTCATGTTCCCCTCTGGGATTACGCAAAATAAGCTGCCAAAAGTACAGACTGCAAAATTCCACCGGACAGCAAGTCACGATGCACCGCACGACTGGAGAGACCTCCAGGGAAAAATTCCCTTCTCCTTAAAGTGAAGGAATGAAGGAAAACAGCAAGTGCCAAGCAGTGGGTTTGTGTTCCTGCCTCTCCCCTTTGCTCAGCCCACGCCTGCATTGCCCAAACTGCCAAAAATCACCAGTTTGACCCTAGCAGCTGAATTTGGGGCATTTCAGATGAAAAGCGGAGGTGCAAACCCCGCTGCTGTGGGGTGGGCAGCAGCGTGGGGCTGGGCTGAGCATTGCAAGGCTCGGGGATGCGTGGGGTCCAAGGAGCAGAGGGAGAGGAGCAGCCGTGGAGCGGGATGGGCTCCCAGCACCCCGGGATTGCGGGATTGGGGCAGCTCCTACCTTGGTGGTGCAGGACGTGGCCGATCACCCTCTGTCCTGCAGACCCAGAGCAAAGGGACGCGCCGGGCGGGTGGCGCGTAACTGCAGCAGCCCTTGCACCAACCTGGGCATAAAAAATCATAAAAGCCCCAGGCTAGGAGTCGCTTTTCCTGTTTGGAGGGCAAATAGAGAGCTATCGCTGCGGAGCGGGGCAGGGCCGCAGGGAGGTGTCGGGCTGCTGCGTCATGAGGAAGGAGCTTCGGGTGCATGGGTGGCAGCACCGCTGCCGTGGGCTCTGGGCGCTCCTGGGAATACGTGCTCCTGTCCTGGATGTTTGGCCAGGCCTGATCCTGATCCTGGGTCTGATCCTGAGTCACACGGATGGATTGTGTCCCTGGGCCAGGGCACGGAGACCTCGGTGTGTCGCGGCTTCAGGGACCTGGCACCCTCTCGAGCTGCTCCCGCATGTGCAGCCACCCTCCCTGCTGCCGAACCCATGTGGGAATAAGCCTGTTTCCCTGAGGAATGTTCCGGGACTTGCAAACAGGCCGTGTCAGGGATCCTGCAGGCAGGTCCTCTGCGCACCGGGCTCTTGAGTGCAGCTCTTGGGGCCACGGGTGCCGCCGTCACCTGCCATTTGCTCCCATAGCTGCCAAGTTTGGCTCTTGCTGCTCCTTCCTTTGCAAATTTGTGTTTTTCCAGGCACATATTGATTATGTTGGGGAGGGAGAGAAATGGGAAATTAATTGGTGCAGCTTTAGGGAAGTCATTTATTTATTTGGGCAATTTATCTTCACCTTAAACCCAGGTAAATATTATGGGAGGAAATTCCTTGATGGGGAAAATGTTGCACTCTCATTGTGTAACATCAGAGTAACCCTGTCTATCATTCCCATTGCAATTGCTTTTAATTGTATTAATTTAATTGTATTAATTAATTTAATTGTATTAATTTTGCATTGTTTATTTTTAATCTTCTTTGGCCAGGTCTGTGCTGGAAAGATCCCGTACCTGCTCGTCCAAAAGGGAGCAACTCACAAGAGGGCTGGGAAGGGAAAGCACCGTGGGGGGGCAGTGGGTGATAATGAAGTTATTTGTCTAAAAAGACTGAGAGCTGTTCACTTAATCCGCCTTGCAGGAACAAAAAAAGTTCCTAGACAAACATTACCCAGGAGTTGGGCAGGGTTTGAAGGCAAAGCTCCACCCAGAGCAGGGCCGCGGTGCTGCTTGCTTGAGCGGGTGGTTTCCTAAACTTTCAGTGGTCAGAATTTGATCATTGGGGAAAAACAAATTGGAGCCAGTCCCTGCCGACCGCAGGGACGACAGGAGCCCAAATCCCTCCGTGCATCCAGCAAAGCCCTGCACAGGCAGCAGACGGGGCTGGCAACCCGGATCAGGCACCGGTTGCGCTCCACTGGCTCAGGGAAAGCTCTCGGGGGGCCCACACGTGCAGAAAATCCACAATAGCTGCATTTGCTGAATTATTGCCCTGTTCTGCCTGTGTGCATGCCGATCAGCCGCAGCCTAACTGCCTTGTCTTTTCTGCAAGAGCCTGGAGATTCCGGTCTTAAAGAAGCATTTATTTACCTAGAAACAGTCATGAACTCCAAAGGAGTCCTAAGCTAACTGCAGATATAGATGTAGACTTTTTTCTTTTTAATCATCTATTGTTATTATTATCTTTCTGAAGAAAGAAATCTCTCCTTGGAGACACCGGCTCCGCAGTTAACACTGGAGGCCGTATATGTTTTCCGGAGCTGAACCTCACTTACCTGGTGAGTGAGGACTAAAGTGTTCCCATTTCTTTTCCTCTTTCCTGCTCCCACGTGCGAGCAGGACCGAGCAGCTTAGTGTTAAAGAATCAATCCCAAGTGTCAGCCGAGAGCCAGGGAAACGGTGCTGCTGCCAGCACAATTTCCTCTGCACTTGGGACCTTCTGGGGGGGAAAAGAGCAGCTTTATGGAGCTGGAATTGCTCATTTATCTGCTGGTCCTCCCAGATTTCCCTGGAAACACAGAGTGGGCTCTGGTGTGCTCCTCCTGTGGCACAACCTGAACCTGGGTGCCTCGCGGGCTGTGTCCTGACATGGCTTTGCCCATCCCTGGTAGCAAGGTGCATTTAGAGCAACCCATGGTGTGATTCGGTGCGTTCATCGAGCATGGGGCCCAGGGCTGGTTCGGTGAATCATTAACACGCGTGTTGCAAGGAAATCTCACCTGCTGCATCAGTGGGGCCCTCTGGGAGCCGCCTGCTTGCTGCCGAGAGAGAGAAATTATGCAAATGAAATAAAAGATATGATATCAAAAAGCTGCCAGGGAGGGGACAACTAATCTGTGCTGCAAGTGCTCGGGCTGGGAGGCGCGCGGAGGGAAGGCTGTGGGAGCAAGGCCATGGACAGGGAGCTGCTGGCAAATCCCTTGTCCAAGGGGCTCCCATGCGCCTGCAAGGGCAGCACTGCTTTGTGTGCTCGGATGGGCTAAACCCAGGCCAAATTCTGCTGCTCGAAAGAATGGCTGAGCTGGTGACAAGCAGCAAACTCAATCCCCAGAAAATGGAGAGCAACTGCTTAGTTTTGGCTTGGCGCGTGCTGGGCGAAGCCGTGGACGTCAGCACCGGTGCTGAGAAATGAAACAGTTTCTTTCCTCCGTATTTACTTGGACAACATCCTGCATTTCCCCGTGCCGGGGTACGGGCTCACCTCAGCCCCACACATCCTGCCTGCCTGGCAAACTGGCCAACTGCACCTGGCCCGCGGGCACGTTCGGCTGCCGCCCGCATTGCGCACTTGGGTGACAGCAGGGCCCAAGGGACAAGTGAGTCATTGGGTGCATTTGAACAAGCCCAGGGGAACATTGTGCAATGCCCTGGTCGGAGAGGATCTGCTTGTGTCTGTCAGGGTGGAAAGCAGAACTAAACGTGGCAGTCGTTGCTAGAGGTGTTTTATGACCCCGCCGCATGCTGGAGGTGAGGATGCGGCTTCAGGAGCAGCAGCGCACGGCCTGAGAGCGGCCTGGGCTCTCCTGTGTGCTGATGGTGCTGGATGCTGGCGGTGGCTGCTGGTGGTGGCTGCTGGGGGTGCTCTTGTGCAGCACATCTGCAGCACGGGTAGAAGAGCCACCAGGGCGCTCATTGCTGTGCGAGGATGTTGCTGGCTGCTGCAGGGAGGCGCTGGCGCCGAGGGAAGGCGCTTCCATTGAGGGAAGGCGCTCACCTTGCTTTGTCCCTAGGACCAGGGGACGGTGGGTGCCCGCGCTGGCCAAGCTGCGCGAGAGCTGCGCAGGGTGTCGGGGTGTGCAGGGAGGACGAGGTGAGGAAGGACCTGTCGGCTCCCGGTGCCATCTCCCGAGTTATTGCCACCCTGTGGTCTGAGCCACACGGCAACTCCGCTGTTTTTATCAATTCTGACATGATTTGCCCACCCTGCACTACGGATTGCACAGGGAGAGGCCTCCCACACAGGCAGCGGGCAGCGGGTTATTTATTCCGGGCAGCGGTTGTGGCCGCGGAGCCGCAGCGGCAGCAGGATTTTTATTGCGCCCGTCCCTCGGACCCCGAAGAGGGATTAGGCACTTCCACCTCGGCAGCTTTTATTAGATCGGAGGCAGGGGTTAAAATGATCCCTGTCAGCACAAATATAACGCGGAGGATGACGGCAATGGTGTGAATCGAGGCTGAGAGGAGACCGCTTGTGCTGTGGCTCCTGAGAAGCTCCTGGCGCCTGCTTCCCACCTGGGATCTCCTCCGTGCACTTGCCTTTCGTGGGAGGAAGACGCTTCTCTGGCGCAAGGAGCCTGCAGACCCTCACAGCGCTGAGGAAGCCCCTGTTGTTTCGAGCTACCAGTCATTTCAAGGCACCGTCACCAGCAAAAGGGCCTGGTAAAAGGGCAAAGAGCCCCCGGCAGCGCTGGGAATGGATGTGCTCGCTCATCCGGCCTGACGCTCTCGTTTGCTCGCGGGCTGATTCATTAGGTATCATCCGACCCCCTCTGCCTCCAGCTCTCGGCAAAGGGAATCCTGCCCGTTTGCTGCTAATGGGCCTCGCTATCCCAGCAAAGCTTTATGGGGCAGACAAAACGTCTCTTCAGAAAGTGTAATAGAAATTAAAAGCTGCTACTGAGGAGAAAGCCACTGGGCTTTTTGCAGCTATTGTTTTTATTGTATGCCGTAAGATTTGTCGAGCACACCATTTTTTATTGAGAGAAAGCCTATCTTCTCTCCCAGGCTGTAATTCTTAGGCTTAAAGAAGATTTCCACTCAGTAAGGGAATAAAAGGTAGACAATACGATGCTCTCTGACATTTGAAGAAGCTGCTGAGAATCTGAATAAAAGGAACAAACTCAGAAAGTTTCACTTATACAGCAGTCGGCTTGGAAAAGAAACCATCTGCCAGGACTTCCCACCTGGGGCAATCAAGTCTTTATTGTGAGACAGAGGTGAGGAAATAAC
>JAUBOD010000446.1:139227-150848 GCA_032353885.1 Nothura maculosa
CATTTCGCAATCACAGGACCATTTTTTCCATAAAAGCTTCATAAATGTTAACTAGTTAAAATCATCCCCAGTTTGTACCTAGAAAAATAAAGGAATAGTAATAGCTAGATGATTTACCAAGGTCACAGAGTCTTACATGTCTTCATTCAGGAACAACCTGTATTCATTCATGTTTCCTTTTTTGCATACTTTTAAGTTAGTCTCCTAAGAGGAACTATGCCATTAAATTAAATCATTGACAACCCGAAATCCAGAACACTGTGTTCTGACCCTAGTTATGTCAATAACCAAAAAAATCTAGAAAATACAAGATTGAGAGAGTAAATGAGTTGCAAAGACAGAGTATTACTTGTAAAGAACTAGCTTTATTTTCATATATTGGAATTCTCTTTGTTAAGAAGGGAAGGTTGTACTAGACGATGTCTAGAGGTCCCTTCCAACCTTGGAGATTCTGTGATTCTATGAACCTCAGTCTTTTCTGCAGAGAATTAAGAAAATCTCCCTTAACTGCAGCCATAAAAAGGTAGAAATATAGGTGGCAGGTACATAGAGAATCAGAAAACTTTGTTGCTAGAATAAAACAAACAACAACCTCAAACCTTTGAAACATGAGCAATGACAAAGAATTGCTAATTCTTTAGTTCAATCTACCTGATACTGACATATTTGCAACCAATTCTCCAGCTAAAAGAACGATCTGACATTTTGACTGATCAGAAATAATTTGTAGCAAGAGTTCAATTATTTTCAGAATTTCACACACTTAAAAAATCATTCTGGAAGTGTTCATTAATATCTTCAGCATACGTCCTGGAAACATGTATCTGTAAAAACAAAGGATGGTAAAATACTATCAGGCCATCTACCCGACTTCTTCCCACCAAGTATTGAGCAAATCCTTTTGTAGAGCACAGTGCACAGCTCCTCTGAAGCATGAGTAAATCAAATCATTTGGGAAACTGTAATTCTAGAAAACCTTTTTTAAAAATCTATTTAGTATAGACAAAATAATAAGTATTAATGTGTGGAAAGTTTAGTGCATACATCCTTTCCAGAAACAAATTATGCTTATAATGCAATTATTTATGCCTCTAACTCATTTTTAAGTCCTTTCCCTAGCTTATTGCTTGTTACCCTTTCCACTTCATTTTCCTTTCCAAGAAATTATCTATTAAGATGACACAATTTATTCTTTCAAGGTTAGAAAGGACAAGAAAGGTCAGGTTTACATCTCCTATATATAAAATAGTTCTCTTGCATGCATACATACATATTTCTCCCATTTAAACCATTTGTTCTTATTACTGAGGTCCATGAATTGCTACCAAATTTGCCCTTTGAAAAGACAAAACTTACACAGGATCTCAGAATTTTCCCATTTTTTACATCCGAATCAACAAATCCTACCAAATAGCCAAATGTAATTCAATAGAATGATACAAATTAATATAATTATTATTAAGAGTATTTTTAAAACTCTGGAAGAAACTTTGCAAAACAAAGAGATAATGCTCCTGATCTTAGATCAAGAATAATGTATTTTTAAAGTTTTCTTTATAGGCACAATGTGAATCTTGATATGGTAAGCTCTAGAAGAAAAGCTCACAGACTCTTCCCAGGGGACACTGTTCATGTATTCTACCAAGGACAGAGTGTCATGTAAATCCCTAGGGAAGAAGATTCAATAAAGTTTTAATTTTTTTCCTTACACAAGGCCAAATAGCACAACCTGAAACAGAGTTCCTAGTTCTTTTCAGATTGCTGTAATTTTGTTTTGAGGCTATAGTAGAATTTTAAACATCTATTTTCTCACCTCAAGGAGTCCGCTGTAAAACATTCAGGAACATGACTTATTAATTTCACATGATACCTAACATCTGAAAAAAGTGTACTACAAATAAAGTATGACAAACGACTGACTATACAGTATTTTAACAAGAATGAATGTTCGTGTTTTTGATAAATTGCCAATTGCAGAAATGCTACCACCTGCATATGCCCACAGTCTGGAAGAGAAACCAAGAATGCCAACACAAGCCAGATGGTGTTTTCTTTTATGAACAAATATTTTCCAATCATTGACTTATTTTTTCTTTTTCAGAAAGGTAGCAAGATCCATAAAAGTGACAATTTAACAATTGACTACTGAACTTACAACAGATGGCTATATCCTGTATTACTAACAGTTTTACTACTATTTGCTCAAAAAAGCTGTCCATATTACACACCCTCCATTTTAGTTCTAATTTTATTATGCTTCAGTGAATACTTTCATCACCAACCTATTTTATGTACTTGTTGGGCAGTTCAGGAATTGTTAATGTGGTGATACTTCATATCATCCAATCATGTCACTTAACAAAATATCAAGATACGCATCCACTTAAGTGTTTTCAAGAGAAAAAAAAACCAAGAGCGCTAATTCAAATGGTTATTTGCACTTTCAGTATTTATAGCAGAAATCTTGCATGACTTGTTGTCAGCAGCAAGTTGCAAGGTTTAGCTCAGCCGATGCCAGCATCGTGGCCTTGAAAGAAGAATTGTAGTTTGTAGCTGGCAGGCTTGGAATGATCTTAATATTCACTTGAAGATACTGAAAGATTCAGCTAATAAAATATTACTCAAGAAACCATCTTGCAGCATAAAACTCCAGGGAGCATCAGTACAATCAATATTCTGTTCACCACCAAGTAAGTTCTTAAAAAATAAAAATACATATATTATGCATATAAAGAACTGAATAGCAGTCACTACTAACATGTCAAAGCAATGTGAATCAAAACCAACTTGCCTTCAATATTTACTGGGTCATCAGGAGCCTGAAAGGATGGAATATACATCTATTTTGCAAGTCCTGAAGGAAATTATAGCTATATCAATTAGAGTTGATTTCTAATACAAAATTTGCTACTGAAGACAAGTGATGGAAAGGAAAGGAAAAAGAAGAGAAGAAATGGAGAACAACTTCTTGGTAAGAGTTATAGCTGGACGGCAATAAGTATTTAAAATAACTAAAGCTAATTCAAAACTGCAGGTAATCTGAAGATAAATTCTACACTCAACTAATGAAAGGTGTCTGGTTTTACTGTACCTTTTATTCTTTAAAGAGTTACACTTAATATATGACCCAATATATTCCAGCTTTTTACCTTTAGACTCTTTTCTTTTAAAAGGATTAAAACATATTTATTTATTACCTCAAACCAAAGGACCATGAAATATCCATTTATGCATTTCCTATTAGTTTTCAGGACATAGTGATGAATCAATACTTCCAAAAATTTCTGTTTGTTAAATTCATATCCCTTTTCTTCTAGATTTCTCACCATCTTCATTCATGATTTTTAGAATTTGTTTTGTCTTCAGAGGAATGTCAGTATCCAAAAACATCCAAGAAATAATGATCTCATTAGCTTAATTACCTCATATTGACTCGATAAGTCACTATGCTTTAATGCAAAATCTGCCACTATAATTAATGGCTGTAATCAGGCATCCGCTTTACA
This sequence comes from Nothura maculosa, assembly GCA_032353885.1. Taxonomy (NCBI): domain Eukaryota; kingdom Metazoa; phylum Chordata; class Aves; order Tinamiformes; family Tinamidae; genus Nothura; species Nothura maculosa. The sequence goes on from JAUBOD010000446.1 coordinate 142,734, forward strand.
TTAGGCATTGCAAGGAAATTTTAGGCATCTTACAGTAACTCAGTGGAGAAGTCTTGTCCCAATGGCACAAAAACTTGAAGTGTCAGGAACTGCTGGATCAGTCCAACTGGAAACAGAAAAAAAGAAACTTAAACATTTGCTCTGTGTGTGCAGATGTACAACATCACCATCAAGAACATTAATAATGCTGCAACACTATATCCTAACCTTCACAAGGCACACAAAAACTTTAAAGAAAACCAAATCATACTGTAACAACAATGTTGTTATGAAAGTCTTGTCTCAGGCCAGGGTAAAAATCTCAGGTACATATATGGAACCTATTCTTTTACTTGCAATTCTTCACTGTTTCAAGAGCATCTAAACAATAATTTAAAATCTTGTTGATAGTAATACTATTCAGATTATACCAACAGTGGCAATAGAAGCTTCTGATCAACAGGAATGTAGCTTAACTGAGGGAACAACATGGAAAATCTTTTAGCTTCCATTAAGAAAAAAAAAAGTGATGCAAGACTATCTGAATTTAATCTTTTTCCTCTCTCTCTCAGTGATTGGTTCAGGGAGGATATGAGTTGCTCTTCATTTTGGAAGAGTATTCAAAGACTGCAGTACATCTGACTGATTGTATATGTGTCATAACTAAAATATTTGAGGCATATACACCTGAAGAGAGAAAGAGACAAAGAAGCAGTGTATTATAATGGATAGAAGTATGACTACAGTATTGCACCACCAGCTAGACCAATCTATTCCTTAGAAGTAATAATCCACAACACTAATTCTCAATTCTTTTTAGATTGTAGTAGTTTAATATTGACAATAAAAAAGTTAGATTTCCCAGAAAGATACATTAGTCTAATATATACAATACCAAAGAGAATACTAAATATCTTTTATAAAAATCAAATAAATCTTTAAGACTTTAGTGCATGACCAAAGTTTTCACTCTCATTTATTATTTTTGTGTATGCTTGCAAATTTAAACTAATTTGTAATTACAAGACCCTGTAATGTCTTGTTATATGTAAGAAGATTCCAGTTTCAGTCAATTAAAATCAGCATCTTCTTTCTCCCTCCAATGCAGGCAGTTAAATCACAACCAGCCTGTTTTATTACTGTAAACAAGTACAACCTCTGCAGGAGAATTTAAGGAGTAAGTCATGATTGTAGTTGTGTGCCTTGCAGATGGTTCTGACATCATCTCTCTCTCCCCTTAAAAATTTATTTTAAAGTCAATATCAATAAGAACCACCTCCCCAAGAGTACAGTGGAAGGCTTTCCATCTCCAGACTTGTTTGTAACAAATGCATGGACTGGAGTTTGCTTACAAGAGCTTATGATCACAGTAATAAAATCATTTTAATTCTTAAAATAAGTATATATGAACTTATGATATCCTGCTAACATGTTGGACTCAAAGGACTGTTGAAGATTGACTTTAATGCTGAATGGGGTTAGAAATTATCTGCCTGTGGTGAGTCTGTAGCAGGATATGGTACAGAAGAGAAATGAACACCTCAAAATTAGGACAACACATACAAACCAGGTATCTTCCCTAAAGCACTTACTTTCATACAGCATTTCTGTACCTTTATCTATTTGCAGCAACTTAGCCACAAAAAAAAGTATTTTGCTACATGTGAATTAAACCCAAAGTAAGGAAACAGTAGATCAGTTTTACAGTCATTAAAATATCACAGATTATTTCTGACACTTACGAGTCTGTCTAGCTTCTTTTGGTAGCTGCATTTTGTTAATTTGGCTGCTTCCTTCAAGTACAAAAACAAAGCCTTTTACCTCCTTATCGTACTCCTATAAAAGGAACAACAAACATAAACGTCCTGACAATTCCTCTCCTCACAGTCACACCACCAACATCCAAAGCTACTTTTTTTAAACACAGCAATAAAATTTGTCATATGGCAGCCTGCATTAAAAATGTTATAGCAGCTCAGAGGTGATAGTAATAATATGATCTGTAAAAACTTGTCCTTTACTCATGTGTTTTATGAGCAAACAATGATGATAAACTTAAGTCATTAAACTTAAGTCACGTGGGCCTAACACAATTCACTACTTACTAGGAGAGAAAAATCCTTTAAGCTTTGATTCCCCCTAAATAATTAAGTTATAAAATTACACTGCAATCACCCTAGTTGGCAAGAAGGTAAAAATTACTAATTTAAGTAGTCATTTAGTCTGTCATAACAGAACTGCAAATGACAGCTCCAGAGTCAGACCAAAAACCTCTTTACCTTCTGATTTTAAGCCTCATTCACAATTTTGTTTCACTCTGAATTTTAGAATTTTTCTATAACACTTACTTTCCATATAGCTGATGGATTGCCAGAAATCTTCCACTTTGCACCAGGGTTCTTGCCTTGAGCACTGAATATTTCAACAAATGCACCACCCTGGAATAAAATAGCTTAAGGATGCATCACCCAGCCAGGCTGCAGCAGAGCATTGATACTGATCAAGTGGAGAATATTAGAACAATCCCTCCTTGCATGAGCTTGTGCTAATCAGTGTCAGTACTACTGATCAGTAGCATATAATGCTGAGAATGGCTAAGTAACAGTATTAATAGCATTAAAAATACAAGCACACACACATGAAACCAGTATGGCAAAATAGAAAAAAAGTAAAGGATAAAGAATGTCCAAAAAAAAAAAAAGGTAGTAAGGTATGCAAATATGCAAATGAAATTACTAGTGCTGTCCAGAGGTACCTGCTGTAAGACATACAAAGTCAGCACAACTTCTCTACCTGGGCTGGAAGTGGGTAGGATTTCCCTGGCCCATAATGAAGCAGACAGGCAGAAATATCTCATTTGTATCACCTTGTCAGGGTCTCTCTGTCCATTCATATAAAAATATTGAATAATTAAACATTCCAAAAACTTTCCTGCATTGGGACTATCTTCCCCCCAGAATATTCCACATGGAGTTCTTTCAAAGGTGAAATCAAAGGAGTTTAACAAAAAGTCACTTATGTTTTACCTGATATTGATTTTTGAACATTTTTCCAGCTTTCTCTTGGAAAAAATTATTTCAGCTTCTCAGATTGTAATGACACAAACTAAGCTGCAAATAAACAAAAAACCCTTTATATAGGACTTGACAAGGAAGGCCTTGACAACCCCCACAGTGAAGCTCTGACCCCTCTCCCCCTTTTTTTTAAGACAGAAATACTATTATAGAACACACCTAAAGAGAATAGAATGTATGCATACTGTATCAGAGGGCTACCACAAAGGAATTAAGTTCAAAAAATGAATAAATATTGATGCTTTCACAGAAAAAGAAAAAAAAGATTTTTCCTTTTTCATCAAGGACTTGAGGCTGCCCTTTTTCTTTAAAAAGCCCTGTAATTTTATCATGAGCCCTTATTTTTAACAATAAGGGTTTCCTCATGTCTCAGAATTGCTTGCAATTCTGTTTTTTTTCCCTCTTTTTCATTGTTTACTGCTATCAAATGCCCACTGGAAACCATCAGAGCTTCATTAAAGAGAAGCCTAACAATATATAAAAATAGGAACACATGGAAGACTTGCAATAGGAACCACTACATCTAGAGATATCTGGCAGAGACTCCTTAGGCAAATTATCTTCTTGCAAATTCAGCAATGTCCTTTGAGGATGATTAGTCTAAGACTGAAACCAAACACTTAGTCTGAGGATTGTTGAAGTCAAGATGAATTAAGGAATGCCTGTGGTTAGAGAATCAGAAGGGTAACAGGGACTGATACTGCAACTTTGCCACTTTTTTGATCATGATGAGTGTTACTATTTTGCCTGAATCCAGCACAAAGCAAAGGGATCATGGAAGGTGGTTGCCAGTCTCTAAAGACATGTACAATCCAGACACAAGAGACAGGGTGTGAACATCTTTTCACAGGACTGTGCCTATAACTTACTTGATAAACCATAAAAAATAATAAAAAAAAAAATCAAGCTGTTTTTCTGTGGGTTTTTTTCTTGCTGTTTCAGCAGCCTGAAACTGTTCATAGAGGATACCAGCAGAACTTAAGTGTAGCTTCTCTTGAAGAACAGCCTAGCTGTTTTGCTGATGTGTCAGGACAGGGTAAAAAGGGTAAAAATACATACGCTGTGATAACCTTTAAGAACTATGCCATAGTAACAACAAACTGTGGGGTGATGAACACTTATTGAAGGACTAGATATCTCACACCATTGCTAGAAATCTTTTACTTTCACATCATCAGTTTATTACAAAAAAAATCTCAACCCACAATGCCACCTTCTCTTACCTATTATTTTCCCTCAAACTAGACTATTTTACACTGGGATATGGTTTATTTCAATGATACTTTGTGTGCATATATACCCCAAATTCTTGAAATGTCCAAATTCTAACAGTTGGGCATTTTAAGTTAGCAGTGTATTTCATGTTTACTGAATCTTCAGGCTTTTTAAAATTACTTTTTTAACACGGAACCCCCCAAAACTGAAGGCTGAACAGGGGCTGCCTGAGAGTCTGAGCAAACTCTACTCAGATAAGCAGCCCCCTCGACTTAAAAGGAACCATTTACACAGCTGAACACCAGTACTTAAGTGTATTTCCCCCAACCAACTTCCCAGTGTTAAAGAGTATTTCTTCCAGATAACCTATTCCAGAGCCAGAAGCGTTACGCAAAATAAAGTGAATTTGCACCAACTATTAATTTGTGTTGAGAAATGACATAAACACATTATTTTTGGCAGGGAACGTAGGCTTAGACCCAAGACTGTTAATACATATAACTCACCATCATGGGCCCAAAGCCAGTGCTGATTTATGGCAGGCTGGGACACACCAGAGAAAGCAGTTCATCACCGATGAAGGGTTTTAGTATCTTCTAGACAAATGAATTCCACACATTGAATATTTAAAGCTGGGTTTGTAACACTACTATATATTTTCTCAAAACACAAGTTAACATAATAAATGGGCAGAACGATCATTAATAAACTCTACCGGGGCTGCCAGCGTTGCTACGCCACAGGCGGCAACTCGCGGAGAGGGGAGAAAACAGGCGAGTAAAGCGAGCGTTTGGCTCCCAGGAAGACGGAGCCCTCCTGCACCTGAAGGGAAGCCAGGGGAGCGGGGCTGGACGCTGCCCTCGGCGCCTCTCCCTGCGCCACGTCGCCCTCCGCTCCCGACTCCGCACACCGGGGCTGCCCGACCGGAGCGGACCCACCGCACTCAGCCCGTCCCCGCCGCGGCTCGGCGGCCACGCTCCGCCCAGGAAACCGCCTCCATGGTCCCCTCTAGCGGTAGCGGCCGAGAACGGGACCGCACCTGCGGAGGGGGCGGGCCTGGGCTCGCCGCAGGCGGGGTGGCCGTGGGGGATGAAGGTATTTAAGATGGCACCGAGGCGCGCGTGAGCACTCGGTAATGGTGGATGGACGTTAACTGCGTGTCGCCTCGTTCCCATCCCCTGCTTGGCCGCTGGTCTGGTATCATGAGGCGAAGTCTGGCCCGGCCTCCCCAAGTTTGCTCGTCTTGCACATGGAAAGTGTTTCCTGAGGAATCAGCAAGCCAGAGAAGCTACATCACCCGCCCTGGCTTTGAAATGACTTGAAATGACATGAAATGACATGAACTTGAAGATCTAGCGCTTTTATTCTAAGAAAAGAATATAAGATGGCCCCCTTACCTGAACATTGCTGTTGCAAATATGTTAGCATCTCTTGATGGCTAAAAAAAGATCGTGGATGTTGAAGAAGGTGGGGTAACAGTTGTGTAGCAGGTTTTAAGAATGAGATTTTAACTTCATTTATTTTTCTCCTAAGGACTGCTCTTTTGATCCCTGTATTGTGCTCACAAAACCCTGCAATCTTTTTACACACAAAAAACTGAATATGTTTGTTCTTGAAACATGTCTTAATGCCCCTACGAAGGACATTTCCTGGGGCTCTGAAGCCCATGGCAGTGTGGTGCAAGGAGACCTGCAAGTGCTGGGCCATGCTGGCGTCCCACAGCATCTCTGTGCATCTTTCCTTTGCTCCTTGAAGGTACTGTTGAATTTTGCGAAGGAAGAGAATAACTTAACTAGATAGTAAGATTTATTTAGCTTTCTCATTTTACCGCAGAATTTCTGAGGAAATCGCATTCCACATGGTTTTATCATACACTGGATTACACTGATTACAGCTCGTGGGTGCTGAAGATAAGGAAAACAATAACACTAAAACTGAACTCCAGGTTATTAAATAAAAACAGCTAATGGAAAAGGACAAACGAAAGATGATGATAGCAAGGGAAAGGTTAAAAAAGCTATTGGGGCTTCTGTAGACAGCAGGAAACTGTGTGGTTTATGTGGTCTAACCCAAAGTGAACTTGAAATTCGTTTCACATAACTCTGTATTTGAAAAGCCTGATTCTGTTGTGACAGGAATTATGCTAAGGCCCGAGGAGCCAAGAAACTCCAGTTAGAAACTAAGATTTGGGCTGAAAAGCCTGAGGTTATAAAGGTAGATGAAGCAGCTGGCTGGGAGTATTACATGTGGAAGCAGCTACCTGCCTGCTCAGGGCAAAATTAGGCTGTACAAGTCCCTCTTGGCAGCTGCTGCAGAAAACAGTAAGGTTTACGAAGTACTCTGAGGGAAAAATATCTCCCTAGTTTCTTACAGTTTGTATAGAAAAAGTAGATAACATTTGTTTTAGTGAGCAGAACTTGAAAATGCTGGGTAATGCAAAATAAGCAAGGAACCCTGTGTAATTAGGTTTGTCTCCTTCTATGACATGGGCCTGTTGCCACTCCAGGCTCTGATTTTATGAGCATTTGTTGTTACAGTGAATTATTTCAGGATGTATCTTTAGTCTGGTTGTTGTTAATACCTGAGCTGGGTTATATATGTTTTCCTTTGGGTAAAGGCTTCAAACTGCTGTGCAGTGTGTAGTATCTAAAGCCCTGGAAAGGTGTTCAGCAAGTGCTTGGCTATTTATGGGGAGAAAACTATGAGGATTCATAAGCCCTTACCTTCTAACACAGCCCTACTGTACTCTAGACCCAACTCTGTACAGTTTACAACATATTTTCAATGGAAAAAATAAAGCTTCCTGTATTTTGCAGTAGGAAATTAGAACATGTGGACCTGCCTTCCTTCACATGTACAACCTAAGCACAAGGTGTGGTTTGGTCTCCTGTCTTTTAAATTAAAATACAGCCATGTTAGTGGTGTCATGCTGGGAAGTGAATTGATTTAATTTAGAAGAGTATTCAATGTGCACCAGATATTTGATGTGTGATATTAAAAGCAGCCATTTTTAAGGGACCCCCCATTGACACAGCCGGGCTTCATATCCATAAGAATATTACTGTAATTTCCCTCATCCTTTTCTGACTCTGCCTTATTGCATACCATCACTCACACGTGGAGCAGCCTGCCAGTTAATATACGCCAGGTGGCCTCCTTTCCCTCCTGTGTAAAGCTCCATTTCAGCTCTAATGACCATTTGCCAGTCTGTTTTATATTCTATTGTTCTGAATTGCTTTGGCTTATGTCTTTTTGGACTGATAGTTCATCTAGTTTGGAAATCCCCCGTCTCTGTAGCTCATACTGTATTCCATAAAATACCATGCATCTTTGGGGAGCGATATAAATAATAGATACTAATTAAACTGAGGAAGAAGACATGCTGTCATCTTATGATGTTTTCTGTAGCTCCTCTTGCCATTCCTGATTTTCAGGAAGGGAAAATGTGGTTTGCCAGTGCTGCCTGTGTAGCCTTCTCCTGGTAACAGCTGCCATGGAGCTGAGGCACAATTGCCCCAATGCTGGGCCTGTCTTCGTTTCCCTTGAGCTTTCCTCCTCAACTGTGACCTTCTGATGAACGCGTTTGCCCAGATTACTTCACAGGGGTTAGTTTGTGTGGTCACCATTGTACCCACCACTGTTGGTGGACCTCGGAAAGCTTTCACACCGAGTGCTTTCTCCTCTAGCCATGTGCACTCAATTTTACCTCCTTTTTTTTGTTTGTACATTGGTATTCTAATGCAAATATTGTTCAAATAAGATTTCCTGTGTGAAGATTGGGAATAGCTGTGAAAAGCTCCTACTAGGTCCAGTTTCCATGGAGTGTGTTTCCAAGATTGGATTTTCA
>JAUBOD010000446.1:164078-184940 GCA_032353885.1 Nothura maculosa
TTAATTCCCCAGTTTTTATGAAGCAAAATGTATATGAGGCATCTACAAGTTAACTAAACAGGAGTTAACATTTCTCTTTCCCAGCCAAAGTACTATTAATAAATCTCTCATTTTTTTCTGACAGAGCTACACAAACCTTGACTGTTTTCATTATTAACTTAATTGCTTCCCACTTACAGGTACATGGCCTTTTCCTGTTGGAGGCTAATGCACATTTTCTTGACAGGCAGAATAGCCAAGAAGGTTTGAAAAATGACGGAGCAGCCAATGTAAAGTGAAATGTGAAACCGAGGTAATGCAGGAGAAGGGCAAACCTTGAAAGATCCAGAATTCTGGTTCAATATCCCTTGGGCCATGGCAAACAGCTTTCAAATGTGTGTAATGGCTGGTGCAGTTGAGCTCAGTTTGATGTAGTAAATAATATCACAGTGTGATATCAGTGCTTAAGAGTGATGACAATAAAGAAAAATTCTTAGGAAATGCAACTGTTAAGATCTAGTCTAACTTGCCAAGTTTCCTCTCTGTAGCTCCGTGCCTTATGAAATATTTATATTTGTATGAAATGTATCAGAGACTGTGGCTGTGCATGGATGTGGTTGCACAGGTTCAATCTGAGCGTAACCCAAAGCCTTGGGCCTGAAATTGTTTTGTAGGAACCCTGTAAGACGAACTCTTAACTAGAATGTTGTCCTTCGCCTATTGAAAATGCCATGGTAATGGCTTCTTGCAAGCATTGTAGCCATAGTGAGAACAGCTAAAGGATTGAAAAGCAATGTGGAAAATTAAAAATTACACTTGAAGAAGGATATTAGGTTCAAAAGTGGCCAATCAAAGGTACGGTTTGAATCTTAGGGGTGCACTTGCAGTTATACCTTGTTGGAATTCAATGGGAAACATTTAAGGTAATCTCTCTTGTTCAAAGTAGGGCTGCTTTGTTTTTAGTTTGTTCCTATTCTTTCTCACATCACTAGTGGATATAATTGTATTGGATTGGTGACACAGATCAGTCCAGGTACTATCTAAATTAACCCTTTTCAGTTTGACTTGCTACCCCAGCACATGCAGCTGGTGTTGCTGATGTGAGTGGCAGAACCTCCTATTCCAGTTGGAGAGTGCAGTTCAAGGACAGATGGACAAGGTCAGCAAAAGGAGAAGGGAGTCCCTGACAAAGCGACAATTTCAGTAACTTTTTGCTGCAATATGCGTTATCTAGGTAATGAAGATGGTCAGTTTTTTAGGTACCTCATCCCTTAGATTTTGGGGATGATTTGCACAGTCCAATACGGGGCTGGCTCCTCAGTCATTCAGAAGGTCATCACAAGGTATCTCTAGCTCAGCATCAGCAGCTGCCTCTCAGGCTGCTGACATTTAAGCTAGCCACTCATTCCTAGTGCTTTACTGATCTCTCCCTGTAGTTTGTAAGGTACTGCTTAGTTAGAGAGATCTTAGGTTGTTTTTCTTGTCCCATCTAAAAGAGTTTTTGCAAAGACAAAACTGTCTCCTTCCCAACGACGGAATTGGCACATACGAATTGTCTGCCCCTGAACTGATAGATGGGCTGTCATCCGGGTATGCACCTGTGACTGTCACAACAGTGGCTGACAATTCAAACGGGAAATAAAGTGCAAATTTTTTAACAGCAAGGGAAATAAATAATTGAAACAACTTACCTAAGGGTCCAGTCCAGAACAGATGTCTTCCTAAAGGACGTGTCCCAGTGCAGCAGGAAGCTATTGAGCTCCGTGTAGGAATCAACTGGTGAGAATCTCTGAGCTGCACTTGGCAGAAGGCCAGGCCAGAAGATCCAGTTCATCTGCTGAATCACCAGAGCAAAAGCAGAACTGCCTTGGAAGGGCAGCAAGCAGCTCGTCTCTGTGGAGCCAACATCAGAGCAGGGAAATGCAGCATTTGACAACTGTGCTGTGTATGGTAATTAAGTTGCTTCTGTGCTCATTTGCAACTTTCCCTCTCTCGGCTGCATTTTTCATCCTGTATTTTTCCACTGTTTTTTTTTTTTTTTTTTTACCTGCTGCTCTTTTATCACTTTCTGCTCCTAAGGATTCGGATTGTAGCTGTGCTTTTGAACCACACATGGAGACTGTTTAATTTTAGTCGCCAGCACACACAGGTGGATTCCTGTGCAGGACAGTTTTACAGAATAGGTGCCCCAAAATTGCAATTTAAGGAGAAAGTGGACAAGTCTTAGAAAAAACAACAATTTTTTTTTAAAAAAATTAGAGAAATCATAGCAGTAAATCATCATGACCTAATTTGCCTATTGGTGGTAGCCAAGGGCATGTGCAGGCAATTCCAGGATATGTTTCAAAGGAAAGTGACTGTTTTTGAATTGGTGGCAGCAGTTTCAGTTGACCTTCAAGCAGGACTACTCTTCCTTCAGGGAGTGGGATCCTCAAGCTGCAATGGGATTTTTGACTTCTGCTGACTAAAATACAGTCATTTGACCTGCATGAAAGCAGACTAATGTGGGTTATGAAACAGAATAACCTCCTGTGCATTTTGCTGCTGTGTGTTAATGTACCTGAGGGTTCAGTGGTACATCAACAGGGCTGTATTGCATGGTCTTAGATGAATCTTCTTTTGCAGCTCAAGTCCTGGAATCATTCTGAACAAGTGCAGGGTTTGTCTAGCATTTCTGGGCCTAGGGAAGCAAATTCCCAGTGAGAACACGGGATCCACTGCAGGTGCACACTACAAATGCACAACGAATGTGCGGTGAATCCGTGGGATTAAACTCCTGCCTTTCTGTACATGTGATACTCAGTCTTCACATGCAGGTACTGTGGAGATAGGTGAGAACACCCCGCTGGAGGGATCATAGCCCTTCTCCCAGGTTGCATGTGTGTGTTTTGAAGTTCTTAACAAACTTGGGGAGCTGCACAGCATCCCATGATAAGCTCTCCACAGGCCAGAATGAAATTTTCCCTGCCTATTGTGTTGTCTTGTATAATAAACAAGGCTGTAAGCTTTTCACAGTAGGTATTATCTCTTGTTCTGTATTTCTACACTGTCTGATATCAAGGACTCCTAATGCAAAACTGTGATTCCTAAGTATTATGATAATAATTTTAATAACATTTTGGCTACTTTGTCAGTGATTAACTGCCAGCTATCAGTGGTTCATATCAAGTTAACCATATTCACATCCTGACTCTTTTAAACAGCAAGCTGCAGCATAATGACCTGAAATTTCCCCTTCTGAAAATTGTTTCTCAGCATTTAATGTCCTGTTTAATTAAATGTGAACAGCAAACTTCTTGTTTTCATTGTTAAAGCAGGAGAGAAGCTAGCAGATCGTTTTTCTCACTAGAGCCTTCTGTAATATAAGGGCAACACAGCAAGTTCCTTTTCAGCTAGGATGTGACAGCCTTGAAGAGTTTCAAATAAATTATTTCTAAAAACTGTGTATATAGTCTTTCTGGAGGAGAATGTCTTACCCTATGAACTTTCAAGGTAGGTAAGGGTTGCAGTTTGTGTGGGATTCCCACATCTGCATCCAATGGGAGGTTGTCCCCACATTTGCTTCCAGTGGATCCTGTCAATGACCTAGTGGCTTCAGGAGATATTTGAGTGAAGCCTCCAACACAGCTATAATGTACAATGTGTCTGTATGGTCTGTAGAGAGCTTTTCACTTAAATTATAGATTAACTTGTAGTTAAGTTATACATAATTAAATGTTTTTGTTTTTACAGGCATAGCAAGAGGCTCGTATCACTGTCACTCCATTTGGAAGAGCAAAGGGAGAGGAGTTTTTTGGCACTCACATGCTGTGGACACAGGTAAAAGGAGTAGAGAATTCCACCCCTCAGCTGTAATAGTGTTGCACACATGATTACATCACAGAATTGGAGTTTATGTACATGATAAATGATAAATAATGGAGAGGAGATAAGAAATGGCAAAGAATCCTCAACATCTCTGAACACATACAGAGATCAAGACAAGCTTTGGGTTCTAACCAAGACTTAGAGACAATTTTGGTAGGAATTTTGGGAAAAAGTAAAAGAGACTGTGTATTTACATACTTCTGTGAAAGTCCAGAAAGAGAATAAGCTCTGCTCCGTCCTTTAGCAAAGAGAAGTTGGAGTTCTGCATAATGTTACCTCAGCTTCACTAAATCTATTTTAATAACATCAGAGTTCTACTTTTAATCCTTTACATCTGGTCATCATTCTGTAACGTTGTCTGACAAGATAAGTAAAAGGAAGTGCAAAACCTGCATGCTGAAAGGATATTGAAAAATCTTTATATTAAAAAGTTTATATATTTTTAAATGTGATTCTTTAGTTGCACAATGACCAGAAAAAATCAAAATAAGGACCTTGATCTCAACCTTATGCATGGCAGTGATGACTCTACTTCTTGCAGAGTTTGTGTGGAAAGGACAGTATTTTCTTAAGAAAAAAAAAGGCTGGATGAGCAGAGACTGTCATGGATAACCGGCTAAAAACAGGAATTCAGTGAATTATTTTTTGATTGAATTGGAACTCAAATAAAAAATCTTTAGCCTTATATTTGCACAGTAAAGACTATGCTGTCCTTACACCAGTTGTAATTTCAATCTTGATAACTTTTCCAGGACATTGTCAATGTCGTGATTTCTTTATAATCCCCTTGTGGAATTATCTCTATAGCACAGATTGCAGAAATATGGGGTGATCATATTTTATTGTGGTGATGTAATGTGATGTGGGATTCAAGCTTTAATTACCTCCTTATATTTAATGAAGACCAAATTCTGCTGCCAATCCTCGATTTTGCTTCCTTTCCATGGACACTCCTCAACACAAGTTACTGTGACCAGCTGAGAAGCTTTTCTCCCAATTTGCTGTCACTGTTCCTCTTGGAGCAGGAATTTCACCCAACATCTCTTTCTAGTGTGCTTACTTGGTATTGTCAGCCCTTCACATTTTCAAGTAAAGAAATGCATAAAATAATTGAATTATTTATTAAAACTGTAAAGAGAATCATTTACTGACCTTCCTCTTCTCCAGCAAACTTAGCTGAGAAATGGCAGGATAAAAACTGGGTAAGAGGCAGGACCCTGCTGAAAGCGAGATACTGCGTCTCAGCAGTGTGATCTTGGATAAATGGATATTATGGGTAAATAACAAATTGGGAAGAAATAGGATGCAAATAGAAGGCAATTGTGGACTGTTTGCTTTCTGAGTTTTGTTATAAAGTGTAATGAAGCACCTCTAGGTTCAGGTGTGAATAGTCCAAAGCTTGCATTTGATTTGGGGCAAACAGACAAACAAAAAAGACATGAGAAAAACATCCTTTTGATCGAAGAAAAGTGAGTTTTCACTATCTCAAGATACCAGGATTGGGTCTGAATTTCATAGTATTCTGCTGTCCATTTATTGTGTTAAGTTCTTGGTATAACCTTTTGGACCTTCCTTGTCATTCATGCTTGATGTAAACTAAAACTACACAAAAAGTGGTGGATTTTAAAAATCTCATGCATTCTGTCTGTAATTATCCTGGTGGCATAGTGTGACCTGCTGATTCAGTTCTTATTGAGATGAATATGAGCTGTTAGTAGAGCAAGGTTGAGTGAATACATTAAATCTTGAAGCCCCAATCAATCACCCTTTTTCTCATGGCAGTGTCTTGGATGCCTGGAAAACAGAAAGCATCAGAAATGATTAGAAGAGACCTCTTTGGATGCAAAAAAAATCTCAGAAAAGTTGTATATCAGCTTTGGATTCACCTTTCCTGATGACTTACAAAGTCTGACTTTTGTTCTTCATTGTTACAAAAACACAGGAGGAAGCAGGGTGCTTCATTTACTGTTTTCCATTGAGCCAGCATGCTAGACAGAGCCTGGGTAAGATGGGACTCCTAGATACACTCAGCTTTGGCCACTCTATGGGGCATTAATACATAGCAGCCTTGTCCAGATAGGAGCTGAGCCCCTTTTTTCCTGCTTGAATCCACTTTGCAGGTGGGGCTCAGGATGAGGGTGAGGAAGCTTTTATCTCCTAGCAAGCTACTTCTGCAGAGAGAGAAAGAAAAAGAAGAGCACTTTGGACTGGGAACTTTTAAGGCAACGCTTTTACCCTTCCTAGGGAATCACTCAAGTGGCTCTTGATGCTATTTTCTCTCTCAGGTGTCAGACCCAATGGGTGGAAATGGTTTTCTTGCTATCTAAAGATACTGTTGACAGCATGTGTGTGCTACTGCCCACCGTGATGAGAGCCATTAAGGAGCAATGGGCCCACAGTAACGTATCCTTCCTGTCTTGTTTCAATCATTTCACTCATTTTTCTTCACGTTCAGTTCTTCCTCTGTAGTTTTCTGTATGTGTGTAGCATGAGCAGTCTCTCTTACACACCTGCTTTTCTTTCTGTTCCACTAATGACAAAATCAAGGGATACTGTAGAGGGAAAAGGTGAGATTTGCCCCGTACACTGAGCCTGCACTGCCGTTTTGTAACGACCATACAGCTCAGTTGGAAAAGCAAATATCCTTTTCCATCCCCACAAATCTTCTTACCTCCTACTGAGATCTACAGCACGCATATCAGGAAATTTCTGTTAGCAGTGCATTTGCAAAGGCACGTGGAAAATAAATTTGGACAGTTAAGTGCTTTTCTGTTTTTGTTTTAAACAGTGTGTGTAATTATATGTAATTATTTTGGCAATGCTGTAGTTCTTTTATGCTAGAATAGTGCCGAGTCCCTTATATTTTGTGCCCTCACTAAATGGAGCAGATTTTTCAGGTCTTGGACTCTTAAAAGCCAGAGAGGTCTATTGGGATGCTCTGAAGGCAGTAACATTTCCACTAGGCAAGAGTCTTGGCTGGGATCAATTGACAGCCCTGCAAGCAGGACTTGTCTTCTGACTTGCAGCGTGATGCTCTATCCATCACTGCTTCGCAAAGAGCACTGAGCTGGATAGATGAGACATGAGTATGGGCTTCCCAGGCCCATAGCTCCGTGTGCCTTCCCCTGAGCTAATGGGAATTTTGATAAACAGTCAAATCCTTCTTTTCCACTCTTATGGGGAAAATAATCAGCATCTACTTTATGCAATAAGATGGGGAAAGCTATTCTGATACACAGTGTTTTCATTAGAAATATTTACATTTTTAAAGTGATTGCTCGTTTAATTTTCAGAATGTAATTTACAGAGATGCAGCTAAACTGTTTTTTTTTCTGGAAAACATTTTATTAGGCTATACTGTGCTAATATGATCTGTCATATGCTATACATCTCCATCTTTTCCTAACAGTAAATTATTCAGAACTATTATAGCTAAAACTGTGAGTGGATGATTTTATTGCTATCTTCTGAAATGTTCGAAGGGATGTGGTTTGGAAGGAAAGGGATGATACCCTTTGGAGGCACCGGGAAATCTCGCTGGGGAATCAGGAATCAGCTGTGACCTGGCATCTCACGGAGGAAGTGGGAAATATGGGCATAAATACCTCTTTTAATTAAAAAATATTTAAAAGATTTTAATATATTAAAGCCTACATAGCTCAGTTTGAAGAACTCCCAATCAAATGTGAAATGGGCGTGTTGGAGTTTTGTGTTTGGCACCATTTTTCACGCAACAAAGCAACCTGTCCCCTTTCTGCACAAGTCAACTGGCACCATGTGCCCCTCAGCGCAAGCGGCTCCTCTGCTGCTGACCCTCTGGAAGGACAGAGCTCTGCAGAGGCAGCGCCTGGTCTGTCTGGTCTGCACCACAAACACGTCTTGCTTTTAGTGATGAGAGCTCCTGAGCCTCGTGTGGTGTCCCTGGAACAGCCTTGTCCTCCAAGAGGAGTCCAAGCTCTATGTGATCCATGGCGATTGGTGGTGTATGCTCCATTCCTGCTCTAAATGCCATATGCTTAATATTTTCCGCAGTATTTAAAAATTCTGTGCAATTTCAGCTCTCAGCGCCAGCAATCCTGCCCGGAAGGCACCAAGTGCAGCAGAACATATGGTGCATTAATAACATAACCAGTAGTAAAGTGATTCCATAAACTTAAATTAGAATAATCCAAAACTGCATCACTGCAGTCTTGGTGTTTGTGTTATATATTTGATTTGTGTAAGTTGGCTCTCTCAGGTCATTTATTGATGCTTTGCCATACTGTTTGGATTTAGTTAATGCCTTTGCAGATATTTGGCTGCTTCTGGAGTCTGTTCTTTCACCAAAGCACAGAGGATTTCCTCCGCTTGCTGCTATCATTAGTAGCAGCAAGCTTGTGGGATTGCCTAGCTGATAGACTTGGAAAACAATGTTGTGTATAATGTCATGTTCTACAGAAACAACTCCCAAGCACTCCTGAAATGGGCCAGGATCCTAATTTGAAGGGAAATGCAAAGGATCTGCTGCAAAGGGTAGTAGGAACATGAGAGAGGAGGCAACAGCTGGGTGCAGGCAGATGGGGAGCACCAAACTAATGAGATGTCCTGGTTAGCATGATAGGCAGCTGTCAGACTGCACTGGCAGCTGCTCCTTGTCAGGGGCCTTGTATGAATCACAGTGAAAGGAAGGTGGGTTGATCCCTTGGAATTTCTCCAAGCTGTAAGAGACAGTGGGAAAGAAAAAAGAAATGTTCTGAGGTCGTGAAAACTGCCAGTGCTGGCTGGCCAGGTGTCAGTAGCATCGCGGAGATGCCATGGTCGCAGACAGTGGCGAGGTCTCATCTATGGGAGAGACCAGGTTTTGTCTCCTTTGTAAAATGGATTACAAGAAGGATTTACAAAAAGATAGGTACAGTTTGAGAAGGAAAATGGAGATTTTTGCGCTGCCGATTTGAATGAAGATGCATTGGCATTTGTCAAACTAGCCAAGACCAGTCTTGTGAACCTCAGAAAAAGTATTCAGTAAAATCTCCAGTTGATGATGTGTGGTAGTGTAAGATGACTATCCTAACCAGTGATGATCCTACTTGTAAAATTTATGTCTAGATTCAATGTAATCTTAGTTTCAGAGACAATTCTTTTTCATCTGAATCCATCTCTTTCTGACAAATGGAGCACTTGCAGAAATTAGTGTATAGGTATGAATTTAGATTTCATTTGTAATTTTCCTTCAAAGACTGGGTATGTTGGAACCCGGATCTTCCAATCATTTCCTTTGTCCCAGCTTTGTATCATTTTATGCTGAACCAAAGCTGTGAGAACAGAAGTGCTGTTTCCAGCAAAAATCATGGCAAGTTTTTATCAAGTTGTATTTGCAAGAAGTTTCTTCCTCTTATTTTGTTTAGCGCAAAGAAAGAAATTAATCCCATGGTGACATATAATTTATCCTCATTATCAGGAAGCAGAATTTATATAGGCTCAAAAGCTATTTGTTAGTCTGACACACCAGCCTAAAATTTTAGCCACCACTGATTGTGCATTGTTGACTTGACAGCAGAAGTAACCATAACTTAGACTTAATGAATGCTTTCATGCAGTATGCACAGTCCTCCAAGAGTCCTTATTTCTTACTATTTAATGCTGTGCTGAACATTGAGTTTGATAAAGGCTGAAACAGTCAGAATTATGCTTTCATTTGAATTTTAATTTTTAAAGGGGGAAGGCAGATGGTATTGTTTTATAGAAAGAATAGTCCAGCATGTCCTGCCAGACTAAAAGTCTCCGTGAGCCTGTGTGATACTGTGCTACACATTTGATATATTGATTTCCTTTGCTCACATACCCCCTTAACATTGCATATATTAGTCTTTTATCAGGAAAATATGGATGCACAGGAATCAGCCTATAAAGGTCACTGGGATCTTGGTGATGGGGAAGTCATCCCAGAGCCGGCAGCACCGGTGCTGTTCTTGGTGCCAAAGCCTCCACGTTACAAATGGAGAGGAGTTCAAAAGGCAGGTGCTAACTCACAGCACTAGGCATCTCTTTGGAAGCACAGCCCTCCTGCCTAGTGCCCAGGAAGAAATTATATCTAAATAATTCCCCGGGGTAAGTGCTATCGTGTCTCTATGATTCATACCCAACATGCTGAATTCCAATCAGTTCTATTTACTCTTGCATGAAAAGGAATTAAATGCCCCAAATAAAACAGAGCAATCCAATAATTCCTTTTGTAATTTGTGTGATAAAATTCCCCAAACTCTTCACACCTGCCATAGAAGCAGAGAAGTGGGAAGCTTTTGATGCTTGGTACCATTCAGTTTGCACAGGAATGTGTGGATTTTCTTTTGCCTTTTGTTGTTTCTCTTTTGTTATATTTGTTAGCCACAACTTTCTTTCACGTTTGGTGGATTCTTTGCATGCGGATAGAAGAAAAGGCTGGATGGGGTTCAGTGGTGTTGACTGTGCTGGGGAACTGAATGATTTCAAACTCTTACTCTGTACATACTGGCAACAGTGACAATGAATCAGTTCAACAGAGGACCCAGGTTTCTGGGGAAGGGAGCTTAGAAGATGAAAGCAGAGTGGGATCAGGGCAGTAAAATAAATCTTCAAGACAGAGTGGAAGCGGATGAGTGAGAGAAATCCAGGAAAACAAAGCAGGGAGGACAGAGACCAGTTTTCCATCCCCAAGATTAGATCAGATACAGCTCTCTGCACATTGTGTCTGTAGTGAGAGAGGATAAAGCAGGAGAGCGTGGTGTGGAGGAGCTGTCCTTCTCTGTTTTCTGTCTTCCAGAAAAGAACTTAATTGGAAAACTATGGCATAACTCATCTTCAAATCCAAAAGTGCATAAATCTTGTAAAAAAAAATTAAATTATGTGTAACAGTGCCACCTGCTGAATCCCATCCTAACACCTTTCTTCTTAAAGCAGATGTGAGTCTTAAGAGCAATTCCATTTTGTCAAGATGCAGAGAGTGTGAATGCCCTGTCTCTTGTGTAGGATACAGGACAAATCGTCGTTTAGAATATTAAAACGTAGAATAGAATATTCATGGAGCACATGACTGAATTGAAAACATTTATCACTGTGCAAATGCAAACAGTCCCTGAAATTACACCAGAAATAATCTCATCTTTGTCTTTTAAATGTCTGATGCATTCGCTAGTACTATTAGCACAGAGGTGTACAAAAGTAAATCTGAATTGCAGCTCTAGTAGTGAGTAATTTGTCTATAAGGTGCCATTATCCCAAAGCTGCAAACAAAGCAAGATTCCCTGCTGAAATTCTGAGTTCAGAAATATTTGATTCTGTCCAAGAATACTATCAAATAAGTATAAAATGACTCAGGCTGTCATGAGCCAGGCGTTTTATGAAAGTGAGTGAATGACTTTACTGCATTCAGCAGTTTGATACAACAGCCCCCATGCTGCCTAAAAATACGTAACTTTTTCTTTTTTTGAATCTTTATGGGCTGAGTTCTGCCACTTTTATTTATATTTACTCCCATCTTTAAATGGTCCTGTTCATTTTCAGTGACCTTCATCAGCATCCTGTTCTATTGAGAATATATGTAGCTAAATGGCAGGACTCTGAGGAACTATCCAGTGGAATGACAGATACTTGTGAACCAGGAGCTGCTGATTTAGCCAGTCCCACTGGGGCAAGGCTCATATGTGCTGTCTTGCCACACTTTCCTGCTGTCAAGAGTTCTCCACATCATATAATACATGAAAAAATCATCAGTTATGTTTCAAAAAGGCCTTTCTGACCTTGCCTAGCTCATCTTTTACCTGTCACAGTGTTACTCTAAAGGTCTGGTTTGCTTGATTTCAGGTGAGCATCCTCAGAATATGCCATTTTGGTACTGCTGAGGGTCTAGACCCAAGTCTCTTCTGGTCACAAGTACTGTCTCTGTCTTCTTTGGGATCTAAATTGGGTCTGTAAAACTGCAACATATCATGTCTATCTGGTAATAATTGATAGGAAGCTTTACACCAAAGAGAGCTTGCTACAAAGTCTTTATTAGGAGGATGGAAGAGAACAGAATGTAAGGGATAGGATTTGTGTGATAGATCCAGGAGCAAAACAGAGGATGCACATCTGCCCCATTCCCACATCCCTGCTGTTCTCTGAACATCAAAAGAAGCTCTGAGTGCATGGAAGAGACTGCTGTGGCTGTTTAAGAATGTAAATCTGCATATTTTTTGGCACTGCACTTAGGAAGGTTGGACCCTAAGCGTCTGTAATAGAAAAATGCCCATTCTTTTTCTTTTCTGGCTGCCCCCTGGCACTGACATTAAGGCTGTGAGTGTAATAAATATACCAAGATGCGTTCTTGAGTTTCTATTTCCAGCTCAGTGATATTGGCCTCAGTGTTTCTAAGCAAGTGAAAAGGGATGTTGACAGGCATATAAATGAAGCTGGACACATGCTTAACAAAAAGCGACAGCAAAGTAAAACCAGTGACTTTGTTCCATCAAAAGATACAAATTTCCCATCCTCCAGCATAACATTTGAAGTGCCAACATTCTCTGAGATGTTTTCACAGAGGATGTTCTCTAATGGTCAATTTGTTTGAAAGAAAAAAGGATGGGATTGCAAATATAGCAAATAAAATCTAGCAACGCAGCAGCATGACATTCTAGCAGAGATGCTGCTGCTGGAGTCAGTCTTTACAAAAACAGCCATTCAGACTGGCTCTGGATGGCAGCAGTGGCACAGAGCACAGAAACGGTTTGCTTCCCTCTTGGAGAGCAGACGGAAACGGGAGTACTCCTGTATTTTGGCACCCGTGCTCAATAACTGTGTGCTGAAATATCTGATAAAAGCTTCAGAGTCATCTTGAGAACCCTGAAAAAGATACTGTGGGCTTCAGCTTGGACTCGGCTCGAAACCTTAGCTGCACACAAAGGATGTTGTGTCTTTGTTGTAATAAAGATAGTCCCTAGCATCTCTGCACTCACAGCAGTTATCAAACTCAAAAGCTTCTGCGTATTTAATAGTCACATTAGCATGTTAAACTATTATTTAAAATCAGAGACTTATTGCAGTAGGTTCCTGTTTCACCTACACCTCTCATGTGAACAAGGAGCTCTGAGGTCCATATTGAGCAGGAAGCCTGTTAATCACACTGCCGACAGCAAGATGAGGATCATTGCTTATCTGAGAACAGGGCAACATGTTTCTATACCATTTTTTTTTCATCACAAAATAGTCAGCCTGAGCAAAAATCAGATATGGGACTGAGCAGTAGATCAGCGTAGTGTCCTCCAGATCTAGCTGTAAGGAGAAAAGTTATCTAAGTTATCTTTAAATCATTAGATATTTGAGTTCAAACCTACCCCATCTTCTGAAAGTTACACGTTATGCAGATGAAAAAATTTTCTTTGATAGAATTGATTTTTAAAAGGGCGAGGAAGAAACTTTGCACCAGGTTGTGAGATGTTAATGACAGCAATGGATAGGAGGCAGGTCATGTCTGGTCTGTAGCTTTTTATATTATTGGTACTGAGCAAAGTGGGATGAGATGGCTAAGAGATAAGACGCTTTGGATCATGAAATGTGGTCTGTGCTCTCAACCTTCAGGATTTGCTGAGCTGTTTGACTCTGAGTACTTAACCTGTAAAGCTGATGTCATGTTTAGAACAGGATAAAGCTTTATGCTCTTCATAGGTTACATGGTGAAAATGGAATTTATCGGTGGCAAAGACTATTTGCAAATCCAGCAATTAGTTTTAATTAGGATTAAAAGTATATATATTTTTAATTTAAAATGCAATTATGGGGGTATGTGAATAGTTTTCCTATGATTGCCAAAATTGAATCTTTAAGAAATTGCAAGATACATAAATGGAAAAATACTGTACTACTTACCACAGCATAGAGAAAAATAACCACTGCTGCTGTTGAATTTGCTGTGATTTATTGTATGAGAATAGGGAACAGTGATCCCAACCGAGCCAAAGACCTCATGGGATGCAGCTCTGGAGAAACATATCCTGGAAGGCTGCTCCTTCCTGGAGGCATTCCAGAGGAAACTGCCAAGAGGCAGGGAAAGGAAGGGCTAACCCTGCATCACACAGGTGTTGGGGCTAGGAGGAAAGTGGGGGTGTTGCTTCTGAAGGCTGTTATCTCACCCCTCACTGTACAGATCCAGGCTGCTTTATACTCCCAAGTTGATACCTGTCGCTGTGTTCTTATCTCTGCTGTCCTGGCTACGTGAAGAGCTTTCTCCTTTGTAGCTTTTGGTCTCTAGACTGGTCTTGTTACCTGATCTCTCCCTGGGACTTCGCAGTCTGTTTACATGTCACTTCATTGGTCTCTGCTGCATGTTTAGAAGCTGCCCACTCAGTTCAGTGGAGCCCTTCGAGGGCCAGTGCCTTGTGAACTGTGGGCTCTGATGCCACCAGGGCTCTTGCAGGACCATCACTGAAGCCAGAGGCTGCTCTGCACACACAGCACCTAGGTCTGGTGTGCTGGGATGCTCTGCGGGTTGTCGTGTACCTGGAACCACGATAGCTTTGTGCCTAGTGCTGGGAGAGCTGTTGAGCTCAGGACTTTGGGGCAAGACTTGCGCATGTCCCTCTGTCACCCATCAGTGACAAGAGAGGAAGGAATTCTGCCTTCCTGCTGCTCAGTTGTTAGTTAATCCTGGTCCAGGGACTGGTTCTTCCTGCCCATGCAGACCCAGCGGGGGCCCAAAGTTACTGAACAACTGGATTAAACAAATACTTCTCCCCAGGGATAGGCGTGTTGTGTTGCCTTGAGGTAAGGAATAGGCTCGATGACCCTAATGTCTTTTCCTTCCTTTTATCTCCCTGTGATTTTAGGTTGAGACTTCCAAGGTTATCATAATGCAGATTCTGATAACAGTCCCTGTAGCTCGAGGCAGAGATTTACAGTTGGTTTGTTGTTCTCTTATGTCGTCTAGCGGTATCTGGGATTTTCACTATTGTGCGAAAGCCTTCTAAGGGTACCAGCCATTCTGCCTGGGAGTTATTCTTGGCTTTGAGACCGTGATTTGTATTTGTTCTCTTCAGCAGCAGTGAGGGTAGCCCACAGGAGCCGTGGGGATGTGCTGGCCATTCACCTTCCTGATCTTTTATCACAATATATTTAGTGAGAACCGTGGGATGGGATGAACACGGGAAGAGGCTTCCAGCTGGTTGGTGTCAGAGGGGAGAGACACCACTGCTCAAGTCCTCTATCATAGTCAGCACAGGAGGGAGAAACCCTTCAGCCTTGCAAGAGCTTGTCCTCAGAATGCTCAAGAGCTGAGCTCTGAGGCTCTGCAAGATTCTCACCCTGAATTGATAAAAAAGTAAATTAAAAAGGAAGCAAAATTTTATTGAAATTAACATAAAGTCCCTTTCATCATTAAGTTTAGTCCTCAGTAGAAAAAGACTCCAAAATTGATTTGAAATCTCTGTACAACCATCCTCTCTAATGTCAAGCAAGGATCCAAGTAAATGAATGATTTGCTTAAAAAATTCTGACTAATCTTGAGGACATTAAAATTAATATAAATGTGCGATCTCAAGTTCTACCAATTTTGGATCCCATTTCTGTAAGTACATATAATTTGGAATGGGACCTGAGCCATTTTGTGTGTAAGTGCACAGGGAATGCATTCCACTGTCTTTAATTAGGATATAAAAGGGAGATCAGCTTCACTCTTTCGCATAAAGTATGGAAATACCTTCCTAAATGAACTGGAATAGAAACAAAACATACCGTCGAGTGGAAAATGGAGTGACTTTCTTTGATGATGTGGAATTAACAATTTTCATGAAGAAAAAAATCTTACAAAATTGTAACAGGATCTGATCACATATGCTAGCACTGTAAAACCTGCTAATTTTGGTGTCTAAAGTTGCATCAGGGAACTGTGCTGGGGATTGCAGGAGCTGCGAGGACAAGAGAGGTCACGTCCCGGTGGCCCCAGCTTCATGGAGGAGCATTTGCAATTGCTGCCCTCCTCCCTGCAGAAAGGGCCTTTCTGGACAGTTCAGTGCTGATACGAGGGAAATTTTAGGGAAGGTGACCTGAGCGGCTATGTGTGAATGCCACATATTCCTGAGCTTCAAAGTCCAATTTATTTTTGTATCCTGAAAGAAGAACTGCGTTAACTGCCCTGGAGATGCTGTGATATTTCTTGTTCAGCCTTAACTGCAATCTGCTATGTATATGTATTAAGATGCTGGAATCAAAGGGTTTAAGATAAGATCAAGGCACTGTGTCATCTAAATCTAAATTTCCATATTAACCCAGATCACTACCTTGTCTGTAGTGATGTACTTTGAGCCCAGTGATTTCAGTTAGACTGAAGTATTTAGTCTTTGGGAAAAGCAGATGGGTGTCACTAAAAAAAAAGTGGAGCTGGAAAGAGAAGCAAGATTATCCCCATGCCTGAGACATCCAGGAAAGTATGGATGCCTGGGAAAGAGTATTCTCTGCCCCACTCTAGAGCCCATCTTGCCTGTTGCCCCTGACCTTTAATGCTCCAGGGCTGGACACAGGGGAAACTGGAGCCTCAAGCACATTTGGCCAGTTGGGAATGAATCCTCTGCTAGCTATATTGGGTGGCCAGATAAACCCTTGAAACATGAGACCTGATGAGAATCATTTTCCTAACGTTGAGATGAATTTTGTGAAGGATGAAGAGCAGCTTCTTGCTGGCCCAGGAGGACAAGGGCCTGAGTGTAGCTGCTCAGAGCTGCCCCTTCTCCTCCCTTCCATTTCCTGCCTGTCGAGCTTTGCTGAGTGGGCTCCAGCCGTGTCCTCTCATGTCCTCTCAATATGCCATGTTCAGGAAAGGTGCTAGGCCAACAGTCTTGTGGGGGACAGAACATCGTTCCTTTGAAGCATAAATATAGCAGGGCTTTTGCACGGCCAACTTCCCCATAATACCCACTGACCAATTATATTGCTGCTAAACCAAGCTACAGTAAAATCTGTGTCACGCTTAAATTGCTGTAACAAAAATGTGCGGTCAACTGTATCAGGAACCTTGGGTAGATCAATAAATAAGGCTCCATAAATGTGGCTTATATCTAGAGAAATAATAGTAGCGTTCCCAGCGCATACAGCCACAGTGCAGTAGTTAGTGGGCGCACGGTCCTGCATCCAGAATGAACAGCAGTTGCTTAACCGGTGTATAAATCTGCTGTGCACACATGAATGTGGGGGTGACTCCTAGTGAGGAACAGCCAAGGGATGTTTGAGTTTTTGTGCAGTTTTGTGAACCTGGAGGAGAACTGCTCACCGTGTAGGTCCTCCCGAATTTAAATTGAGGGCCGACACGGCTGCCGCCCCAGCTGATGAGGTGCTGCACGTGAGTAATGGTCACATATGGAAGGTGCATGGGCAGCAGCTCCCTCTCTTAGTGCTACAGCACAGTCACCAGTGCCAGAGCAGCTGGATTCCTCCAGGATCGCTTCTTGGCTAAAATGCTGTTGCTTGCTGCCCCATAAATTACTTAACACTAATACTTGGGATGATTTTGACTGGCCCTAATGTAGCGATTGCAGTCAAGTAATGTGTTATGAACTCGTAAACACTGGCAGTCAGGCCAAATTGTTTATCAGGCACATTTATAATCCTGTTCACATGACATTTTTTCATTACTGGATAACTTTTGCGGAAGGGTGAGCTTAGTGATTAATCACTATTATGGCGAAATTAGAAATGATATGTACTAGTCACAGTCCTGACTTGGTAAAATCAGTTGAGGGTGCCAGGCTAAGACGGAGTCACGCTGCACTTACTGACTATTGCGACTCTCCCATGAAGCTGTGGAGCCCCTGACAGAGCCCTGGCCGGTGTTTATGTGTTCATGAACCCGTATGTTCTCCTCATTGCCTCAAATCTGCTCCTGGTTCACATTGTTCAAGGTGTTTTCCATAACTGTAGCTATAGCATCAAGTGTCTCAGTGCGGTCGGTAGAAGTTTATGCTCCTAACAGGTGTAATATTTGTATCAGGCTGGATGGAACCTACCAATTATTGGACATTGAGTTGGAGACATTTGGATTTCTCTCACTTGTCCTCCCCAACCCTTGTATCATCCCTAGGGAATGGAAATGTAGGCTCTTGGTCAGTGCATCCTGGTGCAAGCTGCAGCTCTGAGCTCTATGAACCAAACAAGGGATGTGTACAAGTTTCTAAAGATATAAAATTCACATAATGTAAACTGTACAGCATCTAGCTTCTCAAAGCTTATATGTTCCGCCTAAAAAAAGACCTGGGCTTAAATTTGAATGGAAGCAGAACAGTCTCTCACCTGGCATATCTCAGCTCCAGAACTTGGGGCAGAGGGCCAGCAGTCTTGGAGATCAGCAGCTGGAGCCAGGCACGTGTATGTGCCATTTAACCTTTGAATGAGTGGCCAGGACTGGGGAATACGGCGACAGCAAATGGGTGAATAGTAAATCCAGTAAATGGATTTGGTATGTGTGTGAAAAATGCTTCTATGGGTCATTTAACACCACAGTTACCCAAATTTGTCCTGGCCAGGGGCCTGTCACTGAAGCAATTAATTGAATGAGATGGGCAAGGATCCACATTACCACGCCTCTCTCGGCAAGAGCTGTGCATGTACATGTGACAAATACATTCCTGGTGACTGGCAGGGATTGTAGTGAGAGGTGACGTGCCCCCTAGCCAGAGGCGTGCTTTCGAGGCAATTAATCAAATGATTTGGGCAAAGATATGTGACAACACCTGTCTCAGATAGCGCTGCACATACACATGAAATTAATGATCTTGATGAAAGGAAGAAGGGAGAATTTAAAGTCTCCTCTAAGGAGCTAATAGCGCTGGTAGAATATTTCTGCCTTAGCTGCAAGGGAGTGCCAGCGTTTTCAAAGGCATCGTGCCTGTGCCTATTTGGGGAATGTAGTTTTTTCACATATGCAGAAGGAATCAGGAAGAAATTTCAGTGTCCTGAAATTCCCTAGGCTTGAAAGTCCTTTATACATGTGACACGTGTGGCCCAAGTTTAATAAAAAGGTACTAGATGTATTTAAACATTATTTATAAGCGCAATCCACATCTTTGCCATCAGGGACCAGATAATGTGATATGTAGGTGTCTGCAAATAGACATTCCCCTAATGGCAGTGGTTGTAATTTTAGAGCATTCTAAGCCATGATATGTTTGTACAATGCAAACGAAAATTGGTCTGAACACAGTCCTTGCCAAATTTATGCTGGATGATCTTAAAACCAAATTGTACAATTGACTGTTACACAGTTGTAGCAATTAATATATTTTCCATGGACGTACCTGGCTCATTAGCTGTTTTTCTCTTTTCTCTTGGAAAATCGCACTTCCTGTTCCATCCTGGAATTGCTTCTCCATTGTGAGCCTCTTCCTGAGTCGTTACTTATTCAATTAAAAGACTTAGAACATCAGCAACTAATTATTTTGTCTGATGATGTGGCCAGTCCTGCCCTCATGCTCTGATGGAGGATTAAGACTCCATCAGTTTATGAGCTTCATCTGGAGATGACGGCCCTACACAGAAAGTTCTCAGTGTTGGTCTCTAATGTTTGTCTTCTCCCTTTTCCTATTACAGAACTACTCCGTCCCTCTCTTTGGAGTCTCCTGCAGCATGCATCATAACTTTATTTTCTTCCTCCCAGTTCTAATGTTCTTTCTGGAAGTGCTGTCTTTGTGTTCTGCAGCAGTAGCATTGCTAGGATAGCTCAGTGTATCCCTGATAAAACCTTGTGAACATTTCCTGTACAGTTCGATTGCAGCTTGAGTTTGCTTGATTTCTGCAAGACTCTTTCCCAAGCATCTGTGTCTTGCTGACTTGAAATGGGCAGAAATTGTTACTCAGCCTTTACAGACTCATATGTTGTCAGTGACCTTCCTCCAGATGAAGGGTTGAAGATTTTCTCAGTTTTGTCACAGCAACTCACAGACTCTTAAGAGAAAGCAAAAATATCATGTTAGCCTAAATGATTGGCAAACTGGTTGACAAGCACAATAGGAAATGATCTTTAATAGGTACATTAACACCTTGCCATTTCTGAGAAATCCTTTCAGTTGAGGTGAGTGGCAGTTTGGTTTTTTTACGTAACTTAATTCCCACAGGAGAGAGAACTTAATTCCCACAGGGTGCAAGAAAAGGAAAAGCAGGACCCTACAGATGATGGACTCTGATCAGTTAATTTCGAAAGAAACTTAAAAGGATGTTTTTCACCTCCTTGCCATTCTCATCTCATCTTTAGCTCAGTCTCAAGAAAGGGAAAGAGCGCAAGAGACCAGTGAGCTCAGGCCCCACCACTCCTGACAAGGTCAAATGCATGATCTTCTCTAGTGCCATGTCTGAACTGTGGCTGTGGAGAAAAAATATAAAACTCTAAATGAAACATAAATGTAGCAGCAGAAAAGTCTTGGAGAGATACATGATGATCATAAAGAGATTATTCTGTACAGAACAGGAACCCTATATTCAACACATTCACAAGCACAGAAATCCTTTGCAGGCTGGTTATCACTGCTGCCGTGTGGTCTGCTGGAATCTGGAGATACGAGGTAACTGCTTGAGCTGTGTCGGTGTTTTGAGTTAAAAATGAATGCATTGCTGTAAAATGAACCTTCAGTCTTTCTCTAAGTCCTTTTTATCGTTAATATACAAACAAACAAATAGCAAGACACCAACTGCATGTTGAAAAAGAAACTGATTCAAAAAGGAAATAATTTAGTTGATATATGTAGGACATATATAGAAAAATATGAACAAATAGACCTCTGAAATATATAGACACCAAGGATGTGGGCTTGATGGTTGTAATTCCATCTTCCCACTATTATTTCTATTGGAGAGGGAGAGAGGTCTCTGTAGGGCTCGTCTCAGAGTCTGCAGGGCGTTAGTCCTGTTTTGCATTCAGTGTTATGGCAAGTTGAGCCCTCTCTGCTTGCTGTAATGTTGGATGCAAAATAGGACTAACATACAACAGAATGCAGAGTTATCTGCTTGGCTCTGTTAGGAGCCCATATAGAGTGGAAGAGATTAAAAAAA
>JAUBOD010000446.1:202586-223692 GCA_032353885.1 Nothura maculosa
GTAACTTATGCATTTAAGTCATTAATAATAAAAATCATATACTGAGATGTGGGGGATGAAACTACTTTAAGAAATTACAGTACATAATTACATCTTCTCCCCTTTTGAGTCTCTTTCCCCCCACCTGTTTTGAATGTTTTATTGGTTTTAGCTCTTCGCAGACACTAAATATTAGCAGTGCTTTGATCCTGAGCCAGCCCTCGTTAACTGCAGTGGCTGAGATCCTGCTCTGGTGCAGGCCAGTGTAGCTCCAAGGAAAGCACCTTTCCTGGGTTGCAGGACTGTGCTGCTTTGCACCAGCTGAGAATCTGTGTGACTGAGACGTCCCCACGCAGCTGGAGATGGAGAAAATGATGAACTTCAGCTTTTTCTGGCCTTCCTTTGACATAGATGGCAGAACCACTTGGAATGGGAAGTGGTCATCCCTGTGGGGAAGATGGTAGAGGACAAGGTTTGTCAGTTTTCATCTTCATTCGTGACCTCTCTTGGGTCAGAGCTCACTGTGTTACCAGGAGCTGTGAGAGGAGCAACGCGGCCCAGCTCCACTGGGCATCCCTCAGAGTGAGGGGCAGTAACCGAGTGCCCTCTGCTGTCCATGGCAACTGAGCACATAGATCAGAAGGGGTTGAGGAGAGGTAAAGAACATCTTGTGCTTATATTACATATTATGCATACTTCTTATGTGTGTTATAGGGGCCAAAAGCAGTTGGCTGAGGTGCAGATTGCATAAAATAGTGACAACCATGAGATGTATTTGCTGCTGCCATGTAACACCACAGAGGCCTTGCTCCAGGGGCCGATTCAGGAGAAGCAACGTGTGGGAAAGCACAGCACTAAGCAAGCGAGGAAATTGCTGACCTGATTGAACAAATCCTTTGCTGAGGGCTCACTGGAGGCTCAGAGTGACATCTGTGTAGAGGGGAACATCTTTGGTGAAGCTGTACTTGGTGAAGCTCGGTAGCAAAACCTGTTTTTTTCTCAGATATCTCTCGAAATAACTTCCAGAAAAAGAACTTCAGACATTCAGCAAAGTTCAGCAAAGAAGTTCAGTTCTTTGCTCTTGTCAAAAGTGAATTTGTGCTGTTGTGCTGGATTTCTGCCACTGATTTTCTCCTTTCACTCAGCATTCCCTCATGCTGATGCCTTGCTAGATGTTGCTTGCTAGTGGTGCTGTGCAGAGTTCAGCTAGTTTCGAGTTGCAGGTATTGAAATGTGAACAAGATAACACAAGAACTGACTGGATTTTGGACTATATTTCTATCACATCCACTCATCCTTCTGACAGCCCTTTGCACCACTGAAATGTGGCCTTAGGAGGAGCAGAGAACAGGACAGTTGCTGTGTGAGAAAAGCAGTAACACTTAGACCCATGTTATAGTAGATTTTAATTTTCAAAAGAAAGAAAAAAACTTCTGCCCAGCAAGGATCTAAGATTCAATTTCATGAATCTCTTCTCTCCCTGTTCCCCGGGGAAGGGTTCCGGAGCGGTAATGTCACTGTGCCCTTTGCTGTCATGCTGTCACCCTGCACGGGGTGTGAAACTGTCACTTTGCAAGCAGTGCTGCTGGTGACGCTTTCACCTGGGAGAAGGTGGTGAATCAAGGCCCCCTTTTCAGGACTGCTGCTTAATTGGAAGTGCCACCCTTCAGATGAGGCCTGAAACTGGCTGTTTCTGGCATCACTTTTGTGACAGACTTTCCAGTCCAAAGAACTTTGTCCAATGTACAAAGCAGTCATCTTTGCTCAACACAGAACCCAAGAAGAAAGGTTTATTCTTTGCGACTTGTTATTTCCTTAATGAACAATTCCTTAATGCATAATTGACATAATTTTGTTAACCTACATTGGGTGATTTTCAAAAGCGAATCGAGCAAAATTACCAAACAAAAGAATTACATCAAAATTAGGCCAGATAAATGAGATAACAAATTTGTAAGAAGATCATCACCTGCAAAATCTTAAATTAACAAAGCATGGAAAGCCAGCCTGGTTAGCGTGTAGTAATTAGGTGGCAGCAATTTAGTGTCTGAGTAAGAGCTCATTAAGAACTGCTTCTATATGTTCTACCAATGCAATCAGTAAGTATACTGCTATACAGCCAGCTGAAAGTAGCACATGAATCTATCAGGAGAGAAGCATGTTATATAGAGTTAGTCTATGCACACACAGATTATTTGCTGAATACTTGGTAGCTGTCGTTAATTTTAAAGCAGCCTAATTTTCCCTAAGCTCCCAAATAGAATAGTACCCAGAGGCTTCAAATCTTTAAGCTGATCTTGGATACTAGTACAAAATCCTACATGTCTAGGCCTTGATCCTTCTCTCATGTCTGTTTTAATTTGGATTATTGTCCATGTGTAGAGGTCACTTGAAACTATGGGTGCCTTGTGGCTGCCGGGATTGGAGCTAATGCGTCCCATCATAGGCCATAATTAGACATGAAGAGCTAATTCTTACTATGTGGAGGTTAATCTAGGCTAAGCATCGTGGAGTTGGGGGAATACGTAGTGTAATGGGGGCATACGTGCATGAAATAGCATTTGTCAGGTAACCATAACATTAAAAGTAATAATGAGGCATACCTCATAGCTGATTTTAGGGAAGAAGGCTGGAACTGTGCTGTGAAATATGTACCCCACGATGTGATCCCTGTGGTGCAGTGAGATAAAGCAGCGCAGGTTTTGACTAGAGGCTGTAGACAAAAACTGATAGAGGTGCTCTTGCTGTAATAATTTCCATATATAAATAAGATATTGGACATATCCAAAGTGACCTAAATCTGAAGAAAAAACCTCTTCCTCTGAGCCAGAGATAACAGAGTAGAGAGCTTTAAAGCAGAATAGAGAGCTTTAAAGAAAAAGGAAAAAGAAAAAACATCCCCAAGCCCCAGCATAGGTAGGAGTTCTTTTTGACTGATCAAGATGTTTGCCTAGCGGGACTGCATAGATTGAGGACTGACATATTCACGTCTTGTTACGATAATTGAGCACAGTATGTGTGTGTTTATCAGTATATGCAGATTTTCCATACATTGCGAAAACAGGTTTTTAGAACTCCAAAATTCCTCTGGCAAGCTGAAGTGTCTTGGTCTGAGCGCTTGTTAATGCCTGTTATCTAAAAACATTCAACTATAAAAAATAATTTAGAAGTCCTCATATTAAGCTTTGGAGTTCTGAGAACTGAGGCAATATTATTTGTTTTCAGACCTAAGAGCAGATATGGTGGGGGGCTCTATAGTGAAGAGCAGTGATGAGATGAATGTTTTGCTATATTTTCCTTTCTTTTAGAATACAGTATAATAAAAGCTGCTCCCTGCCAAAGAAGAATGCAAGTGAATTTGGAGTGCATTAACACACTGCTTTACATATTAGGAAACTATATTATTTATATGGCTTGGATTCAGCCAAAGATTTTTGAAGTGTGTAGTACTTGAACTACTGCATCGCCCAATTAAATTGAAACCTAGGAGGGCGATAACCTTGTTGGAAGATTACATTTTCCTTCACTAAACCTCAAAGACTAAGACAAAGAAGCTCCTCCAAAGATATGCCGGTCATAGGGATAAAGTGCTTAAGCAAGGCATCCTGTGTGCGAGTTTATGAGATTAGCAGGTCTTTATCTGAAATTATTTCATAAAGAGAAGCACCAGTCCAGGGTGAGCTTTGGAAATGTCGTTTGCCAGCCTGAAGGCAAGATTGTCATTAGCTCTGGTCCTTATCTGTGCTCTGCCTATGCTGGTTGAGTGCTGAAGACAGCCAGCCCCTTGCAATGTAGAGCTTCCATTTTAATTATGCTTAATCTTTTGCTACTGTAGATCCAGCTGTATAAATTATTTAAAAAGCAGAAAGCTTTTCCTAAGTAATTAATGACAGGTTTGTTAGATACTGTTACTGCCTGAGGCTTCACTTGCGTGGTTCTGTAGCAACCTCCTGATTACCTAATGTAATAACCATCCTCTATGGCTTTATAAAATTATCCTCGATGGTACCAGCAGCACTTGGAGAGGTGTGGTTGGAGTACAGTTGGATGTGCTTATGTGCTTACTGTCCCTGGGAAAACAGCTTGGGAAGGAGAAAGCAGCAGCCTGTAGCTCATATTTAACCCCTCAGGAAATACTGAGAATGCCAGGAACTTAAGCTTGCTAGTTTTATGTCCAGCATTAGTCAGTGTCTCACCACATCTGAGCTTACAGAGGTATTTCAAAAGCAGAACAGCCTGGTGGTAAGAGTAATAAGAAGAGTTAGACAAATCTTTTCACCTTTCTTCCGTTCACTGTCTGCTTGTTACAGGAATACAGGCCTCCCATTATGTGTCCTGTGGGATTCCCTGTGGAGAACGCGACTTCCTCCGAATCATCAGAGGATCCGAGGTCCCTTCCTTAATTGGAGCCTTCTCTTCTATCAGGTATTAAGGAGTCAGTCTTGTTAAGTCTAATCACAGGATGTTGGGCTTCTCAGATGACAGGTAAACATAGCTCATCTCTGCAAGTTCAGCAGTGAAAGCATTCAAGAGATGCTATGGTAGCCTCTGTTAATGAAGAACGTGTCTTGGAACATGGTACCGGGTATTTGACATCTCTGCACTTTGGTCTTAGTCTAGTTGCAAGTCTGCTCTTTAAGCTTAATGGAAATAGTTGAATGATGTCGAAAGTACAGGAGCCTGGCATAAATGCTTTTTGCCCGTTTTAGATCTAAATAAATGGTAATGAATGCTTCTATTTGAATTCCTAATTTTACACATTATATGGAAAAAATATGACTCCGAGTGAAGTTCTTTCATGTTTCTGTCCATGAATATTACCACAGAGATAGCAGAAGGGCACTTTCTAATTATGTACATGTAGTTTCTTTGAAACCCTTTGCAATGAAGGTCCGTATCCTAAAATTGCACCAGTGCTTTCCAGGAAGCACTTCCTCAGAGAAGATGGACAAGGCACATAGGAGCTGATGTCCATGGAGCTTGGAGGTGGAGCACCAAGACAGGCAATGTGATTTTGTGTGGTCATGCTGCTCTTCATGCCATGTTGCACAGAGTCTGGTGGGCAGCAGCAGAGGGTTGCCAAGCTGTTGACCTGTGTGGTGGCAGTGACTGCAGTGCTGGCCAGTACTCATGTGTCCAGAGTCCCAGTTATCCTGCCTGTCTTATGGCCCTTGGTGGTATTTTTTTTTCTTTCAAATGGAAAGGGGAACATTCATCTTCCAAAGTCTGCCAAGGCATCTCTTGTAAATAGATATCTTAAGGAATCTTAAGATTCCTTTCTTTTTTTTTTTCCTCCACGGTAAAGAGATACCAGATCCCATATATTTTTATAGATATTTCATAAATGTTGAACATATGCATAAATAAGAGTTGGAAGTGAAAATCAATATCAGGGCTGTGATTTGCAATGAACTACAGGCATTTTATGTTTCTATCCTCACAACCTGGTGCAAATTTAGTCTTTAAGGCCCTGGTCTGTGATTTCCCGAAGAGAACATGAAAGCTGTCATGCAACTTTCCATTTTAAGGGAAGTTCTGATGCATCTGCTCGTGTCTAAAGGCATGAGTTAAGAATGATAACAATGACAGAAGATACCGTTTTGGCAGGCCTGCCTCGTGACTCACAAGCACTGAGGAGTTGGCGTGGCTGTATATGATTTCTTGGAGACATTAAGGGATTTGGGGATGTTCATGGTTGAGGGTCCATGTGAGTGACTGAATCCCTGCTCACACAGTTTCAACTGGAAATTATGCTTTGAAAAACTTGATGGCCCTTAAAGAGCAGCTCCTTTCACATTTAAATGTTGCCAGCCCATGTGTCTCACTTTCAAGATGATTCAGGCTGCTTCAGGAATAAATGAGGGGTGCGTGAGAGCACGCCACAAGAATTATGTTATCCTGATCTTTTGCTCCTGACAACCTTGCTGATGTGCAGTGAAATATAAGGGGTTTAGAGCATGATTCACTATTAAACATTAAAGAGAAAAAGTTCAGCTATTCATAAATTAATGTTAAATCTGTTTTCAGCAGCCTGTATAAGGCTGCTGATAGCTCACTTGCCTGTGCTTAGTAGAGAGCAATCCCCTCTAAAGAATCACATCCCATCGTTTCTGCTGACAGCTATTAGGAAAAATATTTAAAATACCTCTTAAAATTGTATATGTAATTCTTAGTGAAGTGACATTGCATTTTTTTCATTAAGTCATCACCCCGTACGAGAACTGGAATTCATGACACACTAATGAACTCTGATTTAGCACAGCCATTATTTTCGGAGGTAGTGGTTAGCGAACGTTGTCTAATATTATTACATAACCATTAATAGGACTAAGGTAAAAAATGAGTTAAGTGAAATGGGGGGAAGGATAACATAGCAGTTCAGAAATACAAATAGAATTTTGGATTTCCCAACATGAAGTAAAATAAAACATCTGTGCAATCCGTCTTTATAAAGTAGAGCAAGAGGACGGGCAGTTCTTGACTTATTAAAACAATAAAATCTGGGGTAAGATTTGCTCCCCTGCAGAGGGACAACTGCAACTCCATGCACAACAGAAGTTTCAGATTGCCCTAATCCTTGGTCTAAAGCAGCAAGGATTTTAAGCCAAGTTTAATGAGCAGGTGTTAAACCAGACACCGTTTGCCTCTCCAGGATCAGCCAAGCAAAGTAGGGCAACTCAGAAAAAAAGGTGACACCACCAAGAAGAGTCAATAGTGCTGTGGAGAAATAATTTTAAAATACTCTTTTAATAATAAGTCTCGTTGATTTTTTTTTTCTCTATTTATGAGAGAGATTTTGCCTGCCGGGAAGCTCTTTGCTTGTCAGAGTTCATCTAGAAAGATTAAGCTCCGAAAGTTCGTGCCTAAAAAGCTCATTGACTTTCATCTTTATTCCTCACCTGAACATGTAATCTGATGAGTGGCTGCTGTATAAATACATAGATGGGGTTTGAGTTTGGCTGAACTAAGCTGAGGACTTATCTGCAGCTCGCAGGAGGCGGGAGCGCTGCTGAGACGCGTGTTTGTCAGCAGGAGTCACAGCCTGTTTGTGTGCTCCTACACTGACGAGCTCTTAGACTTGGCTCTACAGTCGCCCTAATGCACAAACACATCAGTGAGCAGAGCAGGACCCACCACGGGAGCATCTGTGGCTGATAGGCCAGGGTTGAGGTAGAAGAACATGGCAAAGGGTTTTCTGTGGCCTCTGTGGCAGTTACGTGGTGTCGATTCTCAAATTATATTTACCATCCTGCCATCCAGGTGTTCTTTGAGATGCAGTGGGACACCCTGGAAAACCTGGTAGATTTAATTGCATTTAAAAAAGTAGCCGGCATCAATTTTTAAAAGGCTCAAGTCTCTAAGAGGAATCTGTGTTTACTGTGTTCCAGCCGTGGTCTCATTTTCTATGTAAATATTCAAATAGGTTTGTTATAGAAAATTATCTCTAAAAATACTGGTTACATTTTGATTACCATGAAGCTTTACAAGGGATTTTGAGTTAACCAGCCCAACTAATTAAGTGAAATTATCCTAATTTGTTTATTATGTTAATGATCTGAATTAATTTATAGTAATTTAGCATGTATTACTAAAGATTTATTATGTTTCCCACCAAATGACTTAAGAGCTATAAATCCCATGGTTAAATGTAATTAGTGGAGACATATTTATCGAAAGGGATAATTACATCTGATAAAAGTTCTTCACTTAGGCTTAATTAAAACAGATTATTCCCCCATAAATGAAAAGTAAATATGATAATTACTGGTTAGATATTCATTGCAAAAAAGAATATCTCAGCATTTTAATTTTCTAAAGGAGGTGGGAAACTAAACTATATAACTGATTGCTTCTCAATAAATTATGATTAATAATCCCCAGGAAACAGATATTTTTATAGGAGTGAACATTTTGCTGGTTAATGACTAAAGAGCAGACACTAGTCAGAAAAATCAACCATTAGCTCATTTTTAAAATGGACTGTAGCTGCTTTGAACTAATGAAGAGTGTGCTGGGAAAATTATTTTTTCTTCGTATAAGACTATTCTGTGCTCATTTAAATAGCAGAGATCAGGAAAAAATGAGTGTTAAAAATACCATTTTTACTGATGATGATATGGGCTGTAATTCTTAGGCATACATTAAATTTACAGTGATGTTTGATACTAACAGAATATATTTAATACACATCTCATGCAGAGATTAGATTGTAAATCTGCTTTTTAATATAATTTATAAGTACATTGTGTTAAAAGCATTTTCTGCAGAGTTGCCATGCGTAAATCATATTGAAAAGAGGGGGCACAGCTGCGAATAGCAAAAATATATACATGTAAAACCAGATTCTTCTCTTGGCCAAAATTACTTAACCAAAATGAGTGCAGACCACAGGGGACAAACTGGTTCTCACGCCTAACTCACAGCTGCCTTTCTAGAGAGGAGTGCGAACCAAAATATTTAAACCCATGGAATTGCCACAAAATGTGGTTTTCTCCTAGGAAATTAAGAGCAGAGTGTTTCAGCTGGAGAAGGGGATGGCTTATCCTGTAGTATTTGCATTTTCTAATTCTATGAGTGTTCTACATGGGGTCAGTGGCCATGAGGCCTGTCTGGGGCTGCGGCTACTGGGTCTGTCATCGCGGCGGTAGGCCTGGGTACAAAGTGAAGGTCATGCAATTTTGGCTTTGTACTAATGATTTACTCCAGGTCGTTGCAGCTTGTGGAAGGTCTTGGACGGAAATATGAGCCTCACTGCAGAGAGCCGTGTTGCTGTTGCTGGAGTCCTCTGCCAATACATTCTGGGTCCAGCAGGAATTTTCCTGGATCCAGGAACCTACCAGTTCCTAGGAGGGCTGTTCCCGTCCGAGGGGTACACAGGCTGAGGACTGACTGTTCCTGAGGTGAAACATTGCTGGGTTTGGGTGCATTTCAGTTGTGTTGCTCTGTTGCTGCCCTTGGATAATGTGGTTAAAAGGTTCGGAAACGATTGGGTGATATTTTGGCAAAGTTTGCTAAGGAGTGAGAGTTTGCAGGGAGACGCACGCTGTTGATAAAATCTGATTGCATTTTTCCAGGAATTTATAGTGAAAAGGGAAATTTAGAAAATAGCAATTTAGAAAATAGCAAAACACTTTTGCTTAGGTAGCTGATGCCCCTTCTCTTCCCATTTGCCCTGCATGGCCTGAGCTGGGCTCTCCTGCCTGGGATAGGACCATATCCTCACCACTGTGCAGCCCTCCATCCCCATGCACTTTTCTCCCTATATTATTCAAATGAAACTCTTCAGGAATCCTCAGCAACATTGTATGAACCCAAACTTTCTAACTTTTTGTTTGAAAGTAACATTTTTCATGGAAAAAGAAAAAAAAAAGTGACCTGAATTTGAAGGTTAAATAGAACAAAACAAAGAAGTTAAATAATCTATAAAGTGGAGAACGATATTTTCTTTTTGGTCAAATGAAATGTTTTGGATCAATCCAAAACAAATTTAGCAGAAAGCTCCCAACGAGTGTTTCAGTTTGAGCAAGACAAGTCTGCTCCATCTCCCTAACATATTTTTCATTGATCACTTCAATTCAGATGGCGCGGGCTGAATGTCAGGACCTGGATCGGGGGCTGCACCTTGCAATCCTAGGAAGGAAGGAGAAATCTTATGTGGAGACTTGGTGAGCCTGGGTGGGATTGTTTTAGCAAGAAGCTTTCTTTGCCAGGAAAGGTATCTCTTTCCCTCTGTAAATAAGATTCATCTGGAAAAACTATTTCAAAATTTTTTTTTTCTTTTTTAAAATGCAGAAACTTTCTCAAATTTTATTACGCTGTTTTTTTTCTGAGGTGAATGGCAAAGAGAAGAGATTTCAGAATAATACTACTTACTGCAAGAATGGAAATGGCATTTAAAGAATTGCTACTTAATATCAAGGCCACTTACTGTGAAGGCATGTAATCAAGTCATTCTTACTTAAATACCCATAGAGGAGAATCACATTTTGCATTAACATTTCATTAACTTTACAGATTTTACCAGAGTCTTGAAGAAATCATCGAAGATTGTTATTCCAGGCAGTTAATCAAAGATAATCATACCTTACAGCCGTACATAACATTGCCTGGTACTGTATTAGCGGCCACCCTCAGTGAAAGCCAAGGCCATTGAGCCTCAGTCCATGCTGCTTTTGGCAGTGGTCAGCAGCAAATATTTAGCATAAGAACAAAAAAAAAGAGAGCAATTTCAGAAAAGTGAGAAATTTCTCCTCCTCTGCCTTTTGGCCCAGGGAATTGTGTGAGTTGAGTTGGTTGTTCTGCTCACATAAGCACATGTATCTTTCTTCCCCAAATTTGTCCAGTCTCGTCTCAAACTTCTGTGAAGTGCTGATGCTCCCACCATCCTGTGGCAAGGAGTTTTATGATATGCCTTTTGTGCAATGGTTGTACCTTGTCTTTTTTCAGCCTGATTTTCTGTATCTTCATTGCATTTTGAGAAATAATGTTTTTTTTTCCCCACACCTTGGTGATTTTTTGCCCATACATTTGATCACCCTCCTTATCCTGTTCTTTGCCTTCTCTACATATGAAATTGGAGTGGTCTGCAGAGGTGACATAGATCTATCTGGTGACAAAGTGCTGTTTCTCTTTCATTTTGTTTTAAATTCACTATCTTGTTCCTAGTAGGCCTTGGCATTACGTTTACTTTCTGATTGGTATCAAATAAAGAAGCTATTTCTGGAGAGCTTTCTGCATTGACTCCAACATCTTGCTTAAGTGGTTACGTTCAATTTAGAGACAACCACTATTTATATATGGATATCTATGTCTTTCCTCCGTTCATGACTTCACATTTATTAGCATTGAATTTTATCTGCCATTTTACCACCCTGTTGTTTCATACTTCACAGCTGTTTCTAGTTGTACCTGAGACAACTCTGTATAGTCGGTGAAAGTTGTCACCTCAGAATTCCCATCCGTTCCTGTGTTACCTCTGACTGTGTTGCACAAATCCTTGTGGACCTTGTGGATCTAGGAGCGATCATTCATTCCTACTGTTTGCAATTTGTGAGCCTGTTACAGGACTGAGAAATACCTGGAAGATTGAGAAATACATGAGTGGTTACCCCAGGACTGCTTCACTTCTTCGAGTGCTTTTGGTGCGGGACACAACCCAAGGCTTTTTGCAAATTGCATTTTGAAAGCTGTATTACACCTAGGTCATTCCCGTTGGCAAACTTCCTCACTTCTGCAAAGAATTCCAGTGTATTTGTGAGGCAGGATTTCTTGGTACAGTAGCTAGAGTGGCACTTTCTCACAGGATCACATTTATTTAAGTGCCTGCTAATTCGGTTCTATATTGTACTTTCAGCCCATCAGCTAGATTTAGGGGCCATAGTTCCTTCAGTCTCTTGTAAAGCCTTTTAAAAATTGCTGTCATTTTTTCATTTTTCTCTCTTCTATACTGAGATGAATTTAAGCGATAGGGCACATACCCCAGTAAGTACTGTGGCAATTTCATATCCAGTACTATGCTGGTGCTAGTAACTTGTTACTTGTAATTTTATTCATTTATTCTAAAACTTTTCTTAGTGACATTTCAGCATGGCACAATTCCTCAGACATATATCCTGAATCAAAAAGGAAAAAGCACAACAAAAAGCTCTCTGATATCTGCACATCATTAATCTCTTCCATCATGAGAGCTGCTACAAAGAATCCAGTTCGGATTGGGGTTTGGGTTGGCTTTTTTGGTTTTGATTTTTGCAATGGTTTTATCTTCCTTCAGCCTTTTTTTAATAGCTCAGTCTCTTATCGGCCTTGCAGACTCTTTGGTAGGCTCCTTTTGCAGTTGTGGTTTGAAAAAGTTTTTGCTATTTGCTTTTCGTGATTTTAGCATGTCTGTCAGCAGAAATCCCTTTCTTTGTCCTAGTTTGCTGCAACGTCCTATGCAATGTGTCTCGGTTTCAACTCCTCTGCTTTACCTGTTTGAACCTTTGGACCTGGCTGTTATTTTTAAAGAAGGATTTTCTTTAATTTGTCGTTCTCTCTGGCCTCTGTTAAACCATATCAGCTTTTCCTTGATCTACTTAAAAGGATAAGTTGTATATGTTGCTTCTGAACATCTACTATAGTGTTTTTGTGCACCCTCTACAAACCATGCCCTTTCAGCTGCAGTTTCTTAGTTTCCTATTAATAAATCCAGGAAGCTGCTTTTTTTCACAGTGAAGCATCATCAGATCACTGCAAATGTTCCACTTTGTGATGCACAGCCTTACTCTGCTTCCTCCTTCCTTACTTGATACAGTAAATATTTCTGCTGTGAATGTTTTCTCAGCTGAATGCTGGGGATGAGCTTTGCATGAGAGAGACAGGCAGCTCTGCTGGGGCTGAGATCCACAGATCCTGGTCTCCAGCTTCCCACCTTCCTGCATATTCCTGCCTGCCCGTACCAAAGTGGCCGGAGCTACAAGCTGTTCTCCAGCTGATACACCCAACTATAAGATATATTTTATTACTCATATATATGCAAATATATATTAAACACATAGTGTTGATAGACCATGAAGTTTTCACAAATACTGGGGAATATTTAAAATACGGCTGAAGGTAAAGAGGGAGCAGCACCGACTGCTCTTGCAAAGAGAAATTGGGGAGGTGTTAAGAGTAGTGTTTTCTTTGGAATTCTACTTAGAAACATACAAAGCCAGGATTTTTATCTAAGTAAAAGAAAGAAAGCTCCTCTTTCCTCAGCAACGGTGCTTCTCAGTGAAAAGAGCTTACCCTAATCCCTGCAGCAAGTAGTGATGAAAACCAAGAAATCCTGCAAGAAAAGGCCTTTTTCTGCAGCTGCACAAGAATCCCCAGGCCAGTTAATTGTCCCTTTCTTCAGCAGCTTAAATTACAAAATCTCTTGAATATTCTTGACCTGCAGTAAAAGAATATGACTGCTCATCCTCTGTATTACAGTTCCTTATGGGATGCCTCATCATCCGGCAGCAGAAGGGTCGTTGTAAGAGACTTAATAATGCCTGAAGGTTTAATAACCTCTGAGGGACAAAATAGCTTGAAGACAATGATCTTTAAAACCAAGAACATTTTCGTTGATATATTATAGCAGGAAACACTGGACTATGGCTGTTACAGGATTACTATGTAGGAAATCACTGTGAATTGATCTTGTGAAATATATTTTTTTAGAAGCTGTATGCAGTTCAGTGACTACTCTGGTTTGTAACAGCAACAACAACAAAATCTGAGACTTCCTATGAAGTGCAGATCAAAATATAGTTTGAGAGGAAAATTGGAATTTTAAATTTTGTTATGTGTCAAAAAATCCTAATGCAACACAAATATTTAATCTTATGAAATATCCTATTTGAATTTATTAGAAGGATTTTATTCTTGAATTTCTTTATGAGATAGCAGAACTGAAGTAATTTTGGAAGAAAGCAAAGCCCTAAGACTCCTCCATCAGGCCTGATCAGCTGGATGATTCTGTCCTTCCGTGGGAAGGCTTGATATCTGCAAGGGGTAGACACCTGTTTGGGTGTTCATGATGTTGTTCCTCAGATACTTCCTAAACTGGTGGTAGCTGGAAGTCTGGGTAGTGATGTCAGAACAAAGTGTTTTGGGTGAATCAAGGGCCAAATGCCAGAAGTGTGGGGTCTTAAAAGGCTCTTTCTTGTCGTGGCTATGGAAAGTAGAGTCTTTGATGTCAAGTTGAGTCTTGTCTTGGTTGTGGGTCACTTTGAGCCACTTCAGTCTCACTCTGGTTACATTTACTCAGCCTTAGGACAGAACTCAGTCTAAATGCAAACCCGATTTCACCAAGCTGTTTCCCTCAGTAATTTCCATCTTGCTCTGCCTTTTGCACACATGCAGACCGCAGTCTAATATGTATAATAAAAAATAAGCCAAGCAATTGGTGTGTCTGGAGGAAAAGAGAGAGACCCTTTATTTCCGTACTTAATTACTGCTTGTTAAACAGCAACAGAATTTGTGACAGGACAAATTATTTTCTTATCTACGTAGTAAGAGAAGATGACAGGCACTTGTAGAGAGGCAATGTAGAAAACATCCCAATAAAAAACTCTTTAGCAAAACCAATAGTTATTTTTACTCTGCATTACAAGAGATGGATTCTTTTTTTCCTGCAGAAATGTAGGTGATTCTGAGTCTTGCAAAACAAGACAGATACAAGAATCACAGTTTACACCAGCTCTAGGCTGGTAGACCCTGGGGTGAAAGGGACATTAAAGAAATTGCACACAGTTTATATATTAACACCAGTAGTAAGTCCTATTCTAAAGAGCTCATACTTTCCCTGGATTGGCAATGGCTGAAATAGCTGTGTGGCTGGATGTGGAAAAATATCTTCTGCATTTGGTGGATGGGATCTGGGACGCAGGAGATCCTCGACTTTTGACAGAAAAAAATAACAGGAGAGGCAGGAGTGACTGTTGCCTTCCTGTATGTTAAGGCCCTACCTATTCCATGAACTCAGTCTGCTCCTTGGAGCCAAGGTATAGTGATGCTCACCTGTTTGCCAAGTAAGATGATGAGTAGCTTAATTCTGCAGAAATTGTGACTGGACGAATCAGGACTTGCAAGAATAAGCCACTTTTTCCTCCCCTTTGCAAGAAACTAGAGGACTGCAAACGTCCAAGTTGATTTAGGAGAAATCCTGGATTCTTTGACAAATAGGAAGCAAGCTGAGATAAGGCCAGCTTGCAGGTAGGGAATGCATAACAAGTTAGAGAAACATAGGAACAAACTGATTTACTGTGGGCTGTTGTAAGAAAGTGACTTCCCAATTCATAAATTCACGGTAAGTCTGCTTCCATATTATCAACTCTGTTATCTTCACTCCTAAGGACTGATAATGCAGAGCACAAATAATCTCCAGTCCCTTCCATCTCTGTCACCCAAGTCAGCGAGCTCCCTTCTTTATGCTCGTGCATCACTTTTCCTCTTCTGTGACATTTGCTGGTTGTTTCTGTGGTTCTGAAGATCAGCCTAAACGCCTGGGCTGAGCACAGGGATGAGGAGAAGGACCCACAGGCTGCACTTGCAGTGTCCCTGCCTCCCACCATAGCCCTGCCTCGGGACAGAGTGTGTCCCGTGCTGGGAACACAGGCACATCTGCACTTAGGGCCAATTTAGACAAAAAATGCTGCAAAGATAACCCCTTCCCTGTTATTGTTTAATCTCAGGCTTTTCCAGTGCCCCAGAGCCATGAAGGCAGAGGAGTGCGGTGTGATATTTCCCTTGCTTTTTCACATGAAATAAATTTTTAAAGCAGACCAATTACAGGAAATGTTTACAATGTTTTTCCACTGCAGCTGACATTAAACATTTAAGAGCCCTCTTCATGAGCGTTACTGGAATCCAGTGCCTCAGTGCGCTGGAAGGGAGCCCTGACACACACCAAAATGGACTTTTAGGGTCGACCTAGAGCAAACAGCTCCAGGACTAGAGCGAGGGGCCTGGGAAAGACAGGACTTGGGCAGGAGGCTGCCCAAGAGAAGGGGAAGGAAGAGGGGACCTTGTGCCCCTCTGCAGCAGGTCACCATGCCCTGGCTTTCCCCATAATCTCTGTCTGTTTTGAGCTGTGCAGAGGGGCTGGAGAGCGGCATGTTCATCTGCTGAGGCCTGCAAGCAGCTTCCACCATGTGAGCTGCCTTGCCCTGATTTCTTGTCACCCAGGGGGATCTGAATCTGTGATGAGATGAAGACCTCTGTGTCCTGGTTATGTGCGGGAGAGGCATCTGGTCATGGCAGGGAGCTGCTGCAGCGTGCTGCTTAA
This sequence comes from Nothura maculosa, assembly GCA_032353885.1. Lineage (NCBI taxonomy): Eukaryota > Metazoa > Chordata > Aves > Tinamiformes > Tinamidae > Nothura > Nothura maculosa. Next base: position 218,356 of record JAUBOD010000446.1, read on the forward strand.
AAGCACTGTGAAACACCGTGTGCTGTATTATCTTCAGAAATGGAGAACAATGCTGACCTGTGTCACTAAATGAAGTCGGATCTAAGCTACGCTTGCCAGCACCTCTGGTACTTAGACCCTGAGTAAAGTTTATTACTTACACGCTGAGTTACCTGAGAAGAAAGTCAATTTTGGCCAGTGCAGCAAAGGCTGCATCTCCTTTGTCATGTCTGATGTGACTGTGATCCAGCAGACCAAGTTCTCTTTAACCTGGTTGTCTAGCCTGGAGAATCCTTCGAACGTGATTGCAATGGCACTGGCGAAGACCTGGGTAGCCAAGGAGAAAACACTCAAGAAACCAGCTGAAGGAGCTAGGTGAATATGTGTGCAATTAGTCCATGCTCAGCTCTGCACTGCAGCAGCCCTTGGGGATTAGCTAGTTGAAAGCAGGAGGCAGCACTGGAGGTGACCAATGATGAAAGGACAGGGATCTGAGTCTGAGCTCAAAGAGGTTTTTAGCTTATTCGAGTTGAACATTAGGTGTGAAGGTGCATTTGGGAACATAATTACTGAAACACCTTTTGGGCTTTTGTTGGTATCAAATCAAATCTGAGAGGGATGAACACTGAGCATTGTTCAGTCTAGGCTTTATGTGCAAAATACTACACTGCTTCAGACTCACGCAGACACTGAAATAATTGCTACAATTATAAATAGGCCCTTTATAACAAGAGGGAGATTATTTACACTGTGCAGACAGGCCTTCCTTTTCAGTTCTTATGCTGGTTTGGAGTAAGATGAATCTTCAGCACACTTTGCTCTTTGCATGAGACAGCAGAAGCAAACACAGTGTCACCTTTAATTAGCAATAGACAAGTCTGATTCTTTACTCATACCTGAGTTTTACACCGGTGCAATTTTAGAGATTTCCATCAAAGTATGCCAGATTTGCACCGGCTAAAATGGAAAGCTTCGTGTGCAGATCAGAGCATGGAAGATAGGAGCGAAGAAATGTAAAGCAGAGGCTGGTCCATGGGAAAGGAATAGAAATGAGAAAGAAGAAGAATTATCCTGCTTTAACCTAATGTTGTTAATCTATATAGCCCATTATAATCTCGAGTGTCTTGCTTAGTGAGGTATGCAATCTGTAGTGCTGGTTCCTGCACAAGCAGTGTATCTAATAGAAAGGACTGGCTCAACATCCATCATAGTAATTACTGTGTCATAATTTTCTGCCCTTCCTACCTCTGCTGCAGAGAGATAGAAGAGGCCTTTCAAGTATCTGGAATTTTCATCAAAAATTTCTCAGTGTTCTTTATATAGAAATCTGTATTTCTGCCCTATTTATTTTACGGGTTCACTGTGACATGAATACACTTTATTGGGGAGCTAGAGATGTAATTTGAATATGTGGAAACATACCTATTTCATTCAGTATCTGAATTTGGCCAAATGCAGTGAGGGAGAGCAGCAAGCAAGTTAGAGGTTACAGCAGAGGAATGAATGCTCCTCCAAGCCCTCATTCAGCTCCTCCAGGTTCAGAGGGGGCTGACACCACTTAAATGGGAGCAGTTGACATGGACACTGCAGCTCAGAGGGATGAAGCGCTGTCTGTGCTCGGGGCTTTCAGACAGCAGCCATCACAAGCAACTTTAACAAGAGTGTGGGCTCTCCCAGCTGTGAATTGGCAGGTTAAAAGCCAGTGCTCCAGGCCCTATATCACACACGTGTTTGCACAGCATCATAGCATTTTTTTCCTAATTTAAATTGTTAATTTTCATAGGTGTGAAATAAAACTTAAAAATCCGATGTACATGATGTACATGGTTTCATGAAACCATGACTGAGGATGATCAACATCCACAGGAGTCTGCAGAGAGCCCAAATGAGACCTCTGATTTCTCCTCTGTGGCCAATACCTCCAGGGATCCCCAGGGCAGCAGGGATCGCGTGGCTGCTCCATCCAAGCACATCCATCCTGGACGCGCTTGCCCAGCAGACTCGGAGCACTCTCCCTGTTTCTTGGGGATGAATGGTACCTTAATGGTTTGTTATCCATGCGATTTCCTGCAACAGGAGACCTGTGCCCTTTTTTTTTATGTGGCTGATAAGCTATACTTCTGCTTCTCATTTCTCTGTTTCTGAGGGACTGTCATCACAACAAATGAGCACTGTTACAGGAAAGATACTACAGGCTGCAAAACAATGATTTATACCCGTATTTCGGATGCAGTGATGAAGCTCAGGAGCCAACTGATGGGAACTTAGCCACAGGATGCAGGGCCGTACATTCAAAGACCCTGGACTGTAGCAAAATCGAATGATAGCTGTGGAGATTAAGCAGGCTAGCATTTTTACATCAATACTTCACTAAGTCAAGTCCACATAAAGAGTTTTATTGCACAAGAAAATAATTCAGTCACTGAAAAGCAATAAAAAGATTTCTTACTATGGTAAATGTACCGTAGTAAGTGCTACTGGAGTAAATATGAAGTCTCAGTTCCACAGAGAGATCTGCTTGACAGAAAATGTAATAGAGATCAAGACCTGAGTTGACCTGATTCTACAGACACTTAAGGTGTGTAGCTCTTTATGTGTGTACATTTTGGCTTTATTTTAATTGTAGAAACATTAATTTTCTACCTTGCAGTGTTTTAAAAGCTCCATCTTCTTGATATGTATGTACACAGAAAACAAAAAATCGCTTTGGGCTTTGCTTTGGAAATCCGTTGAACTTGCTGAGTTGTCAAGGTAAGAAAAAAAAAGTTGAGAGTGATATAAGCCCTGGATCTTTCCATAGTGTCTGCAGTTCACTGATAATGTCTTTGGTTTTAGGAAATTGCACCTTAACATGGGCAAGAGAAAAGTAACAGTCAAACAGGAATGTGAAATTTAAGTTGAGGATGTTTCTTTTAAAACTACAAAAACTGACTGGATTCCATAGGAACCCCAAGGATTCTCCCTGCACCATGAGCTGCCCTTCCACACCACATCCTGGGAGGGATTTTTCTACTGCAAAGGAAGCTGCAGCAGCCTCGGTAACAAATGTTTGCTTCAGCTGCAGCTGGCATTAAGTCTAAATTTTTGAAATCTGAATATTGAAAGCCTTTTAAACTTACCTAATATTATTCTATTACCGGAACAAATCTAACAGTAAATTGAAAAAAAAAATAGGAACCGTCTAAAAAATATGCCTTCCCCATCCATTTTCAACTGCAGTATTATGTAAAGATGACAGTTATCAGCTATGTAGAAGAGCAGCTATATTAAATGTTAAATAACCTTTAACAGCACCAAATATTTAATCATAAAAAATTAAATTGACAGTGGTGTGGTTCACACAGTATCCCCTCGAAAGCCTGACAGCATCATTTCTCATATATATTGATAAGTACAAGACATCCATAAAATCGTAGGCTCCGTAGTCTTCTATTTATGAGAGGCTATCTAAAACTCATTCATTGCAGGTAATATCAGTAAGTCAATTCAGCTTAGTCTGATAGCTCATAACTTTTCAGACTGTTGTATTTACTGAGCCATAGACTATCCTTTCTTCAAGTGTACTTGAGAAAATGACTTGTACTGTAAGACTATTTCTTCTCAAAGTATAATCAAGTGCTTTAAAATGAACTCCACAACAGCAAATTCAAAACAGTATTAAACCTTGGTAATAACATAAAAAATATTGCTTTAATAATGCCTTGAAAGTTACAGAGAATATTGGTCGTATTTTTTTCTGTAGCCCACCCAGAAAATCATCAGTGGGAGCCTGGTGCCGGCCTGAGCCGCGTGTCACAGGGTGATGGGAGCCCCTGGAACAGATGATGACTCCAATGGAGATGGAGGAGGTGGCTCCATGCGCAGCAGTGGGTGGGAAGACAGGTCCATGGCCTTGACCGTGTTGTCTCCATGCATCAGCTGCTGAATTTGATCTGCTGATCCCTTATGGAGGAGGCTGTGCTCGTGCCTCTCATCCTGTCTGCACAGGAGAGAAGCAGGCGATGGGAATGCACAGGTAGAGCTGTCCTCTAAATGCTCTGGTAGCTGCTTTATTTAAATTGGCTCGGATAGGGTTTGTTTTATTTGAGATTAGGGAATGGGATCGGAAACCCACAGTAAAGCTTCTGTTGACTTTAATGATGTTCTTGTTGAGAATCAAGGCTCTTGTATGGAATTTGCTTGTAAGCAAACTGACTTTACAGGAGACCCTTGTAAATATTAGCAGTTATTAAAGGCAGACAAATAGAGTCAGAGCTGCCCTGAATTGAAGCCTAAAACTAACACAGGATTTGAGCACCAGTGTTCCCAGATGGGGAACCTCCCCTTCCCTTCTCACATCACCTGTCCCTCCACATCCCCAGCATTTGCTTGCAGGACTAGGAGCTAGAGCTAAAGCCTGAGGCAGAGGCTGCTTTCCCCTGTCTATTAGCAATGGCCAGATTTGCTCTGAAATCACTCCTATCCATATTTCAAGCAATGAATTGCTATTTGAGGGGAACAGGGTAGAGAACTGTGTTACCAAGTCCTTTCATTATTTTTTAATTTCTTTTTCATTGCCTTATGGCTCCTGGTGTTTAGACCTTGGCTTTCAGTGCAGGGAACATTTCTTCTCAAGCCAGAGCTGCGAATGGGGAGCCCTGGGCCGGGCAAGGAGTGAGGCTGCCTCAGGCTCGGGGGGCTCCTTTGGGAACTGCTACTTGCCCAGCTGGAAAAATGCGATGCTTGTTTTGCACTGGGGCAGGGATGTCACTTGCTGACACTGCTGGTAAAATGCCCAGGTGGCTGTCACCGCTGCCCTGGGTCTGCTGCTTTTTGCAAGGAATATTGCCATGCAACGGCCTCCTTTCCTCCTGGTAGCTCTTGTGCTTTGTACACAGGCTTTATTGCAAAGCAAGCTGACTTCTCCGTGGCAGGTGCCCTCTGTGCTGTGTGGCTGGTGAGGGGCCAGCTTGTTTGACAGCAGAACGGAGCTCGGCCAGGGCATAACATGAATGTCACTGCCTAAGAGCAAAATGTTTGGGGATCCCTCCTGGCCACCGTCGCTGAGATCTTGTTTTACATCCTCTGAAAGGCTGTAGCTCTGGCAGCATCAACATCCTTGGTCTGGTCAAACTCAGACAATATCAGATCATCTGAGCTGACACACCAAGACCTGCCTTCATCTCCAAGTGCAGAACAGACTTTTCCTGTAACAGGTCAGTGGAAATGAGAGACTTTTGGATCAGAAGGGGCTGATTTGGGGAGCAAATGTTGATTACTGCACATTTGTCGGAATGAAAATGGTTTGCAGGAGTTTGCTTGATTCAGTGAGGACTTTGCTAGGGAAAGGGTGCACGGGGCTACTGGACACAGCCAGAA
>JAUBOD010000446.1:229013-246763 GCA_032353885.1 Nothura maculosa
GCGGGCAGGTAAGTGCTCCCTCTGCACCAAGGGAACCATCTAAAACCTTCTGGTTTGAAATGTTGCTAAAAACATTGCTAAAAAAATTGCTAAAATTGTTGCTAATGTTCCCTAAAAGTAGGGAAGCAAAAAGAAGCCGGCCAAAGGATGGGAAGGGAACGCAACCTGACATTACTGAAGAAAATTGCTCAAAGTTGATACTTTTTTCTAAGAATACATTTTTTGGGGAAACTTTTTGGTGAAATACTGATTCTGTGCCCTATCGTGACCCACATTCTCTCTTATACTGTTTTTTTCTCTCTTATTTCTTTCATTTTACTCCGAATGTTGTCCTTGAGAGTATTTACTTGCGATTTCCCCCTGAAGCCTTCTATAAAGAACAGCTTGGTGATGTTGCTATCTAGAAACATTATGAGACAGGGAGTCACAAAAGAAGGAAATAAAGACAGTTGGAGAAAGTAGGGCTTTAAAAAGAAGCAGGTGCAGGTGCTATACTAAGATACAGAGCGGAGTAAGGTCAGCCTTGGTGACTATATGTAGAATGGCTTTCTGACCATTGGGTGGTGTGTAAATTAGATCAAATAAGTAACGAGTAACTAATGTTACTAGTATTTGGGCATAGGGAGAAATATCTGCAATATGTTTGGAGATGATGATGGGCACCAATGTTGACCTAATAGGCAGGCTGATAGAATAGCTCTAGAAAGAGGCACCAAATCCAAGAGTATTTGCAGAAAACAGAGTAATGGGTTACAAAAGAGGAAAAGTGAGCAAGGGGGAGGCTAGGCAGAAGGAGCCCATCAGAATTTCCTTGCCAAGTCTCTCTCTGACTTTGATATACGGATCCATCAGCGGGCCTTGGAAATGCCATCTGTTCAAGACACATTGGCAATAGCAAGGTGCTTACTGGACTTTAGAGAACCCTAGGCACTGGAGAAGGTGCACAGAGCAATGCTTGGGAGATAGTGGTGCATGTAGTAGAGGCAAGATGGCCATCCAGGGGGTGCCACCTGCACAGCAATTAAAATGAAGTCTCAGAAGCAATTGCCTGTTTCAGTTTCTTCCCTTCAGCAAGCTGAATGTTGGCCACAGCAATCTCCAGTCAATCAGTGCCAAGGTGTGAGGAGCACTTCAGTGTCTGGATTTAACATTTCTACAATCTAAAATTGTACTATGTACATGAGTCAACAGTATAGTGGCTTAAAGAAACAGGAAGATGATGTATGCACTTGTTAAAGCATCTTGCTTCTGAGACAGTTGGAACCACAGGGGTTCTTTGCACTTTTCGTGATGCGGTTGACAAAATAGGATCAAGCTATACCAAGAAACGGCATCAGCTCTGAAAAAAACAACACCACTATATGTGGAGCGCAGATGGTGCTTTTGGTACTTGATATTATAGCTGTTTTTAAGTTTATTGGAGAAAAATATGGATTTTAAAATCTTACACCTGCATGCTGAGAGGAAGCATATGTAGAGACTCACTGAATCCCTGGGTGTATTCTGAGTGGATTTTTACACACGCTGAGCTGGAGTTTCCATTCTCACTCACCATGAGCAGGATTGAATTCTGGAGTGGTTCTGCCGAGGCTAGACAAGCACAGTGGAAGATGAGAACAACATATGGATTTTGTCCTGTGCATTGATGGTCTGTTCGCAAAGGTAAAGGGCTTGTGCAGTTTTATATTTTACATGCACTGTGCATATGTGTGTGCATGCATGGGCACATGTGCACACAGTATACATGAGTATATGTGATGCATTTTTGCAAATAAATATCAATGAAATGCCGAGGCACATATCGGAGTAAACAGAACGGCTTACATTGATTAGATCTGAAGGACTCCTAAGAACAGCTCCTTTGCAAGAGTAACACATCAAAGCTAGCTGGATGCTTAAATACAACTTTATGCAATAATCTGGGAGATACTATCTCATCACTGCCTCTGCAATTTATGTTAGCACTTTGCCTGCTGCTGAACCTCACAGGTCCCTCATTTTCTGTGATCATGCTGTATATGTTTTTGTTTGATCTTGCTGTGGAAGATGTAAGCTTGACTTGGTGCTGGTCCTCTCAAGACATTTTCATAATTACCACACTGCCTTTTTGTTGTCCTTTTCCTTGTATTCTTTGCCTGTTTTCACATTGCTTCCTCAATCATGCACTATCCCTTTCTGTTACTTTCCCATGGGATGTGTCTGGCATCTCCTTGTGTCACCTATCATGGAAGCACAAAGCAACACTCAGTACCCCAAAAGTCAGATATTCTCAAGAATGGCCTCACTTTTTCTACTATATGGGGTTTATAAAGACCCAGCTGATACTGCTTTCTTTTCTCCTATGTGATATGACAGACACTCTGGCTGATACTTTTAGAGCTCTGCTAAGTATTATAGACTCTAGGAAGAGTTGTGAGAGACTCTGTCTCTCCCTAGCATTTATACGTGCAGATATTCCTTGGTCTGAATGAGTAGGTTGTTACACGTGCATATTTGTATCTGTTTAATTGTGTGATTCCTTCATTCTTTCTGCTCACTGCAGTCACTCCATGAGGCCTCCAGTGGTTAAGCTAGCTTAGAGCAGAGTTCTGATCTCTCATCCACCACAAACTTCTTGGGACTTTCTGCCCCTGCTCCTAGCTGGAGAATATCATCACTTCTCTAGGTCACAGGAGGGCTCCAAAAACAAACTCACTGAATTGTGAGGCCCTCAGTTACTGTGTGAATGAGAGCCACGTGAGTACACAGTCATATGGGCAGGTTGTTCACTGGAGTCCTGTCTGCACGGACGCTTCTTTCTCCTTCCTTGATACTCTTGCTTTGATCTTGCTGCAGCCGCTGAAAAACATGATACTCTTGCACAGCGAGTCCTCCTCAGCCGTGCTTGTTATCTGGCAGATACATTTTTGGAAACTTACTTTTTCTCTACAGTAGGGAAATAGAAATCCTTATTCTGAGAAGCAGGAGATATTCTGGCTTCCCACACCAACAAGGTGATGCAAGAAAATTGAAGATTCTCCTTGCAACAGTAAGTGCCTGCCCCTTGTGGGAAGCATGGTTTTCAGTTTCCCCTTTCAAGAATGCAGTTGGAGACCAAAGCAGGTTTTTCTTGTCAAGTTTATACCTGTTTTGTGAGCTTTTAGATAGCTTTTTGACCCTGGAAGTTAAGAGGGTGCAAGTATCAAATAGTAACTCTGCTGTTGTGCTGGAGCATCACATTCTTCCTTCCTTGGCCTGTGCAATCTGCAGGCAGGGTGCTTGCAGAGTAAGTGCCATGTCAACTCAAGGTTAAAATAGGATTATTTATTCCCTTTTTTAACTCAGGATCAAAGTACATTGCACATTGTGTGGAAATCGCATCTGAAACAACTGAATACAATTACTGTCTCAAATAATTGTCAGGAACATACAATTGCTTTTGAGGTATGGGTATTACTTACAGGGAAACTCTGACCTTGGATGCTCTCTGGTTTCAATGCCTGGCTCTTTGGGCAGAATGTAAGCCCTGCTGAGGGTCAAATCTGGGCAGCATCAGCCAGTTAGGGGCCAGGTACAGCCAACTAATCAAACATTCTGCCACAGGGAGATGAAAATAGTTTGCACTAAGTGCGTCTGGCTGCAGTTTGCTGCTCTTTTTGGTGTGCACATGATAGCCATCCATGACAATATATATCTGGAGGGGATGGCAACCCAGCTCTGCTGATCCCTGAAACGAAGCTCCTTGTGAAGGCAGTGACCATTCGCCAGCCTGGGGGAGCCAGGTGAGCACAGCTGCGGGGGCACCTCTGCTACTCGTGAGTTTACATCTTAGTACCAGGGTTGTACTTCTCAATTTGTTCCTCCCAAGGACAACTTTTAAACTTCCCTGACACCGGTTCTGAGTGGGTGGAGCGGTGGCAAAGGAAGCTGCTTTGATTTAAGTGAGCGAGGGGGCAGTGTCTGCCCGATTATTTATCTCCCTAGCTACACACAGCTCTTGCTGTCTCTGGATTGATTCAGGCATATCATAACCTTTTGCTTTAGCTCCTTCATCATGCTGGTTTGCTACAACAGTTCACTCAGAGATCTGTCTGAGCCTCAGCAGAGCAGAGGATGTCATCTCATTTTATTGGGCTCCGATGTGCCTCCCCCACGTGCTTCCCACTTTCCTGTTTATCATATGGAAGGCTCCGAGAACTGTACTGGATGCTTTGGGGCTGCGCAGAGTAGCCTCTAATAGTATTAAATGCCTCCCTAAAGTGTCAGCATGAGATAAATGGGTGTGAGGACAGGTTGGATCAGCGAGGCTGGCTGTGTCCTGGAGCATGTGCCATCTTAGCGAGCGCACACAGCATTTGCCAAAGGGATCGTGCCATTTTAAAGGGATTCTCAGAGTTTTGGAGGCAAACACATTCCAGAGACAAGATTTCTGCAGCTGGGGTTGCACTTTGTAGCTCCTGAGCTGAGGTTGAGGATTGTAGGTTTCTCCATCTCTGTGCATCTCAAACTTTAGGAAGAAGAATTGATTAAATTTCATCTCGTCTGATCCTGATTAATGAAAAATCATTTCTGCTAGTTCTGGGCAGAAAAAATAATCTTTGACTATTTTGTAACCTTGCAGATATATGTAGGTTGTGGCAGTGCGTTCTATAATTCTAGAAATTATGACAAGGCATCCATAAAGATGAGGCTGAAGCCCTATGCAGCAGGCATTGTAGCTTAAAGGAACATTATTTAATACCTATTAATGGAACTGCTGAAGCATAAACAGCCTCGGCTCAAGCAGATTTTGTTAACTCCTTTGTCCCATCTCCGATGGGATGGCAGATCGCTCATAGCTGCCACCGGCTGCTTTTGCCTCCGTTCAGTGCAGAGCTTGTGTCACATTCGGTGTCCCTTGGGCCATAGCAAAACCGCAGCTGTAGATGGCAGGACCTGGTGGGTTCTCTGAAGGATTTTTGACCAGCGTGTTTATCAGGGAGGGACTCGAGCCTCCTTAAGAGGGGTTCTGGGTGTGCAGGCACTGTGGCCCTGGCCTTGCAGTGCAGCCCCTTGGGTGGAGGAGAGCGGGGCAGATGTCCAGACTTGGTTTGTCCTGGTTAATGCAAGTGGTACCACCAGGACCACCCAGGACAGCTGAGATCAGGTGACTCCATGGAGTTACTGTGTCTTTTTCAGAGGTGCTAGGGCTAGCAGCCCAGTAGCCCAGTAGTAAACGTGTCATATTCAGGTGTCTCTGAGGCTCCATTCCTTTTTATTCTAATTTCATAGTGCTTACCCAGGCGTTCAAGGATCCTGGGTACAGCTTCTGCACATCACAGAACTGGCTTATAAATCATTACTTTTCTTAAAAGAAAAACAGTGCAAGTTAGATACTTTGCCTGCAAGCTTCTGAATACTTTGGGGAAATGAGGATACATTTTCATGCCTTCCTTTGAATCATAGGATTAAAATAAACATAGAAGTTGAATTTCCTGGGTAATAAGAAGATTCCAGAAGTTAAAGCTTAAGAAAGAGCAGTTGTTAATATGAAACTGATAGTACAATGTGAGTGAGCAACTTTATAATCCATTTGCCTCCCACTTCTTGGGCATGTCTACACAAGAAATGCAGTTAAGTTGTTCTGGAGACTGGTTTAATTAGAATCAGTACAGCCCCCCTGTGTGGACTTAAGTTATGTTTGCAGCGTGATCTGCGGTGTGATTCTTGGCATGTGCAGACAGACTGCAGATTGCTAATTAGATTAAGTGATGAAGCTGCACCAGGTCAGGTTTCTGCCATATAGTTTCTAAGCCGAGGCTTATGCAGCATGCACCGAAGTCTGTATTTCTGCACTGTCTTTATTATTGGCTTTTGAGCCAGAGAGGCTGTGGCCATCATGGGCATTTCCACACATCTCAGGAATGTCCAGCTTTAATGGTAGCAGAGCCCTTGTCCTTTCTGAGCCTGTGTTTTGCTAGCAATGTCAGCATTTTCAGTCAGCACATATACTCCCTGCATGAACTGCGGTGGTCTATGGACCATTGCTTGAATGCTGTTATTCTAGAACTAAGTAAGACTAAATTAATCTGTGGCTTCAAACAAAGTTAGTGTTGCATTTGTTGGTGACTTTCCAAAGCAGATGAGTGTGTAGTTTATTGGGGAAAAATGTGTAGTAGCTTATAAATACCCTGAATGTGGTGCTAGGAAGCATTCCCATTCCTGGGCCATTAGGCCTCTGCATTGCTGTAGGTTTGTCTTCTGCCTGTCCAAACCAGCCATGGGAATGTAACAGTCACACTTCGGTGACCTTTAAGGAAGGCTAAAGCAGTACCAAACATAAAGTAGTGCCAGAAAACACATGGTGACCATGGGACTATGGTTTGTTGTCCGGCCAGAGCTTCAGCTCTGCTGGCTGCAGCTTTGGTCGAGTTCTCCCACAGGGGAACTGGTGTTTCTCCTGAGTGAAGCAGTGAGGTTTAAGAGGTGTTTTAACTCTCATTGTCTCTCCATTTATCCCTGAAGGACTGCTCTGGAGAGCTGCTCATTGGAGGCTCCAGTAATACCCCCTCCCCAAATTTCCCATCTGCAGGGGAGGCCGCTCCACATCCCAGGGGCGTCACCAAGGGAATCTCTGGCTTATGGCGAAGAGGAAGGCAAGGCCTGGATTTGAGTGTTGTATGTTTGTCTTCTCTGGAGATAAATGGGTTTAGTACAGGGGCCCTTGGGATCCAAAGCCTCCCGAGGCAGCCCGCAGCTTGTGCCAGGGCAGCAAAGCATGAGGACACTTTCTGCCTCATCTGTTCATTCAGGCTTTTAATTAGTTACCAGCTATTCTCCTGGTGAGAAGCTGTGCCCCATGTTATTGAGGAGCTTATTCAAGCATTCCCGTTTATGTGAATGTATTCTTTTGATGTTGGATTTCAGTCATAGCCACAGTAAGAAATTAAATATTGTGTAAAGAAGAAATGTGACCCCCTGATGAAGATGTGCTCTTCCCATGTGCTCTTCCCACACACGTCACTGCAGCCCTTCACATCCGTCCTTTCCATGGGGAGTTGCAGACACGTCTCCTGGGTGGATGGGTGCACTGCTTGAGTACTTCCAAAAGAAGACTGGACCATGGGCGCGAACCCTAGAGAGGTGGGAGCACATGCCTCTATACAGAGAAACCATTCTTAGCAAAAACACAGCATATAAAAATACTCAGCTCTTCTTACCTGCTCTCATGTCACAGCAATGCCAATGTGGGCTGGGCCGTCACCTCATGCCCATGTGAGAGAACAGACCATGGCCCAAAAAATACAAATAAGCTGGAAATAGTCACCTAGTGATAATCAAAGAATGTATTTTTTAACTGATGGAGTTTAGACAGAAATATGGAGCAGGCAGGAAGCAATCTATTTTTCCCTCTAAACTTGTCACACACGAGGGAGCAGATCTTCCTGTGGTGTAAATCAGCAGAGCTCCACCGGCTGGGAGAACAACTGTAATTTATCCTGCCTGAAGCTGCACAGAAGGTGCTGGAGGTTCCTTGGAGACTTGTGACATTGAGAGCAGGCATTCTAACACCACTGTCCTTTGGAGCGATTTGCAGCACAGGCAACTTATAATTACAAACACTTGATAAATCTCCTTCAGCAAAGCTGAGGAGCTTGGTAAGATGCTTGAGATTGTGATGGCTGATTTCACTTCTTATAAGAAACCTGTATTTCTGTGATTTCCATCTTAGCACAAAGGCTTCCTGCAGTGATGCTCTGAAAGAGGTTCTGATGGTTCAGGCAAGCTTTGAAGTATTTCAAGGGTCTCCTTTGTTTGTTGAGATCAGTGGGTTCCTTTCAGGCAAGCTGAAAAGTCTGATGGAAACAAAAGAAGCTACTTTGAGCTATTTTTTGTGAGAGTGGTACCTGTCCCTAGCACCCAACACCTTATGCAGCTGGTAAATACTATTCCCTATGAATTACCTAATCCTTTTCCACAGTGTTTGGCCACCTACGCCTGACCACCACCAAACTTGCACTCCACTTTTCTTGGCTGACATTTATATAACAAAGAGCCACTAGTTGCTCTTTTATCAGCTCCAGAAAGTCAAGCACAAGAGGATACAAAGAGGATAGGTGCCACACAGCAGCGCTCAGCACGGTGCTGCTACCTGTATATGCAGCCTCTATAGATGGCCATACTGAGCCATAGCTCAGAAGAAGAAAAGTGCTGCTAGATACCTGAAATGATTTAACTCTCTTGTTCCTGGGACAAAAATAGGTGCTGTTTTGTACCACATTCTTTCATGGATGGGTGAATTATTGTTGTTAAAGATTTCAAAGTAGTTTGGTATAAGAGAAACATAGGCCTTTGGGCATGGGTTCTCTGCCAGATATATTTAGGTATTATATGTGTTGCCTTGAGCTTAATAACTAGTGATCATGAGAACAGAGCTGATGGCAAGATGAAGACCAAGCAGGGAAGGGACCTTTTCCAGTCGTGGGTGGGAACGGAAGACGAATCAGACAGCAGAAGAGGGGAAAGTCCTGTCTCCAGTGTTCAGCATGGATGTTTCTCCCTTAATGTCTCCCATTGCCTCCCTTTGGGGACAAAGCTGCCCTGAGAACCAGTTGACAATGAAGATTTTACTCTGTGGTTTGAACATCTACAGAACAAAAGTCATTTTTCTGGGTTTAGAATCCGTAAAGTGGTCAATGTGATGGCCTTCTTATGTTGCACACTTGTGATGCAGAACAAGGCTTCCTAATGATACATCCATGGCTAGTTATAGCTGATGTTTATTAAAGATGAGTACAATTTTGCTAAGAGGTTGTTAGAGTAAAATGTGCAAGGAAAAAATTATGCTGCAAACAATAACAAGGTCCCAGAATTACCTTGAACTGTGCAATTGAGATTCTCAGCTAATGTCAGATCATCTCTGTGTAAGACTGAACTGCTGACATTTGTTTAATTACAATGTATTCATGAAATGGAACAACATTCCTAATCACTCAGGCGTGCTTGCATTATGTCTTTTCTGCAGCATCGCTATTCAATTTGAATAAATTCTCATTAAAATGATCAGAAAATTTTACAGCCATTGGACACACTGATCACACCTGTACTTTGAGGTCATTATAGGCTTCTGGAGTACTCCCCACTGACCTCTTCCTGACAAAATATAGCTGCCCACCAAGAGCATTCTTTCTAGGAAGAGGAGCCTTAACAGAAACACAGTGAAATTGTAGTTTGCTGAAGATAACCCCGTTTCAGTAAGCTCAAGATTTCCCTCACACCAGGACGTAAACTTATCCCAGCTTTCATTTTTTGAAGTTTTCAGGGTGTTTGTACCATCTGCAGCATGTACTTCCATGGTTAAAAATTTAGGAGACTTGTCTAGCTGCAGGTTAGCAAAACATGAACTTTCCCTGAAGCTTTTCAAGTTCTGGGATATACACCAAGTATTTCTGGAGACTGATTATATTCACCTGTAGTTGCTCTAGGCTCCAGAAACAGAAGTATGGAGCACAGAACAGCCTTGCAATTTTTTTTTTCTAGAGGATGCCAAATCCCTGGAGTTTGTCACGGTGCCTCTGGGGGAGTGGGACTAGGAATTGCTGCTGGTAAGTGACAATGTGGTTGTGTGTCTGTATGAATTAAAGATCAGAACAAACACTGAAAGGAAATCCATAAAATGATTCATGCCATAAGAACTTAACCGGGATGATTAAGTACATGAAGTTCATGTGGGCAGTTGCAATTAATGTGCTATGAATGAGCAAGGCAGGCTGGGGCTGCACTATTTGCTGTGAGCACATCACTGCTACTGAGAGCTGCCCAGAAAAATCCAGCAACATACAGTAGCTTCCAGTTGTTTTCTCTAATGTTTATCAAGCTTGAATAACCTTCTTTAAACGATAAAAAGATTCTGAAAGCCTTCCTCACACTACCAGGCTTTTTTTTCAAGACCATATAGTTGTTACTTACGGTTGTGACATTAAATTGCCTGTTTTGATTACCAGGCTAGAGGCGTTAGTGTTTTTAATGCAGGTACCATACTTCATATTCCATACGGGGAGGTTTTGAAAATTTTAACAAGGAACAAACCCAGAGCCGTACCAGGCAGCTCTTTGGAGTGCTATCATTTGAAAGTGCAGCTCAGAGCTAGAAAATGGTAGAATTTTGCAGTAAAAATAGTGATTCTCTAGGGAAGCCTAAAAGGAGGGTTTGGGAACTGCAGCAGCGCAGAGGCAGAGGATCTGTTCAAACAGCAATAAAGTACTTAGTGCAACTTTTGTGAAGAAAATCCTTCCCTGGAAGCTGCTGCACTTGTCTCTGAATGAGTTATTGTCCCTCAGCAAGCTGTAGGGTGTTGCTGAAATCCTTCCTTGCAGGAATGAATGGATGAAGACAACAATGTTAAGGGTTGTACTCCAGTCATCCCTGTGAGGCCTGACTTTGGGGAACAGCAGAGCAATGTCAGCCTGTGTTTTCTGCAGCCAGACCTGCTGTCCTTATTTCCCATAATTTCCCACATAATGAGCACCTTTCTGTCAAGCATGCTTTAAAAAGACCATGTCTTTATCTAGTAAAAAACAAACAGTCACTGCCAGCAGAGCTGCAGGCTGGGACTACTAGAAGATGATCTGATGAGGGCAGTTAACTGAAAATGTGCTGTGGATTTTACTCTAATAGTTTATCAACAGGAGCTTCCTGAAGAGCCCTTAAGTGTGCTGCCAAATCCAGCTTCCAAAGCAAGGAAAGTGATGCAAGTCCAATACTGTTAACGTGAATGGTTTCTAGTTAATTGTCTGTAACCTGAAAAAAAACAGTGAAAAGCACAAAGAATTGTTTAAGCCGTGCTTTCTGTCTCCTTATTCAGGTATTATATGCCTTTGTTATATGTTCGTATTCCTCCTCAGAAAACTCCATCTCTCAAAGATAAACTCTAAATGATATATTGTTCTTTTGGTATATCCAGAGAGCACTTCTATAGTTGAATGGAAAATATAATTTCAAACTGTGTATGTGTATGTACCCAGGTTAAGACTTGCTGAAAGAAGAGAAAACCTATAAGCAAAACAAAAATGACTTATATTGCTCAAGCAATTATTTTATCTGCCTTCTATTTTATTTTGAACTCCCACTTAAGCAACCCTGTAAGTCTTCTAATGCTGATATCTATTCTTCGGTCTTAATGTTTCCCTGCTGCGTAGTTAAAATAAGGAGAAAAGAATCCTTATGTTCCATATGTTTATTGAGGGAATTTTTTTGTGTGTGCTGTTCACATAAAACCGCATCCGTTCTGTTCATGATCCATAGTGCAATTCCATTAACAAAGCAGCGCTCTCTTTTTTTGTGTGCTGTTACTCTTAAAGCCCATTCCTGCTGCCGTGTCTTCTGTAGAAATAAAAGAAAGGTTTGCAGGTAATTTAGTTCAGTTCATTTCCAGTTCTGTCATATTTTCTTTGTTTATAGGCAAACAAATAACTTTTCAGAAAATCTTTCATAGAATCATTTTCATTTTTCCATTCAAGATTTTTTTTTACTGAAAGTAGAATGCATTTATTTAGTCAAAATTTTCAGTTATATAAAGTGAGAATGAGAATGTTTTTTTCTGTTGTTGTTTTCCTTTCAAATTATGTACCTCCCTCCACTTCGGGGGATGAAAAAAACATTTTACATAAGAAGCACATGTGTGGCATTAGGTGCCACTCCTTTTTGATATCAAAAATATCAAATCCTTGCTTATAAGTGCAATGTGCATCCAGGATTTATAAGCCCTCGCCTCAGCCTGGAGCTTGTGCCATGATTCCCAGACCAGGAGAAACACAGTGGTCTGGGAAGCTAGGCCGCTGCTGCCTGTTGTCTGCCTGATTCCTGCTGCTGGGACAGCGACCATCCTCCCTGGTTGCCCTTTTTCCAACATCTGGCACAGGGACATCCTGGCCACAGCAGAGCCAAAGTGATATAAATGATGGTAATTCATCTACTTTACTGAACCTGCCTCTCTGTGCCTTTGTCGCATAAAGCTGGTGGATTTCAAGGGGAGAGCAGGGAACTGGAGAAAAACACAAGGAACAAAGAAGATTTTCCTGTCTCGAAGTATGGGCTGAGAATCTGCCTGAAATGTGAGAATATATGCGTGGAAGCGTGCAGCAGAAAGATATTAAAATGAGATTCCTCGGTGTGATCAGAACAGCTTAGCAGCCCTCACGCCTCGCCCGTGCCCGTGGCTCTTCAGAGGAGAGGCAATCAGCTACTGCTCCTCTGCCTTCACAGACTGGCTGCCGGGCTCCACCGCCGGCTGCGGGGTCGGTGGAGAGGCCCCTCTCCCTGCATCCGCCATGGGGATGCCGCGTTCGGCTGAGCTCGCCAGCATGGCGGCCTCAGTGCTGCTCTTCACAATGGCAGCCTGCGCATTTGTGAAGGCAGGGGCAAGGCCTACAAACCAAGGCCTGGTCAAGAGCACGGCCTGTGTCCCTGTCATCTCATGAAACACTGAAATATGGTGCACGCACAACCCTCGTCCTTAAATGCTCAGGACGGTTGTCCCTTTTTTATTCTCTCCCTTTCCACTGCTCTGCCCATACCCTTCTCGTTTCCTTCTCCGCAGCTTGCCTGTGTGTCCCTTTACCTGAGTGTTAGCATATATTACCTGAGTTTTAGATTGCATTCCTATTTCCAGGTATGAAATTAAGATATTAAGTGTATTCATAGGTATTTGTAATAGTAGATCTCGTTGCCTGGAATGTGCTTTTAGGTATTACCTTGGTCAGTAATTTAATTGAATTGGGTAGTGACAACACCCTGACATTGTTAAGGTTAATGACCCAGTGATTTACAAGACAAGGCACATTTACTGGCAAATGGATTTTAGTAATTGTTCCTCTGAACAACGAGAATAACAACTTGTACATTGATCCACAAAGTCCTCCAAGCAGAGGCTCTCTTCTTACTATACAGGTGGCCCTCTCCATAAATTCACTATCACTCAGATCATCTTTTCTTGGCCTTGCCATATTGTAACTGCATTGTACTGAATTTCAAGTGAATTTCTTCGATGTGATGCCCAGCTTGTGTTGTCCATATGGAATAGAGCTGGACAGGAAAACAGTGAGGGAAGAGAGAAGACAGGAGGACCAAACCTGCTCAGTTAGGGCACTATTCATCTTTACTAGTCTGGTTTAAGATGAGTATTTCTAGTTTGTGATAAACATTTGCATATCTCTGGCATCCATATTTAATCATTCTAATGCCTATTTCAATACATTTGTATTGGTCTTGGCCAAAATGCTGTAGGATATCATGCCAAATGTATTAGGAGATTTTTTGTTTAGCTAGGACTATTATCTTTGCTAAATATTTGTGTTTTTAAACTATTGTGACAAGAGTAACGTTACTGGAGTCTCAGTTTGTGCCCAAGACTTCCTAAAAGTGAGCACAAGAGCTCCCTAGTTAGAGCTTTAAGCTCCTGGATGCAAATTACCTGGGCTGCTGATTAACGATTCTGATTGTAAGATAAGTTGTTTGACATCTTTATTAATTAATATTGAAAAAGAAGGTATTTAATCAGCATTGATTTGTCATAAGGCTACATAATCTGGCATTATCCCAAACACATAGCAGAAGCGTTTATTGAACATGGTTGTTTTTCCTGTAGGATTATTGACAATGTTATAATTTCCATAGCAATAATGGACCAATACTGCTCGTTGGATACTCTTTGTTACAATAGACTTTAATAAGCTCCATTTTATTGTCCTTAGTTATATTGACTGTTGATGTCTTCAGTTCCTCTTGCTTCCTTTATTAATTTTGTGTCATTCCTGGCTTCTAGTGCATAGCTGCCAAGTTCTCTCTTTTACATTTGATGCTTATTGGCATTTTCTCCTGTTTATAACTGCTTTCACTCCCCCATCAGGCCGTGATGAGATTGCTTGTTCAATGTTGTGTTGCAATTATCTGCCATGTGTTCTTCATTACATTGCATGTGATATACCCGAGTAAGATTGCAAGACTCCTGACCTTCAGGGCTGTACTTAATACAGTGTTGTATGTAGGGCTCTGTTGGATCTTGAATAGCAGTATTTTGTTAAAAAATGAATATGTCTGTCTTTGTTGCCAAAAGTAAAGAGTAAAACTGAAGGAGAAAATGATATTTTGAAATCTGTGCTAAAATTACAAGTTAAATATAAGTATGGACTAAATTGAAATGACTTGTTTTTACTGTTGCTTTAAAAAAGACTGTTGTAGCTGTAGTGAGTCAAAACAATATTGGTGGCTGCAGGATTTTCAGGATTTTTATTTCTCTCCATATTTAGCCTACAATTCATGAAGATACCGAAGACTGTGAAGATTAGATGGGAATTGTGTCCATGGTTTGGACTGGCTGTGATGTCTGACACATCTCAGGGAGCCTGGGACATACCCAAGGGGATGTGAAGAAGGCAGCCACGGGGAAGCACACATCCTCTCCCACTGTCAAGGTGGTATTCCTGGTTTTGTTCTTGATTAAATACAGAAACAAATTGTAAGACAGGACAAGCTGGAGACATGCAAAGGGTGGCAGTGATGCATTAGGAGTGTGGTCTTTAAGGAACCACTCATAGGCAGCTGAATGAAGACTTTGAAATTGTGTTTACAAATTAGAAAAGGAAGAGAAATGATACAAGGATAAATTTAAGACAAGTGAAGTTATGCAAAGAGAAGCGGGAAGGATATATTAATGTAATCTATACGACAAAAGTCTGGCTCTAAGTGGACTGAAAGGCCATTTTGTAGCTAAAAATCATTTTTTTTCCATTTTCCATGCAGAAATATTCAATGACTTTTCAATAACTTTTCTAATTACGTTTTAAACATTAATGTTGTTAGCATCCACATTCAGTAAACTAGAGATTTGAATGGCACTGTGTTTTACTAGATCGTTTCCATCAGTCTCCACAGTGGAGTGGTACTGATAGCATTAACACAGAATGGGATCAAATGAGCATTCCCTTCCACTCTCTGCTTGAAAATATCCAAACCCTGGTGCTTGCACCTTGCTGGGTGGTTATTTGCTGTTTTGTCTTCTGTTATTTTCATATGCAACACTTGTATGGTCATTAATTTCCAGTCTTGTTTTTCCAATTACATAGTCTTACTGGAAAGCATAGGTTAAAGGCTTTGTTCAGAGGTGTAAGCAATTAGCTGCACATATGTTCATTGTTATAATTGCTTGCACAAACTGGTGTAAAAGGAAGTGTTACCATTTAAATGTGAAGTGAGGTTTCCATAGTTAGCACAATGGAAAGCTTAGTTGCCAATTTAAAAACAAAATTATTTGAAAGAAACCATTTACTAGTGTGGCAAAATTGAGAAAACCAGAAAATGTATATGATTTTATATGAGCTCCCATAACTAATAGCCAGTTAAAAACTGTCAGAAAAATAATTGGGGATAAGATCGTAGATATCTTCACTTTAGAGAACTCATCTTGCCAATCAGATCACTGTGAGGAAACACTGGTAAAATGTAAATTGGGCTAAAAATTACTGGAAAAAAAAAGTATTTGCAGCAAATATGTACAAAATAATTTAAACAATGCTGCCTCTTTACTACTAGCTTCCAGATTTCAGAGAATTTTAATATGGGATTAAGCATATCATAAGAAAGCAGTGCAAAATTCAGCTTAGTGCCAGGTCAGGATTGTGGATAATCCTGCTGCTCAGTGGTGATTTGTCCTGGGGCAAGAATGGAAGTCCTAATTCTGCTAAACCTGAATTTATGCATGAGATTTTAGTCAAATAGGAGTGTCTTATGCAGATATGATACAAAAACATTACACAACATGATGGTTTTGCTTAAACTGTACTTACATTCCCCATGGGTTCCTAGTAGCTAGGCTGGTTTGGGGCTTTCTAGCCCCAATTCTGGAAAAATGCCCTGGGATAAGATAGAAGATGCTGTAGGAGGATGAGGTGTGGGAATGGAAATGGGGCTGACTCTGGATTTCTCTTTGGAGAAACCAGAGGGTGAGAGCAGATGAACCACATGAGCTTCACTGGTGGCCATTTGCTGCAGAAGATGCTCTTAGTGCAAGTGCGTTCTCCAAGAGGAGATTGGTCAGAGAAGGAAGCAGAGGCAGCAGTAGCTCTTTTTGTGGGCTCTGTAACACCCAGTGACCAGATGTCACTTCTGAGTGCTCATAGGAGCAAGTTTGGACTGTGTGCAAGTCTTATAAAACACTGTCACACGCAAGCGCGAGGGCTGGATTGCTGGCACTGCTTCTGGGGTGTGGAGAGTCATCCTTCACAGCCACAGAGCCAGCCTGGCCCTTCTGCCTCATCATTTTCTCTCTCTGCCCCAATAATCAGCTCTCAGTTTCCACTGCTGCTTTCCAGGCTCGGCAGCAAGCAGTGCAAATCTAGAGAATCTGCACTTGGTCGATTTTGAATTAGCAAGTTTGACAAATGTTTTCATTTGAGAAGGCAAGCTGCCTCACTGTGCTTGGTTTAACACGAGCACATTAGAGTGACAGGGCTGGATTTAACTTTAGTTATCAACACTTTCAGCCTACATTGGTCTAAGTAATTGTCCTGTTTATACTCTGACAGGTTAAAATAATGTATTCTTGAATGAGGGAGTTTCTCCTGGAGATGAAAAGCAGCCCAAGAGGGTTATCAGCTGTTACTAACTGTGACAAGCAGTGTGAGCTAGATGTATGGATAAATTGCTATTGCTCCAGAGGTTATTCCTATTAGCGGGAGACATATAAGAAACCCTAACAAGGCATTAATACAGTACAGCTAGTAAAATAAGCTTGTCTGTCCTATCTGAGCTCTAGGCTAATGGCACTTTCCAATGTTGTCTTGATGCTGCACTGACAGGTGGTGATAGACCTCAGAGTAAAAGGAAAGCTCTGCCAGACTGTTGGGGAGAGTGGAGCAACAATTTAAAAGTGAATTTTCAAGAAAATAAACAAACACATTTATCTGAGACCTAAACACTGCTAGGAAAGAGAGTCCTGGATTTCTCTGTACACAGAATCAAATAATGTTGTGCAGATGGGATTTTGGCAAAGTAGGTGATTTCTGGTAAAATTTTCTATCCACAGAAAAGAAATCTGATTCTTTTTTTCTTCAATAAGTGTTCTTAGAATCGAAATAAATGATTATTTAAACATGAAGTGCTCAGTTCCCTTTCCATCTGGAGAATGGTACTGAAAGTACGGAGAAAATGGGACTCAGTAGCTGAAACACTGTAAATGGTTTTAAATAAGAGAACTGAGCTCCTGCCATGGGCTTGGGTGAGTGCCACAGGCCTCCATTGGCTTCACATGGGCAAAGAAGTGGGTTCTTGTTCAGGCCATTCAGTGTGGTGCTTAACTGGAGCCAATGCAGTTTGCAGTGAAATATTTAGGAAGAGTTGGCTCGCATGTAGGCTAATTTATCTATAAAAGAAATAGTGGCAGGAATTTCTTTAGCAGCAGAAATGGGATACTCAGGAAGCACACAGTGGAATTGTAATTATTTGTGGAGGAAGCATGGGAGTGTTTTGTGTTATTTCTGAGAGACACTATGGAGAACTTTGTCTACTCATCATGGCTAATGCTTGTTATCCAACATCATTTCCAGACACTCAATGTGTCTGAATATCCAGGGACAAGTGGACGAGGGAAGGGAGGATGCATCTCCATATCAGGCTGGAAGATTAATCAGGATGAAAGATAGATCCTGATGGGCCAAATTCAAATGGGAGTTGTGTGCAATGATAAGAGGGCTAAAGTTTAAGGGAATATTGTACAGCCTGATCATTTCTATGGGGAC
>JAUBOD010000446.1:265669-279490 GCA_032353885.1 Nothura maculosa
CTGCTGGGGCAAATGACCCAACAAACTGTTAGTTTGTGCTTGGAGCATCCCAGGGGGCAAAGAAGAGCCAACACAACTGCCAAGGACAAATCACATCAAGGCCACCTAGCTCTCCTGTGACAGAGTACGAGGGCAGAGGGAGGGCTGCCAGGCAGCGTGGCTCTGGTGAGGCTTTCTGTGCTGTCTCTCACATCAGTCTCCAAAGCGATCGAAGGAAATTGAGTCTATCAGACAGGTTCTGAGTGATGGGCAAAGTATGCCAAGGGAGAAGCTATCAGAGGTGCTGTCAGGGGGCTGCTGCCATTCAATATGTCACTTGTGACTTGATGCTGTACCTGGATGATCCCAGTCCAAGAGGCAGCAACATTTTGGCATGTGTTAAAATGCAATGTCGGTGCAAAGGAATCAAGGGAACGATCAGAGAGGATGTTTTTTGTTTTAAATGCTACATCTAGGTTTGAGTTTTCAGTATTACAAGCTGACAGTGTTGCACTAAACATAGCAGAAAATGATATGAAAGCTTATCAGGGATCAGATAGTCATACTGTTGCAGAAGAAATAAAAGCAGATGTCACTTACAGACTTACCTAGAGTCTCATATGTGAGAGGGTCAGTGACCCTCAGCATCACTAGCCAGACTGGGGCTTGAATAGAGCATGTGGTTTCAGTCCCTGGGCAAGAAGTGGAGCTGGTGGAAGGCTCAAAATAGGCTCCTTTCATTGGGGTACCAGGAGGTGGTGGAGAAGAGATGGTTTCTTCTAGTTACATGAACAATTGCTGCAAGAGAAAGCACATGAACTGTTCTCCAAGCTCAGTGCAACTTCACATAAAAACAGATTTGACCATTCAAATAGATCAGCTAAGTTTGAGGATTATTCTTTTTTTAATATTTAAGTAAAATCACTTGGGCATCGTATGTCAGAAGTGGCTGTGTGTCCAGCAGAGTTGATATAATTAGCTCCTAATTATAGAATATCTTATCCTAATTACTCCCTGACATTTGGTGATCTGTGCTACATAAGAGAATAAGCTGTGAGAATACAGTTTCAGGCCATAAAAAAAAAAGTCTCAGAAATCCTTAAGTGTTGAATTATGGGTGCATCTTCCCTTTTTGGATGCTTGTTTCAAACACTATTTTCCTTCAAGTCTCCCATCTATAAAACAGGGGTCTCCACGCTCCCCTCTGAGTTTAACCCAAAGGTTTCTTCTCTCCTAGACATTTGGCTGCCAACCAATTTGTCAGACAAAATGCATTTTCATTCAAATGTAGTTAATGACCCAAATGAAATGGAAAGCTTGTTAGGAATTGATTTAAACAACGTAGTCTAATGGCCACATTCTTCCTTTTCTCCCTGCTCTCACTAACAAATCTACTTCATTTCAACTAGGTAAAATGGCAGTGAGCTCTTTAAGCAAGGCTCAAACATGTGTCTTTCGGGTGGAGGAGCATGTCTAGCTTCAGATGTTTACTTTGAAATTCCCTGTCAAAAACTAATTAGAAGAATCATGTAATTACAATAAATGCATCCCATTGGTCCCCAGTGGCTTGTTTCTAAACACAGAGTTATTATTTAGGCATTCATGACAGTAACAAAAAGTACCAAATAAACCTAACGGCCTCTTTCTATATGCAATAAAAATGATGAACCGTAGCTGCATGTTTACTAATTTGGCAGAGTGATCTTATGTCTGGATGCAGATGCGAGACTTGTCCTTACAAGATCTACTGACTACAGGCAACTTGGGTTGGCCTGGTGGGAGCTAATCGTGTGCCTTCCTCTTTCCATGAGAGTCCAGGGAGGAGAAGAGGTAATGCCATGTGAACCTTCCCTTTCCACCAGTAAGGCAGCCAGGACAGTGGTTTGGGTCATGTAGGGTAGGGGTAGCTTCTCAGCTCCCCACTGGCCTCCTTGGCTGGGTTGTGGCAGACCTGCCTCTGCCATGGAGAATCTTCCCACTTACTCTTGTCATGTTGAGGTTTCCGGGATAAGCTGAGTTGGGACGGGCAAGTCAATCCTAACTTGCCTTAGGACAAGCATCAGTGCACACAAAGTGGGCATGCCTCATCTTAATATGCTTATCAAATTCAAAGTTGTGTTTGATTTTAAACTAGTGTCTTTTCAGGACAGAGATCTTACTGCTCTTGCGGCATGGAAAGGTCCATTTGCCGACACCAAGCATATCACTGGGTCAGTACGTAGCGTTTGGCTTGGGCTTGTCACCTAGACAGATGAATGGTGGGGACACTCACCATTTGGAGATGCCACTTCCTTTCTGACTATAGAAAGCATCTATAAAACAGTATTGTCTGAACACCTCACTTCTGTATGTCAGAGTTGGGTCAATCCCACTCTAACTGCTATCGTACCTTAAAGGTTGAGCATAAGAGCTCTTTGTGGAGACATATGAACACTGTAAATCTGCTTACTGCATGCACTAACCATAAAGAGAAGTGATCTTCAAATGACATCATCAACACAAAGGGCACTAGGAGAAGTTCCAACTTATGGCACAATAAATCATCAAGTGGTCTAGTAATGGACGTTGAGCCTGGACAGTTTTGCAAAGTGAGTTCTCGTATAAAATGGTATTCTGCATTCTAAATGTAGGCTCCAAACCTGCTTAGCAGGTACCACTTAAGCTTCTTTAGTGAGATCATTTTGGATTTCCACAGTTGACCAATCTTCCCAAATTGCTCAGTGTCTAATGTAATCCCAGATGTATTTACCATACTTCATTGTATTTATAGAGGTGACTAGGCCATGAAGACCTGGCTTATTTCCAGGGACAAGAAGTCCAGCTTCCTCAGTGCCTTTTCTTCTGAAACTAATGCTATGGCACTCTCGGAGCTGGCGGTGGACACATTTGTCTTTGCTCTGTGACGATGGTTGATCATTAACAAAATGTATTTCAGTATTTATGGTTACAGGCATATTGACCTTAATGCTACATACAGCAGTGATCGGATCCCAGCCAGCCCCTGTTAGGAAAAGGTGCAAGAGCTATCTCTGAGCAAAGAAAATGCCTCCAAGGCACAGCAGCTGGCCAAAGAATAGTGCAGACAAAGTGAAGCACATCCTTGGTTCAAGAATGATAAATTGGCTGCTAAAGACCCTTTCCTTTTCCTCTTGGCTAGTTCTTGCCCCCACTTAGCAGTGAGAGGCTGCTAAACCACATGTTCTTCTGGCATTTCTGTATAGCTGTTCCACAATAAAAGGAATTGAACTAGTCTGTGTGATTTTGAAGATGTGGCCCATGGTCACATCTACTGATAATGATACCAGCACTTGTTCTCAAGAGAGTTGTTCTGCTCAGATGCATTGGTTTGTGGTGTCCAACCACGATTTCACTGTTTTGTGCATTTGCCATCAATGTATGTTTGCATCCTATGTTGCTTTACTCTCAGAAGTGTCTGAAGTTAGTTACATTTGCAAGACAAATGTGTGATATCCTTATCACAGTTCATTATTTTGGCACAGGTTTAGTGTGGTTCTCAGCAGCAGATAGGTCTGATCAAAGGCAGACAGAAAGCTTTTCCACTGAGCAACATGATGGTCTTGTGCCATAATGAATTACACACAGCTGGCTCTTCTCTGGTTTAAGAATCTCGATTTGCTATTACTTTGTCAGTGCAATTTCTTAATATTCTTGTATCTGGGCTCTCCTTGCAGGCATAGTGTATTATTCATACGCTACAATAAAATATGATGTGGAGAGGAGCGCAGAATGTGCTTTATTTGTGGCTAACTGGGTATGTAATGATGGATAAAGAGTCGGGAGTTGGTACTTAGCTGCAATGTCTCTTTTGCTTTCCTGTTCAGCCTCCAAGCCTAAGTGTAGACTTAATTCATTTTTAAGCTTCTCCTAACACTGCCTCTCCTCTTGAGCATGCTTTCCTAAAATTTTCTAGGATGCCAGCATCACCTGTCTAAAAAGCTGCTAATTAAATAAAAACAGACTCCAAGTGGATGGCTGACAAGCTTTTGTGTTCAGTTTTCCTGTGTTAAAAGGTGGGATCCTTGGGCTGGAAGCAGTGACCTCCGAGGTGCTTTGCAGGATGGACTGAGCTCCCATCACCTTCACCAGAACTAGAGCTAGGCGCTTGCTATGGGGCAGGGCTGGGGCAGTGCCCCTTCTGTCCCCCACTGGGAACAAGTGTCCTCTGGAAGGAGAATCTCAAGGGACAGGATCATCCCTGAATTAGCAAGAGGCTCCGGATTTAGGGTCATCAGTGATATGGAGGACAGATTTAAACTCCTGCTATGTGCCGCAAATTATGGCCTCAGATGTCAGTATTTCAATCTGAGTTCTCGTTACAAGAATACTAGGTTTTTTGAAAAGAAAGGCTGAAACGGATGTGTCTCATGCATGATGCAATTGGAAGCTATATATGCCTATGAATCACTCTGGTTTATGCTTCCTGACAGACAGTTTTGTTAATGTATTCCTGATCACTTCTCCTCATCCTCTTGAGAGCATGAGGAGCAACAACTTTTCTCCTTGGGTGCTTTTACTGGTCACCATTAATTTCACAATTATATGCTCAACTGTATCAAATGCCAATGCCCAACTTTATCAACTGATGCGCCTTTAATTTTTTAAGTGATGTTTTATTGATGCAAAAGCATCTTCCTTGACCTTAAGGTTTTATTATATCTTCACTAAGAGTAATGAGAAATCTGTCTGCATTTTGCTAGCACTTCTGTCCACCCCCAGTGAAATATATCTTTATGTAATCAAAGTCTCTGTGGTTTACTATTAAATCCAGTGTGATTATGGGTGTTTCTCTTAGGTAAGAGGGCAGGCCAGACTCAGTTGCCTTTAGGTGGAGCTCTTGACTGTTCTTGCAGTTGTGGGCTCACAGTCAGGATTGGGCTTTCTCTAGAAAGCACTGCTGTGATTTAATATTTGGTCTGCAGCTCCATGAATAATATCCAGAGAGTTGTTCAAGATGGATGATATAACAAATGGGCTAATTCCAGGCTTTTTCTTGAGCTTGAGAGGTCAATTTTCTAATGGATCAAAGTGGGTGTGTTTCAGAACACTGCTGTTGTATACATACATACACCTCCACCCTGCATCATGTAGATCAAGGCAGTGCCATATTCTGCTCTATTTCAGGCTCTCCACGTTTCACCTCTGTTGTTTGAGATGTTTAAAACTGAACAAAGTGCTGGTGATTGTGCTATAGGGAGTGACCTGAAATTGCTAAGTGAGTGGCCTAAATGTTCCCTTTTCGTCTCTTTGATTTTGTGAAATGAAAATTGCAGGTCAGGGAATATTGATGAAGTGGAGAGGATTTGCAATTCTTGTACCTCCAGCCTGATGATCATGCGGAGCAGTGGACGTGCATGCACTCAGATGGTCGGATGCTTACCCCAATCTTTCTCCTTTAGGAGCCCTGTCTTTTGAGAATTGAAAGATTTATTTTCAGTCTCTTCACTATAAATAATAGTTTTGTGTAATTTGTGATACACAGAAGAAGAAAGTCTACTTCTCCCTTTCCATTTCCTCCACTCAATGGATCAGATTTGGGGGAAAAGTTACAAAACTGTTAGTTAATTTGTTATGAAACCAAACTTTTTTTTGTGCCTCTACCTCTTGAGGTGCACCAAAGGGTAGGTAATACCTGATACCCACGAGCTAGAGCCTCCCCTATCAAAGTTAGGGCAGAGATTCCTACATCTGGCCATTCACATCATCTCCTTAGTAATTTAACCCATTTTGCTTAATATTCTGCTAATACTCAGGTCAACAGACCTGACATATTAGTCTTCATTAAGTCTTATACAAATGTGCAGGTGGTACATTGTTTCCAAGCGAAATACCAGGAGATTTTTATCAGAACACAAACTACAATGAATTTTTCCCATGGCAAACACAGCATTTGCCCTTCCTGCACTGTCAGGAGATATAACTGTATTTTACTCCCTGAGAATTAAATTGCTTTTGTGTTTTAAACCCTTAAGTCAGAAAGCTGAAGGGACAGAATCCATGTAGAAACTTGTTTTCAGCTAACGGTGACTTGGGAGGACTGAAGAGAAGAAATTGAGAAGAAATTACAGCATTACAGTTAAGCATAAATTTTTCATTCTTATTTGTGTTCTGACTTTTGTGCCAAACCGTCTACACTTCTGGTGTGTTTGGGAATATAAACATGTTAAAATGAATTTGCGTTTGCTTTCTTCCAGTGCTGGCATTTTTCTGTCAGGCAGTGTGGAGAGTTAATAGTGAATGAGATGGAAAGTTAAAGCTGATTTAGTTAGTGGACAAAGGCTGCTATGGCTTGTGCCAAGTGGCTTGTGAGGGTGAGTGTGGGTCATAGCAAAATGTGCTGCCCTCCTCTCTGGGTCTGAGTTATTTGGTTCCACTTGCTGTGCAGACCAGCTCCCTCAGGCCCCTGGTGTGTGCCCTGGTTTCTGATAGGATCCTGATCTACTGCCCCCCATGTAAGAATATAAATCACAGCAGTGCCATGGTTGCTTCTGGTTATTCTTGTACAGAGGGAAGGCATCTGTCATGGTAGATTCCTCTTCAAGAAGCAAAATACGAGGAGGAGTTTATGAAGTTTCTAGAGAATTTTATTTTCTTTTTATTTTTTGGGTGTCATCGTAGGAGCATAGGGGGTACAAAGGAGATAAAATGTCAGAGATGCAAGTCCCTTACAAGAAGTATAGGGACAACTCTTGGGTTGTTTTTTCTGGTGCAGTTTGGGGAGCAGGTTGTGAGGCTGCGGGTACACATTCAATAGTGCACGTTCTCTGCTTTTCTTTTGCCTAACTAGTTGAGTTGGCGGCATACTGATTTTGCTCTTTTGATCTCTGCTGAGTTTGACTGTATTTTTCAATAGCTACTTAGTATAAAAATAAAATGTGCAGGCTGCATCAAATAAACTAATTAAGGATTAGAATGAAAAAGTGTCAAAATCCAAGACCTCGCTGAGGCGGATTAGTCACTGCATATGAGACACGATCTAATAACTAATGGGTTGCTGTAGTAACGGGGGAATCGATCCCCCTTGGCTGGTCAGGGAGCTGACAGTAATTTCTGCTGGGTCATAGATTCTAGAAAATGAAGTGCCACCTACTACAACACCAGTAATCTCTGTGGACTTTTTGACAACAGCACATCCTACAAAGTTTATATCAAAGAAAATATTAGTCTCCCAACTCTGCTTGTTTATCCCCAGCACGGTTACCTGATATTGTTAGAGCCACAGACAATTAAGTTTATACTCATACATGAGCCCTTATTGAGGTCACTTCTGAAATAAGCCTTCAAGGCTTAGCTAGGCTTAGCTTACTAAGTGATGGGTTTGTAGGATGTTTGAGTGCACGTTTGTGCACTTAGGAGGGAAGACAGCCTGCAACTGAGCTGGGCTTGCTGGGCTGTCTGTGTGCTCCTGCCTGGGCACCCACATTTTCATGGGATAATCCTCCTTCCTTACTTAATTTCTTTCAGCTGCAAACCCCCTGGAGACAGGGACTGTATTGCAAACACCTGGGGATCTGTATAACTCTTCTAACCCCCAAACCAGAGAGAAACAGGCATTTCAGCTCTTAATCTGTGACTAGGGGCTAAAACTACGCAGTGCAAAAGCTTGAAGAGGAAACCAGCCAGCAAGGGGACTGCAGTGGGCATTTTCATACCCATAGCTGAGGAGGGTCATTACCAAGCACAGCAAGTTAATACTAGTCAAAGAGCTATGGGGGCTAATAAGGACTTTTTCCAAACATCTAGGGGGATGGAAGCACCGAAGAGAAACTAGGCCACTCGTTAATGAGGGGAGTGGTGGTGTTAATTATGTCCTGAAATTGCCTGCGATACTGAACTCCTGAAATTCATCTTCAGCAGAAAACCATCAAGAAAGTAAGTTTGGGCAATTAGGAAATGGTGGAAGAAACAGTGTAAAAATAGCTTTGGATAATTAAAAGCAGATAAGGGAACAATGAAGAAGTGGCAAGAAGCACAAGGAGATCCTTGTGCTTTTGCTGAGCTCCACTGAGCCATCTCTGCAGGGCTGGGGCTGGAGCATTTGGCAGCTCTGGCTTCCTCAGGCACCAGCCTGGTTTGTACTGGGGCTGAATCCATCATGTGTGTGGGTTGTTCCACTGCACAAGGGCAGTGAAGACTCCTCTCCTTGTGCCACGCTTGCAGCTGATGCCCTCAGGCATGGGGAGAGGATCACCAAGCTGTTTCCTTTCTCCATTTCTCCCCATTTTTATGGGACAGGTAATAGGGAGAAGCCCAGTGCTACCCAACTCTGATGTCCACTGACTGCTCTGCAGCACTGCTGGCCCTTGTGCTGCTTACATAATGATGGTGAATAATAATACCTGGCTTGATGTAACAAGAACTTTTTTATCAAATGCTTTTAAAGAAAAATGGCACTCTGTGTAGCATATAATGGACTAGATGATCACAGAATGGGAGAAAACAATTGTGCTACTTGTGCTGGTATGAGTTCCTGTTCAGAAGGCCCATATGTTATGTTTTTTGATGACATAAATTTAATGAAACTCTTTGGAAATGCTGACCAGAAGTCAATATACAGCTCAGTCCTGAGAAGTTTCCTAATGTCTTTGTTTGTTTTAGGTATTAATAGATCTGTTGCTGTGTCTCTCCTACTCAGTGCCATGGTGTGATGCTGTAATGAAGTAATGATATGGAATAGCAGCCTGCCTAAAACAGCATTATCAGAAATGTCACCCCCTAACAAATTAGCAGTTGCAAAGTTTGCCCTCTGGTCACAAAACCTTGTTCCTTTTGTCTTTTACTATAACTTATAATAACAAAGCCTGTGCTGTCAATGTCTGCAGGGTATGTTTCCAGTAGCTAAGCATGAGACATGTTTCAGGGGGGAATAGGGGGAAAAAAGAAGCATTTTTTAAAATTCAGAACAAAGGAATTTTGGCCTTGGGCATTCCAGCTGCAACTGCTGTCAATATAGAGGAGATAGGACTGGTTTTCTATTTTTTTTTTTAATTTTTATAAGAAGAAAAGAGCCAAGCATCTGGTTTTATAATTCACAATATTTAAAAAAAGAGAAAAAAATAGTAATAATTAATACCTCTGGAGATTGATGGAGTGGTTGCTGACTTCAAAGGCTTGAAATACAGTTTGTGTTTGGGACTCAAACAATGAAATGGAACAAGTGGATTTGTTTGTTTTCCTCCCCTCTTCTAGCTGGAGATTCATGGGGCTTATTCTAAAGCCACGGAGAGATCTCCTTTGGTTTCTAAGGGCTTTTTGTTCAACAGGTCATAGAAAGAATTACAAAGCTAAAAAGAAATTTGGGAAAATTGCCACTCTCAAAGCTGTGGTCAGCTCCAGCTCTGTGTGTGCATGGTGGAGGGGACCTACTGCCTTGGGCTTGGGCTAGAGAGCAACATTTCAGGGAAGTTGCCCCAAAGATCTGTCCGCAGGGGCATAATTCCCTGTGTCTCTCTGGAAAGGCTCCTGGCTCTAAACTCTTTTCTTTTTGTTAAACTGTTCCATGCAAGCGGGAAAATATCTTGATGGCAACTTACTCTCCCTGTCCCTTGGCAGTGGCCTTGCTGGGTCTCAACTGGATTTTCACCTCTTCCCTTTACCCTACTGCTGCTGAACTCGGTAGCCCTTGTTTTGGGGACAACCAACAGGCTCTCTGGGCTGTGGGTGGCCTGAGTGGCCTTGAGACTTTCCCCTTCTTTCAATCACAATTTTGCAAGGCTTCAAGTAGGAGAGTGCTCTGTGTGTTCTTGTAGTGAGCACCAAATTGGACTTGCTCACTGCTGCTTGGCCAGATCCGTTCAGTGATGCTGACTTGCACCAGCTGGGCCTCTTTAGGCTTGGTCTTCCTTCCAAAAGCTAAAAATAAAGAATGTTTCAAGCACATCTTGAAGAATTAAAGGCTGTTCCATGGGCTCAGGGAGAGGAGGAGGAAGGGAGAGGAGGAGTGAGGAGGTGACTGTGAAGGAGAAAACTCCTTTGAAAGAGCTCTGGAAGTCAGGGGCAGATTCCCAAGGCTGCTGAATATGTGGAAGAAGTGGCCTTGGGGGCAATGATAAAAGCCATCAATTTGTATTTTTTACATTGGCAGGGAAAACACACTGGAGTAGAAAGCCTGACCTTTGTGATGTGTGCTCAACTCATCATGAGGGCTGTGCAGGGACTGGCTTGCTGCATTTAATGCATGAAACATCCCAACATCCAGCAGTAGGTTGTCTGGCAGATAGACTTAGAACCTGTGCTCAGATAGATATAAAAATCTTTTTTTAAAAAAAATCTATCTTATAGATTTAAGATGCAGTAGTGAAAATGTGCAGAGGATAGCATTTCAATCCAGATCAGTAACACTTCACTTAACCAGGCAACTGGGAAGTGCTTAAATACTGCAACCTGTGGCTTAATTATTTACCTGTGGCTTAATTGGGAGTAATTTTACTGAAGAGTCTGTTTATTTTCCTATGGAGAGGCAGTACGTTGCCTCTAAATGAAAGTGTTGCAGGTCTCTACCAGCATCCACCTCCCAGCAGCACAGCTGAAGTTCCTGCAGTGCGTGGTGGAGGTGGCCTTCCCTGCTGCCTGCCTGTTAAAGGGCAGGTTTCTGTGCTGCAGTCCCTCGATGGGCTCTGCGTGTGCAGGTGGGACCTTCCTTGCAGACACAGTGCTTTGTGTTTCATCATGCCCAAAAGCACCTCACCTCGTGTAGGTGCTCCACAGGACATGGAGATGTGGTTGTTGCTGCTGCCTGGCGGTGATCAGAAGGTCTCGATGGTGATCACAGAGTGGTTGAGGTTGGAAGGGACCTCTAGAGATCATCTAGTCCAACAGCGTCCCTCCAGCAGGGACACCCAGAGCATGGGGCACAGGGCGGCATCCAGGCGGATTTGGAGAGCTCCAGAGAAGGAGACTCCACAACCTCCCTGGGCAGCCTGTGCCAGGGCTCGGGCACCCTCACAGTGAAGTTCTTCCTCACATGGAGATGGAAATTCCTATGTTTCAACTTGTATCCGTTGTCCCTTGTCTTATCACTGGCCACCACTGAGAAGAGTTTGGCCTCATCTTCTTTACACTCTCCCCTCAACTGTGCTTCTTAAAACACACCCAAAGAGAATAAGAGCAAAAGTCTAATTGGACTTGGGGAGATCTGTGCTCTTCCCTAGTTTACTGGAGCCTCACTTGATTTTAATCCTCTACAAACTTGATGTTGATGGTTACTTCCCTCCTGGAGCTTGGAAGGGTCAATTATGCATGATCAGATATTCAAAGTTCTGCTGCTAATGTGTCTGTGACTATTTGCTGCTTCTTTTCCATGCACAATGAATAGAGACAGAGCAGGGGCCATAGCCTGGACACTCATCCTTATTTAAATGACCCTTTTAACTTCAGCGTGTTATTTTTGTGTGCGTGAGAACAACAGTTCTCATGTGTGAAAGGCTGGAGGATCAGATGTTGCCATTTGCATACTGGTTAGAGGATAAACTGGATCTTATATCCAGCTGTGAGGAACCTCCGGTGTCCTGCCAGTGGAAAATGCTCTGAAAAATGTTTTTCATCTCGAATATCCATTTAAGTAGATCTGAAGGTGCCTGGATGCTTCTGGCTGTTGTGTGAATGCCGAAGGCTCCCATTTCCCCCTGCCCTTCCTCAGTGCAGTGTCTTGAACCAGGAATCTCCTTTTGAATCCCAGTAGGCAGTTTCCTCACAGCACTTAGATCTCCAAGCTTCACTGGACTCGTTCAACAGCAGAAGCTTTATATCATTGTTTTTTTTTCACCTCAAAATGCTTAGTTTCTATTAACAACCTTACAAAAAGGGCAGTGTATTACTTCTTGGTGATCCCAATGATAAATGAAGCACATTATATGTGAAGTAAAGGCTCTATTTATCCTTGCTCCCTTTTTTCCTTTTTTTCCTCCTTTTTTTTTTCTTTTTTAAAGTCCCAGCAGGTTTAATGTGAGCAGCTTTCGATGACCTTCATAACAAATTGAGAATAAACCTCAGTGCATTCTCACACAAGTGAGTAGCGTTGCAGACTTTTTAATGGGAATAACAACAATACTAGTGAAGAGCTATATTAATAGTATTTGATAATACAAAAAAAAGCTAATGTGCGCCCAAAGCCAGGTGCCAGCACTATTTGATTGTTTACCAACATCGTCATAAAGAAACAGAGTTATTAAAGAATCTGAAATCACTCAGTAATTCAGCTGCTGACGTTGATGGATGGGACTTGGCTGTTCCTCTTTGCTAAAGCTGCTGACTGGATAAATGTTTTATTCATGAAGCCCAGGGCAGGAAGGGATGCCAAAGGTTTAAGAATATTTTAAGAAACTCTTTGAGATGTCAAGCAAGTTATCAGGTGTTGTTAAGCAAAGGAGCTGAAGTACTACATTTAAACATAACCGAACTCTGAACATATATAACAACAATACATCAAAAGCTGGGATGCACTTCTTATCTCGAGTAGCGTAGGGAATGATGAGTTAGGAATACAAGTCCTTTTATTTCCTGCACCTTTGTACCTTCATGCATTTTGCAGCCCTGTCTCTCTATAAAGCATTTTTATACCCAGGGGAATTCTCCCTTTTGCATTGTGGGTTTAGGATTGGAAGCAAATAAATATTTACATTGGAAGCTCTGCAAGGTCACGTATTCTGCTCAGGCACAAAACAGATGATCTGATGATAGTGTTCATAGAACTTGCAACCGGGAACTGACTATTTAAATCAGAGTGAGTGGGTGCTGCCTGACCTATCAGTGGGAAAAGTTGTTCAAAATGATAATTAATCTTTTTTTCAGTAACACCTTCTTTCAGAATAACAGGGCAGTTTTCACCCTTCTACTGTTTTCCTCCCTCTCTGTCTGACAAGGGTGTCTTCCTACAGCACCTCACCTACTTCCTGGGGCAGTGCTGACTTAGACAAGGGAAGGATCTGCTTGCAGCTAAACTGATTCCAACCTCTTGTTCCTGTTTTGAGAATTCTTCATATCAGGAACCTCTCTTCTTTTTTCCTATTATTTTCTTTGGAGAGCTGTGTTTTGTACAAAGAATTTTAATGAGGAGATCCTTAGCCCCACAAGCTCCTACATGGGCAAGTGTTTGAATATTTCATAATCTATATTAACTTCTTTTAAGTTTATGCAGTCTCATAAGAGCAGAGCAGATGAGCTCTTGATGGGACTGAACTGTCAATCTGAACATGGTGACATTAGAAAATAGCTCTGCTTCTGAGTCTAACTGTGTGAAATGTCCCTTCTTGCCAAGGGAGCTGCAAAGTGGAGTTTAAATGTGCCTTATGACATCTCAAGAGTGTAAAAATTGGGAAAGGTATTAAAAATGAGTAATTAAAATTGAAGCCTGATAGATAATGGTGAATAAAAAGCAGGCAAGTACTGCACTCCCACTGCCCTTTTGATTTGCAGAGATTTAGTACTAAAGACCAAAAGTGTATTTCTTGTGGGCACCAGTTAAAATTCAAATTCAATAGACCAACAGTGAAAACTACTTTCAAAAAAAGCTGTCAAGTTGTATCAAAATAAGTCACTATATTACCTCTCTTTATCTGTCAAAGCCATTGATTATTTTCAATAGAGAAGCCCTCTGACAGTTGCTGAAACTGAAGAATCCTGTGTTGAAATGATTTGGTTGACACATGTCACTGTTTCCTAAGCAGATCAGTCAAACATGTTGGGGGTATTTTACTCTCTGTGGGAGAAAGCATATTTATGTAGGATTTTATGAAAGATAAATAATGTAGAAAGGAAGCAGCATCCATTAGCACTTCACTCTCAGTTACATCCACCAGTGTTTTTTATGTAGCCTCTTTTGAAAAT
>JAUBOD010000446.1:279590-292275 GCA_032353885.1 Nothura maculosa
CTCCGTTTGGCATCGCTCTCCTTCGGTGTCATTTCCCGCAGCAGCGGTTGTGAGCAGACTGCTGTGCTTGTGACCGCGGTGGCCTTGGCCTCGGAGCTTGTGGCATGTCCCATCTCTGGGACTTCAGTGCCAAGAGAAAGTGCTGAATCCTGCAGGTGCTTGAGCACTTCTGCACCCTGGAAGGCTGTTGGATACCTCAGTGTCCAAGGAATCGCAGCTATGAGGTCTTGGTTGTCCTGGGGGTCCTGACTGGTTTCTTCCTCCCTGGAATGGCCACTGAGCACTGGGCAAACACCATGCTACCCCTCTGGGAAGTCTGCATTGACCACAACTAAAAATGAGGTGCAGAACAGCAGGATCATTATGGTAGGAAAAACCCTTCAAGATTATCAAGTCCAGAGCTTACGGAGACCCAGTTCTCAGGCACATCCCACTGTTGGACTTGGACGAGGCACAACAGAAGTGGGGCCCAGTGGTGGCCTGGGCTCTGCAGCATGTCTCTGCTTGCTCAGAGTTTAGTCTGGATTAAATCCAGTACTCACATGTGTTTTCTGTTGCCAGCTTCTCCTGAGATGTTGTTTTTGGTTGGTGTTTATGCAGCATGTAGCGCATAGGGGCCCTGCTTGCATGGCTGCTCAGAGCTGCCAGAATGTGTTTAATATTAATAATAATATTAAAAAGAAATGCATGTAAATATGAGTAGTGACAGGCTCAGAGTTTTAACAGCTCAGGAAGGCTTTGATTTCACATGGATAGAGATAGGGTTGTACCGCCTCCCCAGATGACAGGCTTGGATGAGAAAAGCAAAAGAGCTAGAAGCCCAAACCGTGACATACAGCTCTGTCCTCCTTTGGCACCTCCCCGACAGCGCCAGTGATTTACTTGGAGCATCTGAGAACCAGCAAACGGCCACAGAAGGATTAACCCCAGCAAACTGACAAGCTCGCTCCTGACCCCAGAAGTGTCCTGCGCTGCTCATCCGGGTCGGAAGGGCTCAGCACAAAGTGTGGGAGAAAAGTGCCATTGAAAAAGAAGCAGGGTGTGAGCTGCGGCGTGGTGACAGCCACGGAAAGACACCATCCCAAATGGGGCACTGACGGCATATGGTGATCAGAAGATAGAGAGAAAAGCAGAACAGATGGGGTTGCTCTGTATGTATGGCCAAAAAGGCATCCAGCACAAATGCCCCCAGCCCTAGGTGTGTGTGGCTGTGGGACCCCTTTGAGGATGGCACCGTTGCCGCTTGTGTGGCTGGAAGCCTCGTGGCTCAGGGGAGACCCTGCACGTGGTTTGGGGGAGCCGCATCCCACAGGTGCCCATGATCATCAGTTCTAATGAGCTAAAGGCACAGGAAGGAGCGTGATTTAGAGGAAGTGGCAGATTGTGATTTTTGTCTAACTGCAGATTTGGTTGCGGAGCAGCTTGGATTGATGTTTTCCCTCTGACAATTTTGCTAATAAGTCGGTGACTCAGAGAGCCTGCAGCAGCTGGGATCCTTTAGCTGAGGTAGAAGCTATTGTTTTTATCCCAAAAAATGGAAGTGGCCATTTTTCTTTGCCAAAAAAAGCTGATCTCTGGAAAATGTGATGACTTTTCTTCTTCCCAGCAGAAATGCAGATTTTTCAAATAACATGCAGCAATGCTTTTGGACTCTCTTATCTAATATGCACAAGTTCTCCTTAGAAATAAATAAATAATGCATGTGACAACTTGCTATGTCATCTGTGGGGAAAATAATGATTTTCTGAAATCGGCTCCTGTAATTAAGAACATCCCAGAAGCCATTGCCAAGAGCTGCTAAACTAAGCGATGCTTTGAAAGCAGCTCCTTGGCTACCTGAAGAGCAGATTTCCTGCCTGGCCTCAGAAGGCTGCTGCTGAGAACTTGGGAATATTTCTGTAACAGAGTACATCATTGATCTAAATCCTTGGAAACAAACTTCTATCTGGATGTGAAACTGCTGTAGATTCCCTTCATCTTTCTTCTTCCTCCCGTGGTTGTTCAGAATTTGGTTCCTACTGAAGTAATTCAGCATTTTTTTTTTTGAGGGGAAAAGCATCTGCTCTACAGGAAGTCTCTGAAGGATGGCAGTGAGCATGAATATATCATTATAAAAGGACATTCTGCATTCAGAAACCAGATGTGGTCTGCATTTCACTGAGAGCATTTCTGTTCATAGGCTATGGAAGTGTGTGGCACGTTGGATGATAAAGACTTTCCTGACATTGTTTTGTTTAAAATCTTTGAAGATTGTCGTGTGCACCTTTCTTGGAAATTGTGATGTAGCAGGTAGAGAATGTGGGACGGTTTGAGTGCTGTGTGTGGGGAATGTGTCCTGATTGAGGCCACTTCCCTCTATCCTTTGTGGGCTTGTGGTGCTCCTGCAGAAAGATGAGGTTTGAAATTCAGAAATGCTTCAAAAATACCTTAATTTTTTAAATAATGTTATAATATCTACATTCTTGAAGACGCATCCTGCTATGAATAGCTTAAACAATCACAGTCTTTGGTATGAGATGTGTCCCTGAGCCTGTGCCAAGTACTGATAAGCTGAAATCTGTCACACCATGATCATCTCAACAGGACAGTAAGCAGCAAGCTGGTAAAGGTTCTGATGCCCCAATATTTAGTTAGATCTAATGATATTTAAGATCTTCAGTAGAATTTTCCAGGGCTATATTATTCATCAAACACTGATAGAAAAAAAATCTGTGTAAATGAAAGGAATTTGCTATTAATTGGATGGAACAATTGATCTTTTAATGGAGTAAGTTTGAAAACAGAAAAAGATCCCGAAGGGCTCGGTGGAAAACATCTGTTCGGGTCTGAGCAGTGATCAGGAAAGCATAAATATGAAATGGCATGGCATTAATTTGCTGAATAGAGGACAGCATGGAAAACATGACAGTATTGTTTTAGAGATGGTGATGCGGCCTCACCTTGAGAGCCATGTTTGGTTTCAGTTACTCTAATTAAAAAATAATAGAGCAGGAAACAGAGGAGATTCGGTGAAGGGCAACAAACCTAATCAGAGGCTTAGAAAAGACTCGAGCAAAAAGATCTGCACGCAAGCCGAGCCTGCAAAGGTTAGGTCTGTTTATTTTAGGGAGAACAAAACATGAGATGTACCACAGAAAGAGAGACAGACAGAGGCTGTGATGGATATAAATAAATCTGAGATGCCACAACTTCTTATCTCTTGGATAAGAAAGAGACACCAAATTAAATTTGATGTCAACACATTGAACAGTTTTCATAGGAAGCACTTTTAACCTAAGTTTTAATTAGCCTGTGGGACTCATTGCCACAAGGTAGGAGACTGAGCCCGACAGATTGGCATCGTTTGTATGATGAGCAATATCATCTAGAGCTAGGCAAGCTGGAGCTCCAGCCTTTGTACTCGGGGCCATACACTAAGCACAACTGGTCCCTTGGGCATACTAGTGCATAATCCCCCATTATGGGATTTTTACAGCGCCTTTTGAAGCAGCTGGCAGAGTTTGGTCTCTAGGCCATTGCTTGGACTCCAGCACTTTGCATCCCATGCTCATGACCAGGGCTAGGCTATATATTTTCTGGAGAAAAAATATGTGTAAAGGTTTAGATGGCTCTTTTTTCCTCTGTACTTTTATGGACTTCCCTATGAGCTAGTTGAGTTCACCAGCCAGGAATAGCAAATATTTGCCTGATGGAAGGTGTCTCTTTGCCCATTCTGGGCTGGTTTGTTTAACTTCCTTTGTCCTTTTAATAGCACTTACGCTTTACTATCTTTAATTATCGCACATTTTGGACTATTTCGCCCCAAACCAGCTGCCATCAATAAACTGGTCTAGTAATTATTTCTCTGGCTTCTGAAAATGGCTATTGCAAAGTCAACAGTGCTTGGAACAGGTGGGCCACAGAATGGCTGTTTGGTTTTGGTAAATAGTGGGGAAAAAAATGTCCCTTTGACTGAGTTCCTGTAATGGGCTAGTTGTACAGCTTTTCTTAGTAAGATGCTGTATGGTTTCCAATGTCACAGCATATGGTATTAGTCACTGCAAGGCATCCACTGCTTTTTTCTTTTTCCTTTTACAGACGTGTGGAAAGCTGAAATTCATATGAAATGGGCACGGGACAGAAATGCTTCCAAGTGTGGAGTGGATGTTTTGTGTAGGGAGAGCCCGTTGGGGACAAGGGAGGATGCAGTGGGCAGGTTATTGGAGCAGGCTGAACCTGGATCGTGTAGATGCTGCTCTGTGCAGCAACTGCTGCCTATGCAAAATCTGTGCTCTGAGGCACTTTCTGCTTGTAGGACCGTTTAGGCCACCCCTCACGGCATGGTAGCATGGTTTCCAAAACAAATAATACCTTGGGGATTCTCTCTTCATCTGTTTGTCATCTAGTCATGCACTAAGCCTCCACCAGGCAGATAGCAAACGTGGGCTGATAGCAGATTTTGAGAAATCCTAGTGGTTTTTAAGCAAAAGAGAGCAATGTCTTTGCACACCCCGACATGGAGAAGCATGTTCTCCTCCTTCACATGCTATCAAGTGCAGCTGTTAAAGCTCTGAAACATTTTTTGGACAAAGAACACTATGTTCCTGTGAGATTTTAAGAATGAATTAATAGAGCATTGATGTAACTTTCTGGCTTCTTGGAATGCCTTTGCTTCTAGCAGTAAAAATCTGCTTGCTGGCTGTCCAGCCAGCAGTCAGTATCCATAAAAACCTGCCCCAGGCAGTTTGTGGAGGGCCTTGGTTAATTAAGTTATGCACTATCATCCCTGCTTTGGGCTGCTAGTGAACAAAAGGAGAAAAGCACAACTAGACAACTGTCTTATCCTCCTGTTTTGAGACCCGTACTTGATCCCACTGTGATTGCCAGAAGCAGGCAAGGAATGGAGCCAGAAGAGTGAAAATTAATAGTGGTGGCGTCTGAAATCCCTATTCACAAGCTTAGAAACATGCCTGGCTTAGGCTTGGACTTTATTTGCAAGGAGGGGACAGCTCATTCCCCAGTCAGTGCTGGAGAATTCAGAATTTCAGAGTAAAAGCCTCTGCTGCATTCTGCTTGGGGCTGCAGACAGTGCACAGACTACTTTGTAATGAATGGGACATACCCCGTTGTCTGCAAAACTGCATTCAAATATCTTCAGTTTGCAGGCAATAGTGCTCTTAAGAGTGAAATGCCATCCTGAAGAATTTCTTCGTGGATGTTAAGGCTTTTGGTCCTTGATGGACAGCTGTAGTGAGGAGGAGTGAAGCGGCACCTCCTTTGTCCTCAGTTTCTGTCTCCCCCATTTGCTGCTTTCTTCCATCACACACGTTATTTTCCTTCCTTTTTTCTCCTGGTTTCTTTGCCACTGCTCTGCTTGCAGTATGGACCATTCAGGATGTTCCCTCGCTGTGTGCCTTGCTTGTAGCCTGCCTTGGAGCATAGAGACCTAAGAAAGCACAAATAAATTTTACATTTTTGGTAATTGTCCTGTCTCAAAGACCCTTCCAAGCAAACTAGGAAGAGTCACTGTTTGGATTTGGCCTTCTAAGGTGTTTGCTGCCTCTGCAGAACTCGAAAGTGGCATGGTAAGTTCTTTAAACTGTTACAGTTGAGGTTTTTTTGACCTAAAAGGAGGTGGGATTGGACTCTGAAGATACTTAGCAATTTCCAACGCTATCCATTCCCCCAAGGAGGAAAGTAAGCTGCTAAGCCCTAGATAAATGCTCGTTGCTTAGACAAATGTGCAGAGATCCTCAAATCCTCTTTCGAAAGAGGGGATTGCAATATTAAATATAATTATGAGATGTCTGTAGGGCTGTAGCTACAGATGGAGCTTTATGATTGGCTTGAAGTGATGCCGCAGCAGCATCACAACCAGCATCCATTACGCCCAGGAAATGCACAGAGATATTTTGGGGGGTGATATTCTCATTTCACAGCAGTGCTCAGTTGCAGTCACCTGCCAGATGCCTTCCCGTTTGCCCCCCAAACATGCCGTGATGTCTTGGAAATGCATGGACTGTCATGTCCTATTGCTTCAATAATCAGCAGCTCAGATGAACATTTT
The DNA here is from genome assembly GCA_032353885.1 of Nothura maculosa. NCBI lineage: Eukaryota > Metazoa > Chordata > Aves > Tinamiformes > Tinamidae > Nothura > Nothura maculosa. Next base: position 285,637 of record JAUBOD010000446.1, read on the forward strand.
AGCCTAGCTTGGCACCTCTGCTGTCAAAATTACTGCGACTGAGGGAGCCGGCCTCTCTGCTATTGCAGCTGTGAATATTAGCTACAGAGTGGCACTAAATCTTGTTTAAGCTACAGTCATTCCGCCCAGTGATGAATGTCACTACCTGAATAATTTGGGTAATTTCCTGCAGCTCTAGTGTACTAGCAGAGAAATGAATGTTAATTTACTGCTAATTTAGTATACTAACCCTTAATTAGCAACGAGCAAGCTCTGAAATATTGGATTCTGAAAGCTCATCAAACTTTTATCAAAAAATCCCCTCCCAGCTGAACTCTTCACTCTATTCGAGGTTATTAGCAAAATGCTATGGGAGTGCTGTTCATTACCTCTTACTAGGATATATGGAGCTGGGAACACCCCCATTTACCACACTTGCCGCAAAGTCCATTAAAAGGAATCTTGCTCTTATGCAGGATATTCCGCTGTTGTGCTGTACTGTAATATGCAGGTATGGTCTGACTTTAGTGACAAGCAGGATTAATGGCACAGATTAGCAATGACTGGTGACTAAAAAGGTGAGGGAGAGGCTGAGTGGGTCTAATGGGCTGGGTCATGGCTGCAGAGAGCAGTATGTGACTATATAAAAAACCTGGATGTGACATTAGTACATCACCCGCTATGTTTTTTAATCCTGGGCTGTCTAGCCTGTCCTGGTCGGGCAGAGTGAATTCTGCTCGAATAACCCTGTTGATTTTGCAGGGGTGACTTGCACAGTAAGGCAGCCTGAAGATGCATCAGTGCAAAAAGCGTAGGGCAGTGCACAGAGCCCTATTCCATGCGCTGGGAGAATGTGTGGCAGGCTGGGAAGCACTGGAAAGCAGCGGGGCAAGGGAAGAGGGATCGCTAGGGGAATGGAAAGACTAAAAAAGGAAATTGAAGGATGTGTGTGTCAGTTGAACTGCTGAAGCCAAACCAAGCACTAAGCTGGGCAGTGGGCCAGGACATGACTTATCCATGCCCCTGCATGGGAACAGGAGTGCTTATTTGTGATAAGAAGGCCAAACTGTCAGGTGAGACTTCATATTATTGTTGGAATTGAGGTTGGATTAAGCCCCGTAATTTTGGAGAGCTCTCCTAATGGTCAGCAGCAGTGTCGACTGCTGGGCGGGATTGTTGAGGGATCAGCTGGCCCAAGGGCACGGTAACACGTGGAAAGGCTTTTGATGGAGAAGAAAGACTTGGAGCACCTTCATATCCCACTGAAAGATGAACTTGTCTCTAAGAGGAGAGGGGCAAAGATGCTAAACTGCAGTATCAGGCAGTTTTGCCTTGTTTTCAGTACCAAGCAGTCTCTGGCAGCACACTTCTGGCTGTGTGGCTGCATCATGGCACTCCTGATTATCCCAACTTCAGTTTTAGTCCAGCTTTGAGTGGTTCCTTGTGAGGGCTGTGTTTCATGGTCAGGCAGGTAGAAAAGAACTGTGCTGGCAAGGGAGACTTCAGCAGTCTTAAGGCAAGTGAAGCTGGATGGCAAGTCAATGTTAAATTGAGGTCATCCACGTGGAATCCGTGTTGTTCTTACCTTCTGTCTGTCTGTGCATCTCTCTGCACTGCCTTTTGGCCTTCCTTGAGTCTCACCACATTTCTCTGCAGTAGCTGGGATTTCTGTTGTCTTCCAGAATGTTTCTACCCAGTGTAAATTCCTCTTTCCAGTGCCAGAGAGTTCCCATTTTGTACCCAATGCTTCATCAGTACATGGAGGAACATCTCATTCAACCCTACGCCGAAGTGCGTGCGCAGGAGACCTGAAGAATGGGGTTTTGGAAAGACCTCCCTGTCTACCCAGGTCCTGTGCAACTCCTCCTCATTCCCCAGATGTGCCTGGCAGAGTGAGAAACCAGTTAGCTCCTAAATGGTAAGCATGGCAGTCTGGCTGCAGCACAGTTTTTCTATTTGACTCATTTATCAGAGTTCTCTGTTGCAAGGAGAAGATCAGTGTTGCTTCATTAGCTACTGTTTTGCTCCAGTCAGGAGGAGTGGCAAAGTGTTGTGTTTGTCCCTTAGAAAAAAGCTGATGAAAAATGACTCTTTGTACTTTCCCTTCAGCTTTCTCTTTGAGACTTTTTGAGGATTTGTTGAGCCTTCCTCCACGGAACATAGTTTTCTTGAGGAAAAATTTGCTATTGCCAAAGAGACATTTCATGAAATAGAGAATGAAAAATGTTGCCAAGCTGTAAGCTTTTGCTATCCCCCTGGGCAAAACAGGTCTGAGATGTTAATGCACAGGTAAGAGGGATGTGTCCTCGACTCCTATTTTACGGCACTGAACTTGTCAGAGAAGGGATAGACCATCTCTACCTACCTCCTTTTGAAGGGAAATGATCCTACCCAGCTATTTGTTACAAGGACTGAGCTGATAGAGAGCCTCTTGCTCCCTCAGGTCTTGTTGCACACATGTAAGAGCAGAATCTGACATCAAAATTAGCACTTGCAATCCATTATTCAAAGAAGCATGAACTTTTGTATTTATGTGCTGGTGTTTTGCTGCTGGAGCGCTTTAATAAGGTTGTCCATGTTATGTCATATTTATCTGCAGTGTGTTATTTAGACTGAAAGCATGAGGTTTGTCTAATCTAAGGTAGATGTGTACATCTGAGCTGAACACCTGCAGCTCCTAGGACAGACAGTAGAAGAAAATGAGCACTTTTCAGATGCTTTCAGGTGTTTCATTGTCCAAAAATAGATGCTTAGGAGAGATTATGTGAACTTTCAAAACACTTGTTTCTCCTCCTTCATCACAGAAGGGCATTGAGGGTGTTTAGTCCAGATGTCTGCAGTTAGGCAAGATGGGTCCCATCCCACCTCTTAATCTTCTGCAATGATCCAGGAAAGAGACAGGCCTGATAAACAGGTTAAGGGAAGACTCAAGTTCAGGTTGTGAAAGGTTTTTTTATGAGCAGCTGTAGTTACTGTTTCATGGAAGAGGTGTGTTCTGTGTAGGATAAGTTTTATGGCAGCTGAACAGTAATCAGTAGCCAGCATGGGAATTACTAGAGCGATTAAAGCAGAGACTTGAAGGAAAGAGGGGATAAGACTTCGAGTAAAGGATGGGTAATCCATGGGATGGGAGCTCTTACCTAACCTTGTGATCAAAAGGGAGAGTGCAGGTGTTTATGTTTTAATGTGTCTCTTGGGAGAATGATGTTGCCCTGATGTCTAACCCTGGGTGCAACAATGTCCCAAGCTTAAAAAGCTTGCTGAAATATTGGAGTAGCTTCAGAGGCTCATGAGAAACTACAAGGCATCCTTTGTAGTCCTTTGTACTGAAAGACTCCAAAAGATCATGGTCCTGGTAATGAAAACTTGGGCCCCATCTGTAAGTGGTGGTGCAGGGAACAGGAGCTTGCCAAATTCCCTGTTATCCTGGCAGAGGGAAGGGATAACAATTGATGAAATAGGAAGCTTCTGTTTAGCTTGTTTTACTTGGGTGAAAGGAGCAGAGGTTTCAGTGGGGCCTGGCCACTGGGATAGCATGTGGAGGGTGATGCTGCCTCTGCATTGCTAATTTAATAATCACAACAGGGTGTTTTTCTACCAGAGCGGCTGTAGTCCAAAGAGGGATTAATTCAGGGCAGTTTGTGCTGTGTAGGAGGTCGATATAGCTGATCAAAACGGACCTGTTGGGGAAGAAGAAAGGTTGTATTTCCATAAATCATGGCCATGGCTTTGCCCAAATGGTTTGGAAGCAGACTTCTGTTTACTAATCTGTAAAGTCTATAAGCTTAAATTTTCTTCCTGGAAGCTCTTTAAAATTGATTCCTTAGTAAACCCAGCTTCAGGAAATCCAGGACAATGCCAGTTAATTAAGGCGATTAGCAAGTAAACTGGTGCTTCCTTCCACTGTGGGTGAGCAGTTGGCGTTTTAGCAAACTTTGCTTTTAATAATAATACTTCTTGGGGCTGTCATATCCACCTCCTCTATCCTTTCCCAATTATAATTCTCTTCTTTTGATCTTGGAAATGTTTTTTTTTTTTTCTTTTTTCTTTTTCATGCTGTTTGGAGATGACATTTTATGAAATGTTCATTTTAATTATACAGGGATGGTTATCACTGCAGGGATGTTGGCACCGGCTTTCAGCGCAGAATCCTTATTTTCTGCTGATGATATCTAGGAAGGAGCTGTAGGCACCTGAGAATTGCAATGCGTCACTGTTCGTGGCTGCGAGCGACAGCGCGCAGGAGTTAAAGCAGAAGTGGGAGGACAGCAGTGGGACACCTCACTCAATCAGAAAGGAGCAGAGCGATGCAGGAGGAGGCTGCTGTGCAGGTGTCCTGGGCCCAGGCCAAAGAGGAGGACCCCCCTCAAGCCAAGGATGTAAGTGATGACTTATGGGGAGCCCAGCACTAGGGGACATCCCTGAGGCTCCCTGCACCACTCAGCACTGCGCAGGTACCAGCAGACCTTGTGTCTTGTCATCAGCAGATGCCACTGCTTGGCCACCAGCTCGTGCAGTTGCTCTTTCAGATTGAGCAATAGAAGTTCTCTACTCATAGCTACATGTGATGGCAGCATTTACTTCAGAGAAGGTTGATCCCACCTTATTTAATACTTTGTGGGGTTTTATTCTTCCCAGTGGGACAGCATGCACATTAAAGTCCACTATACAGGTACCAGTGCTACAACCTCAGGGCATGGTAATAACGGTACTTAGCTTTAGTGCTGTCATTAGCAGATATGAAAAATCTCTTTAAAAGTGAACCTGGAGCTGTTATTTGTGTAACGTGTGGGGACGCAGGGTGAGGCTGGCTCCTCGGCAGGCGCTTGCAGGCTTCACCCACCGACACCATGACTGTAACGTGATGTCCTTTTAATGCAGCTCCACAATAACATTATTGCAGCCTTGAGAGATTTCCAGCACCTTCAAATGGCCTTTTTTGACTTAATTGTGTGATGTAACTTCCTGGGTTTGAATTTGGCCAAGGGTGCCCACATTATCATTTTGGCTTTTATGCCTTTCTCTGCAGACTGTTTAATGGCTCCAGTGGCCACGCGGGCGCCTGGTTGCTGCTGCCCTTGCAGACTCAAGCAGCAGGTTAGATGCTGAACTTTACCCAGAACAAACATGGGACTGATGGCAGGTTCTTCCCTAAGGTCCCTTCCCAGGTTGCCAGCACCTCCTCTCTGCAGCTTGGGTGAAGATGGAGCTGGGTAAATACCAGGTGATTTGCGCCAGGGATTAAAAATGGTACACTGGCGGATGGAATTAAAAGCCATAGTTTGACCAAAAAGAAGTACTCCATACTCTAGAAAAGGTACTTATAATTCTCTGTTCTTTAATTTTTAAAGCATCTTGTCTTTTAAAAACTTAGCTCAATATTTAATTTCAAAATGGCAGCTTAAAAATTAATGGTGTTGAGAGTTTGCTGCATTTCTGGGGTGGAGGAAAGGGAAGGGAGTGGTGGGAACCCCGCCTTGCGCATCACTGTTTCAGTCATTCTCAGCTTCTAGCGAAGTTCATTTTCAAAAAATGTATTTGATCACCACTGAAATAATAAAATCTTTGTGAGACCTATCTGCCTAATGCTGCCCAGCATTTCATTACAAAAATGAAAAGATCTATGCGCTAACTGCCTAGAGAGCTAATTAAGCTATTGTAATGCCAATCCTTAATCTCATTCGAGGAGTCCGTGTGTCCAGATTTGTCCTAGAGTTTCCTAGCAGGAGCAGGGAGAGCTGGAAGAGCTCAGCACCTTTGCAAAGAGCCCGCACACAGGGAGCTCCTGCTAATGGATGCTGGAGATTAATCCCCTACTGCATTTGCTCAAGGGGGTGTTTGCCAGCAGAGAGGGAGTCAGCGGTTTCTGTTGAGCCTCAGAGGTCACAACCAAACCTCAGGCTTGGAAAATAATGCTGGCTTTTTAAAATCCATATTTACTTCCTGCTTTGGGGCATTTTTGTATGTATTGATCCGATCAACGTGAGTAACTTTCCCGACAAACAGACTCCTTTAAATGGCTTAAAAGCTTCATTATTAGGATAATGGAACCAAAGTTAAAAACAAATCAAACAATGCACGTGTAAAAGGTTTCCCCAGACAACTTGAAAATAAATTGAAAACAAATTCAATTAAAATAACAATCAACCTTTCTGTTCCTTCAGTGGTATGAGTTCTCTGAGGCAGGTACACAGTGATAAGAGATTTCTTTGAAATGTTTAGGATAGCACACCCAAAGCCAGAGCTATGACAGATCAAAGTGGTATTTTTGCTAAAGAACAGCCTGCTACTATTAAGTTTCTACTTTAAGGTCTGTAATGTTTCTGTCTTTTTGCAGTCCCAGATGCTTTTGCATCTGTTACTGTTCTTTTCTTGTGCTTTTTGCCTTACTAAGCCTGGCCCTAGATCTTGACCCAAAGGAAATGTATCACTATTAAAATTTCTGCCTTCATGTAGTGTTGTACCCTCTTTGCTATATATAATCTGCAGTTTTTCATTCTCTACTCTGCCACCCCTGTGCCTGCAATTTCTTTATGCTGTTAATCTTGTAGACCTTGGATGTATGGGAATGCACAGCCCCGATGCCAGCTTGGGGATATTGAGTCACCTAAACTACCCCACACTTCATGGGACTCGTTGAGGACATCTCACCAGTAAGAA
>JAUBOD010000446.1:292375-306178 GCA_032353885.1 Nothura maculosa
AACAGGGTGCTTTTGTGAAACAGCAGCTTTTCAGGCAAACTAGCAATACCTTTGGGAAATTATGATGCCATCTATGGCTAGTGCACAACGTTGTTTGCAGAAGAGACTTGCTAGTTTTATTCATGCTTTGTTGTTGTTGTTGCTGTTGCAAATTTGCTCAATGGTTGCTCTTCTCTCTTAGAGCATCTTGTATTCCCTGAAGAACCTGATAGCCTTTCTGTTTGGAAGATCCAGCAAAAGGAGATAGGAAATGCATCTGTGTAATCCAGTCTATGTTAGGGCATTGTGTTCCTATTCTGTAACTGGAATCAGTTTGCATCAGTACTCTGTGAAAGAAAAATATCTGTTTTTCTGTGTTGTCACTGTAGATGTAGGAAAGTAAGAAACTGTGATCCTCTTTTAGTGGAAGAAAACAGGATTAGGAGGCTTGAGAGTTGTCTTGATCTCCTTGTTCATGCAGAATGATAGTTTGCTTCAAGTGAACGATGTCAGGGACCTCCAGGGAGGTGCTACTGGGGCAATCTAAGATGTAAAGCCAGAGCTTTGCGTTTGTATTTCAGCATTTTCTTCCCCATGCAGGAATAACATTTCACTTAATATTCTCTTGTGATGACCAGATTCTGAGCTATTTGTTGTTTGATTTGAAATGATGGTGCTGCAGCAGTGTGGTTACGGCCAAAGGAATGGCTTGTGTTGTTGGAAATGCAGAGCGCGTCGCCTGCCGTTCCAGGCACTCGACTGTCACTTTCATAATCACAGATTGTCTTCTGAGTCATCAGAATTGATTTTCATGCCCCACTAATTACTGCGATGTCTGTTCCTTGGGAGCCGTGGGCAGTAAAGGTGTAGTTCATGGGTATCAAGCTAGCACAGTTTATTCTGAGATGAGTTAATATCTTTCTCGAAGTCTATTTGATAGTGAATAGATGAAGAAGTCTTGCAATGCTTCTTACTGCTTTGGAAAGTAATAAGCTTACAGTCGCCTTCCTGCATTTTTTTCTCTGTGCTTTTCTCTTTATTACATGATCCAGTCAAACTGTAAATCATCTGGGATTATTTGTATTTCATACAGGCTCTGAGTTTTACTGGTTTTATTATGGTTTTCCATTCAAGTAGCTTTTTTATAATAAGTATAGAAGATGTTTCCTGTTACTATTGTCAACAGGTTGTCTGCCTAAATAAAAACAAGGATTTGGGCTGGTACAGAACGTGCTTGAATATATGCAAGAAGAGTCAGAATATGACATTCCAGGGGAAAAAGTAGATCTACATATTTCTTTTTTAAAAGCAGAAACATCCACAGGATATTTTAAGCTGGGTCTACCTGGCTACAAGAGCAAGCTGTCATAAGAGCAAGGTCTTGGGAATTAAACTGGAGGTAGTGTATCCTTGGTAGGAATCCTGTGCAGGTGAGACAGGCATTGTGAGCATCTGTGTCACAGAAGAAAGGCAGAGAGAACCAAGACTGTTCTTGGATTTGTTTCTCTTTCAAACAAATAGGATTTTTGGTGAGAGCTTTACAAGAGTTTCTGGATCATTGTGTTACTTTCCTCAATTACCAGGCCTTGTTTTTTAAACATTCAGAAAACAAGCTAATGTGAAATCAGTGGGAGCTACAGGTTTTGAGCATCTGCAATGAAGGGAGAAACTAGTGCAAGTCAGTTCTTAACAAGCCCTTCTCTCTGGTTAGCCCAAGATTTTGAACAAGTTTAGAAGATGAGTATGTCTCTAAAATTTATAAATAACCTCTGTCTTTCAAAGTAGCCAAACGAATGTTCCAAGTCCTGCAAGCACTGGCTGTGAATATTTAAGCTTGACCCTATTTGTGATTTTTATGAAAGACAGAGTTTATCTGTCTAGAGAGTAGGGCTGTTTCTAGGTGAAATGCCTAGAAGCTCTTTTTAGTAGCAGAAGCACTGTTTTAGGGATGGGAAGCAAAGGCTTTTGCAACCAACTCTGAAAGCAGTTAGCAGAAATAGTGTAAACACTGGCTTCTGCTCTGAGTTGAGCAAAGTAAGAATTCCTGCTGGTGACCTTGTTAAGTAACTACTGTTCCTCCTCTGCTGCTCCCACCATTCAAATGCCCTCTGAGTGTAGGGCCTTGTGCTGCACGGAAATGTTCAATCTCGCATTCGAATAAGCTGAAGAAATCCAGCCATACTGCTAAACATATGGCAAGTAATAGCATCATTAACAATAGCATAGTGCACGTTTGACAAGTGAAGGGATTTGGCTGCTTTGTGCCACGGCACTGACAGCAGAGAATGGGTCTTGCCGCTCGTGCCAGGCCGTGCTGCCTATTGTCCCCATTTCCTCCTATGGTGGCATTTGTGGAGCTTTGAAAGGCTGCCCATCTTCCTGCCTTCAGCTTGAGCTGTCCTCGAACCCTGTCAGCCCCAGGGCTGGGTAACAGCTCCTCTGGGAAACGCTGAGATCCTTAAATGCTGCTTATTCTGCTGGGAATTACCTGTGTGGGAGGTAACGACGGAGCAAGGAATGAGCAGGTAGGTGCTGTGCACATGACTGCCCAGCGGGGCCCTGGTAAGGGCATTTCAAACATAGTCCAGCTCCCAGCCCTTTTTTTTTTTTTTCCCCTTTTGTCTTTACTTTCCCTCCAGTTTGTCCTTGACTTGCTCTTTCTCTTTTCCCTCTCTACTTACCAGATCTGAAATGCATAAACCCCAACAAACCCCAGCAAACCCAACTTCCCTCCCTGTCTCGGTGCCTCCTCTGGGATTTGTTGTGTGCCTGGGAATGCCAGGATCTTATTCCAGGTCTCCCACCAAGACCTGACCTTTGTTTTGTGCATTTTGCTAACATGAACAGCTTGTATTGCCTATCGCCCTGGGGCCTCAGTGGTGGATGGGACACCTCCTGCACCCATTTGTTTCAGAAATGGATTTATTTTGCATCTTGGTTTTCCTGCCTCATTAAAACACTCATTGACAAATGCAACCTTTCCCTCTATGATAACCAGCCTAGCAAATTCCTTTAGACTCTTACCCAGAGAACGAGCAGATGGCTTCCGACCAAAAAGTCACTCCATCAGTATAATACTTAATGCTGGAGGAGAAGTGCAAAGACTGCTGCTTTACTCCGCATCCTGGATGCATAAAGAGTTCAGTTCATCATCTCGGAGCTCCCTTCACTTGCCACCTGTTATTCTCCTCCTATGGATCAGTAAGTTCCTGGATAATCTCTGTTTCTGCTGTGATAGAACAGGCAGGTTTCCTATGGCTCTTCTGCAGCCTTTGGTGGCTGGAGGGGAGCATTGGGGACGGCTGGAAGTGGTGCCACCTCAGCAGCATTTATGTCTTGAATGTAGTTCTTAAAAACATCTGAGTACTACGCATAGGCTACCAGCTTATGCTAACCCTACATTTAGATATCGTTCTCAAGCTCTGTTAAACTTTGGGTTACTTTAAAAAAAAAAAAAACACTCCCATAAATTACTTTCTTTTGTTTATTTTCAGTGGGAACATTTTTTTACATAAATGAACACTTCAGCATTTGCCATCCAGATGCTGCTGCCTTGTGTTAAAGAAAAGGACCTCAGAGTGAATTTGCTATGAGGTGATATGTTAAAAAATAAAAACAAGGGAAGCCAGTTCCTGTATTTTTCACTAGCCAAGCCCTTAGAAAAACAGAAAGAGAGCAAAGCATATAAAAAGACAAGCTAAACTCAAATGTTTATTTTTTCCTTGAGTCATTGAATAGACTATGAATAATAATATAGTCAAGGACTTTTTCTTCTTCCAAACGAAGTGATTTTAAATGAACTGTTTCAATGCAAAGCCATATTACATCGCTAGAGAAGGAGAGAGTTTTTATCATCCAACTTGCACTTGCATTTAAAGGGAGGGAAAGAGGAAAGAAACTACAGGCCTGCTTTGGAAAGATCAAGAGCTTGAAGAGCTTTACGTATCCGGCAGTGCCTCTGGTCCATTTTCCCTGTGTAATCTACTGTCTGCATGTCAGAGCCTGGAAAAGGAAGCCGGCAATGGAAGAGAATCATTAGTAATAGCTGCAAACAGTGTTCAGTGCTGCGGGCTGAAAATAAGAAAAAGATTGATGTGCAAACAAGCAAGGATGCTTCCACCAAAGGGGACAGTCAGGAAATGGGCCGTGTCGGAGGCGCCGGGGCTTTGAGCAAGCGAGGGCACCTGCAATGGGCCAGCGCGTGGCGGGAGCGTCGGCACAGGTGTGTGCTGCACGGAGCTGCAGGCAGGAGCAGTGACAGATAATGCACGTTGCGGATGTTAATGCACATTACGGATGTTAATGCAGCCTAGCACTTGATGCTGGAGCTCCAGGTTGCATCCTGCTGCTTGCTAAAGGTGTTGGGAAGACGGGCACCGCGCACTGCATTCAGCTTGGATTCCAATTTAATGCCTGGGTACTGAAACACCTTGGATTTATCACTCACATTGTGTCTTGCTCGCCCTTCCCTCGCCCATGGCACCGCAGCCCAGCAGATGGAGCCCAGCTCCTGCTCTAGGGCTGCCGCTGGAGCGGGACGTGGGCACCCGGCCGGAGCAGCACGCGGGAAGTCGGCCGAGTTAAGCTGAGCGGCCCCCTGTGCATCCATAAAACACAGAATAAAAGGTTCAGTGTAAAAAATATATGTGAGATTGCCAGCTTCTGTGTACAGGAGTCTAATATATATATAAGATGAACTGAATGGTTTATATAGAAATATATCAGCGTTTTCAAACTTTATATGTTGTACAGTAGATTGTTTTTATCTGCACTCTAATTTACAGCGAAAGCTCAGACAAGGGCATAAGAGACTAATCCTTTTGATCACATTGCTATTTTATGATAAAGATATACTTTAATAAAACAGTAGTAGCTGCGGTTAGCAGTATTCCCACGGCAGCAGCCATGAACAGCAGCACCAACAGGAGCAGAGAAACTTCCTCCATCTCTCTTTTCTTTTTTTTTTTAATTTTTCCCTTAATAAATAATTGAGGGGAAAAAACAAGAAAAACATGATGTAGGATCCAAACAATAAACAAAAACCAGGGTCAGAAAGCAGGGCACGTGCTTTCTTCTCCTTCAAGCTTAATTACTCTTTTTTCCCCCTTGCTGTGACTGAGAAACGTACTCGACTCTTTTCCTAGTGAATTGTACCTTGAAAATAACATTTTTTTTCAACCTGGCAGTGCTGAGCGGTGTAACACAGCATGACACGTGTCCCTCTGCATTACAGTGGTGCAGCTGAGCCAGCCCTTCAAGGCACAGCCCTGCTCTGAGTTATCACTTGTGCCTCTGCCAGCCCTTCGTGCCCTCGGGGGGAGGATCTGGAAGAGCTGCTACACCCAGGTGAGTCTGAAATTGGAGGGCAGCATTTGGCCCCTCAAAGCTAATGGGAATTTAGCCCTTCGCAGGTTATCTTATCTCCCTCTTAACTTTATTGATGCAATGGTCTCATCTTCCAGCTGTTGACAGCCATTGGGCTTTGCTGGTATCTCAGCTCGGAATCCATTGTAAAGTTCCCAAATTTCTTGACTCCAGGGCATATCCATGTCCTTTCAGCCCTTTGAGGCTGCCTTTCCTTGTCCTTGCCGTAATGTGACATCTTGATGGCTGTTAGTCTGTTTGCAGGTGTCCATAGCACACTCAGTGTTCACAGATAACTTGTATTTTGAAGATATTAAGGGTATTTAACTGCAAAGCAGACCAAACAGAAATGTAAATAGCTTCCACTGGATGCAGGTATTTTACATTACAGCAGGACCTATCTTTTTGGCCTGATTCCCTCTATTTCAGAAGAGCTAAACTTAGCCTCTGTTCAACCATCCTACCTAGTTACACAAGGTAAGCATTAGAGGCAAGCTGGGGCTTTCTGCATTAACCATCATGTATATATTTGTGTGCAACTAGTTTCCTGTCTTGCTGTCTGTTCACCAGGTATCTGTATTTCTAACATTGTGCCTCTGGCAGGAGCAAACACTGGCCTCTGTCGCATCATTTTAGCTCTATTTAAAAGCTGATCAGAGCAGCTACAAAGTCTTAGCTAACAAATAGATTTAAACTTCAGCTTGACCTCTTTAGCCAATGAAAATAAAAGCTGGGAAAGGATTAGATTGCTTCCGATGAATACATCAAGGGAGAAAAGCCCAGGAGGTGGAGGAGAGCCATTTCAGTTGAAGATAGTGTTAGCGGAAGAACAAAGAGGGATAGATTTGTTGTGAATTAATTTAAGACACTGAGAGCTTCCTAATGTCTAATCAGGGATGTTCTGGGACTGTGGCTCAGTAGGAGCAGTCAGGCGGAACAGCAGAGTTTTGCCTGGTTCTGCAATAGAGGATCCTCTGAGTGGGAAAGGGGTCATGAGGATGAGTCCTGCAGGACCTGGACACGCCACCCAGGGAGTCCAGTTCAGTCCAATGTTGTTTATTTTTATGTTAAGACTATTTAAGGCTCTAGCTGTGATAGCTCTAAGCTGTGGTTGCTCTGCTCAGTAAGAGCAACTGCTCAACTGGGAGAAGTAACTGGCATCTCCCAGGCTCTCTGCTGCTCTCTAATTTCTTTTTCTTTTTTTTTTCCCCATCTCTTAGTGGAATGAGCTCTCTGCTTCTTCTGCTTTATCCCACTGTCTGCTTTGAACCTGTCTTCATCCGTGTGTCAGCTCTGTGTCCTGGTGCTAAAAGCTATTGCCTGTTCTGTCCTTGCCTCCTCTCCAAGCCTTATCCCTAGCTCACGTTTCTCCAGTCCCTTGGCTTTATCTACTCTCCCAGCCAACTTTTGTCTTCTTAGGGACCTATAATCTGTATTCTAGTTCAGGTTTTCATTTGGACCTGTTAATTCCATTCTTTGCTGCTTGCTTCTCCCATGGAGTCTCACCTAAATCCAAACACACAGCACTCCTCTGGATGGAATAGGATTGCCTCTCTCTGTGCCACCTTGTCCTTCCTGCCCAGCCTCTAATTCTCCTTTCTCTGTGCTGGAACATCTCCTATGCCTGCTCTTGATAGGACATAATGGATGCTAGAGTTAAATTTCCAAGTGCAACTACGGGCTTGCAATGTTTCCAGGTGGACATTTGGGTCAGTAGGACTGATTTTGCTGTCTTGCTCTGTACAGCTGTGGCACCCAAAATATTTCTGGCCAAAGTTGGAGGCAGCGAGGAAGTTTTACTTAGTTCAGTGCCGAGTGTGATGGATGCATTTTCTGGGAGAGATGGTCTAGTTCTAATATCAGTTGTTTCTGCAAGGATCTATCTTGGATATTCTGCTGATTTTTGCCATCTGGTGGAAGTCTCTGCGTCTGCCCTTGGGTTAGAGTCTGGCATTTGGATGAACGTAGCACCTCTAACCTCTGGCTTCCCCACTGCTCTTCTGTTGTGCATGGCAGCAACAGGATGAGGGAGCCTGTAGCAGCCTCCATCCCTGTGCAACCTGTGGATCTCCAGGACGTTGGGAAAAACCTCCACCAACCCAGCTAGGAGTGGTGCTGTCAGCCAGGGGATGGGGCAGCGGTTGCACAATCTCAGTCTCTGAAGGGATTCAGTATGCACTGTGGCAATATATTCTAGCTTTGCACTAATCTATCCGATCTATCTGCCATCAAATTAATGTCCAAATCTGGCTTTTGGATTCAGGTCTTTCATGAGGAACAGCCTGAGTGACAGCTATGGGAAAGAACAGAGATGTGAATTTCCTGCACTATATAACTCTTGAAGACTAAAATATTTGGTATTCATAGTTCAGCGCCGCTCTGGCAGGGCTCGCTGAAATCATAAGTTACATAAAGGAGGAACCATGTGTGCTCAGATACACTAGATCTTTTTTTATTGTTATTGTACTTACTCTCCACTTCTGAGCAGCCACATGCCAGATGCATGCCATTTCCAGCCCTGCTTCCAACAGAATTCTAAATTATGGAAAGTCTTCTCGTCTAAATTTTGGCAAAAGGTCACCTAAAACTCTGTGAGCATTGTGGGTCTCCCAGAAATGCAGTCCATAAACTTCTGGCACTTTCCAGGTATGATAAGATAATATTTTTACTTGATTATGAAGTTTATGCACTTCACATTAGTAGTACTAGTAATTCAGAGGGACAAAAGAACATTTTTAGCATCTCATTTACATAAAGGCTGAAATGAGAATTTGTTCCTTGTTGAATAGCTACCCTGGGGGTTCTCTGATTTGCTGTAGAGTTCTGCAGAGCGTGGAAAAAACACACAAGTTCCCAGCATCAAAGGAGCTGAGATGCTTTATGGCTTATCGTTGTCTTGCTGCTCAGACACCATTAACCTGCCATAGGCGAACCAGGTAACTTCATATATTTGTTTACTACAGTGCTGATTAGCTGGGCACTAAGCACAGCTAACCTGTGATTTCAAGGCAACTTTAAAGGAAAGTTGTGGACAAATATCCTGCTCTTGTGAACCCTCCATACTTATCCAGTGTGATGCTTGTAAGCCCCCGAAGGAGGGGACTTGTATTGTTGTGATGCAGAAGGAAAGTAATGAAAATGAATTAGAGTCATAAATTTAAAGAGAATTAGTTAAACTGTGTTTAACCTAAGTGCAAACAATGATTCAGAATTAGAGAAGTATTCATTTGCTATAATTTACTTTAGAAGTGGATTAAGGTAAATTGAATTAAGGCCTCTTTAATTCTAAAATAGAAGCATCTACATAGGGATGCAATTTAACTAATCTGTTTTGAGAGTTAATTTGTAAAATGTCTTGGTGAATCTGAAGCCATGAAAAGGAAGATGGGCAGTTGCTCAGAACTGAGTTTGGTTTTGGTTTTATTTGTTTGCTTTCCCTTTTTGAAGATGTACACTGGAAAACTGACCTCTCGTTTGAGATCCGCAGAAGAGTCATTTGTGGTGGTTCCTCCTGTCCTGTGTAGAGGGGCTTTCAGATACTGTGTGTGTGAAACCAGCCCAAGAAGCTCAAAGTCCTCCAGACCTGGATCTACTAATGGAGCTTTCTGAGCCATTCAAGCCATTCTGAGCCATCCCAACCTGCGAAAGACTATTCAGGTGCAGTGTCTGTAGTGGCATAGACGTATATTCTTCCTTTCCCTCCAAAGACTACACTTGTCTTAATTTCCTCTCAATTACACTCAGGCATTAACTAATACTGACTAACTACAGCCCAAAATAATTATTGCTATCTGTTCCCTTTGTAAATATAACTCCAGCACTGAGCTAGAAGAATAATGGCATATTTACAGAAGGCGGCTAATTAAATAGAGCTTCAATTGCTTTCAGTTTGCCAGAAGGAGCCATTTTCACAGCAAAAAAATGCGTGCAAGCCTGTATGCTTACCAGGAACAACTCAGTATAACATAATTCAGAGTTCCCAAGACAAAAATTCAGTTCAAGACAAATTTACGCTGGCAATAAAAATCTCATTAAGGAAGATATGAAGATCTCTCTACTACACTACGACAGTTAAAAGAGGTTATCATTTTTTTCAGTTTATTTAAGGAACAGTATATATTTCATTGTTCCAGAGCAGCTGTAATTGCAAGTGTCTTTCAAACACTGCTTGCAGTAATGCATTTGTCTTATGACTGTGACTTCAGAACCAGCCTCTTGATGCATCTTCATTAGAACTGGGAAGGTGCTGGAGTTTCAAAGTTCTTCAACATTTGGTTTGGTTTTCCTTATTTTTCCAGCTCCTGGCTCCTGCATTTTGGAAATTCTCTCTCTCCTGTTATTTAGACACCTGCAAAGATTTCCCTGTGCTCACAGCTTGTCTCTAAATGTTTGCACCCTCTTTTGTTCCTCTCAGATGTTTAGCTGAAGCCATTCATGATAATTACAGAGCAGCAGTCCTTTGGCAAATCAAAGTTTGAAAGGATCATTCTTGTTAAAGCCTGTTGTTACCAGTCCCCAGGGCTTTTTCTGTTTTCCAAAAACAAAAATAAGGGAATTGTTTCTCAGTTGTTTGTTCCTCCTAACAAAGGATGCATGTTTCTTGTCCCAGTGCTCAGAGAGAGAAGCCTGGTGCAGAGCTGCTTATTTGCAGTCTTCCCCTCTGCAATAGCTCCATGAGTTGCTGGATGGAAAGCTGATTTTCTTCCTCTGCTTGCATATAATTCCTGAATTTGTTTTTATCTATTGGAAGTAACAATTTGGCAGACATCAGCACTTTTCCCATGTTTAATTAATTCCTTTAATTTTGTGGTAAATGAGAATAATGGGGCTTAATTTTGCTATTTATGTAAAATTGATTGGTAATTATGGAGCGCACAGGAGATTTGGCTTTACAAACCAAAATTAAGTGACCTCTCCACGAGGATGACTTGGCACATCTCCTTCACTCATCGTGAGAAGACAGAGACCGCATGGAAGCAGATGTTGCTAAGCTGCATCTAGGTTACAAGCAGAAAGATATGGAAATGTATGTGATTTTAAAAGTATATTCAGTGAAGGTAAAGTAGCACCAAGAATGAAACAAAATGCGCCATATACAGCCTGATCCCGCCAGCTCTGCTTCTGATACAAAGCCACATTTTTTCTTTTTTTTCCAAGTGTGATACCACTGTGCCTTGGAGAGCTGAGAAGCAGGGGTAAAAATTTCATAAATGTTTTATAAGTAATATTTGTGCTTGGAGAGGAGCTGCGTCTTGGGTTTCTGGTTCTGCCACACCTGCTTGGTGTGCACTTCAGCACGTGCCTAATTTTTATCTCCTGCTTCAATTTAGGATTTTTAATCCTTCTGGTCTGCTTTCATTGGAGAGTAAATACTTTGTGGGAGGATTTATCACAAAAAAAGTGCACAGCAGAGCTGGATCTTCCCCCAAATTGAGACCCCTGAGTGCTACAGGGATGTAGATAGGGAATAATTGCATAAAATATGGCCCAGCATCCATTTTCTCCTTGTCTCCAGAGCATGGTGCCCTAGCCCAGCTCTTTTCACCTCAGATGATTTGGTTGGGTTGCTCTGAAAAGTAATATGCAGATGTGAAGCATGAGCCTGTGCCCTCATCAGAGAAAAATGACTTGTCTCCTCTGTATTATGCCCTTGAAGCAGGGCACAAAATGGTTGTAGAGGGAAGGGAACCCTCAATCTGGGCTTGGAGCAGCTTTGCTATCGCTGCTGGTGCTCAGTAGTGCCAGATTACCATAAAGCCCCACTGTGCCCAGCCTCTGTTCTTGGATAGGTGCCTTGGAGTAGGCCAGGATTGTGGGATAAAATCCGTGGACTCCAGAGGAGGAAAAAGCTTTGCTAGTCATTGCCAGAAGTGCTACCTCGGAGTGGGTCAAACTACAGGAGCTCCTTTGAATTTAGCTTCAAGATCTAATTTCAAAGGCAACCACTTGCAAATTTCCAACGGTCTTTTAGTCTTAGTGCTGAAACCCCTTGCATTCCCCCAGTGGCAATGCTCAGCAGTCCTTGAAATTATTTCCAGCGTGTATCAAGTTTCAAAAGAAGGAAGGAAAAAAATACAATCTAGATTCCCCTCAGTGATGCTGCATCAATACTTGGCTGATCTGTATAATGCTCAGCACAGCAGAGCAGAGCTACCACTTGCTAGCTAACGAGAGGATTAGCTAAGCCTGCAGATGCGCTGGCATAACTTAAGTGAGAGGGCAAATGTGGAGAAAAGTCAAACTCTGGCTCCAGGGGAAGGTGGAGCCACTTTTTTCTTCCCAAGAGCATCCTCTGTGCAAGCAGCAGGCAGGAAAGCAGAGCAAAAGCAGTTGCTTGGCTGGGCCTTCAAGTATATTTTGCAACGTAGCTTTGCATAACAGTTGTTACTACTAATAATTGTATTTATATTCCTGGCCAGCCTGAGCACTCTGAATTTTATATGCGATAATCAAGTCCAATCAAAATGTATTCTCAAAGTGTTAAGTAGGATCTATTTAACAAATAGTATCTTCCAAGAAGAGGCAGAGAACACAGAAATTGGATGAACAGACAGCAAATAGTTTTCACACCCAAGAACCAACCCTGCAATACTTTTGCTTGTTCATGTGGTCAGGGGCTGGAGGCAAAACAGGGCATGGGGACTAGGATGTCCAGAGGCAGTGAATGTGGGGACCCACCACCTACCTGGGCAGACTCCTGGACTGCATTGGTACCTCTCTTGGGGTCCCTCAGGGCAGGACTAGTCCCATATCATGCTGGTTTTTACCCATGTTAAGCACTGAACAAACAGGTCTGGACCACTCTATTGAATCTTTTCAATACTGGCAAGATCCTGAATTTCTTAATGTACTTTGAGGCTTCCTCATTGAAAAGCGATGATTCAGAAGCATCGTGACTGCTCCGGAAGGATCCTTGCCAATTGTTTTAATAGTCTTGAGAACACATTATTCAATCCTGCAGTAATATATTTGCTTATTTTGTTTTGTGTTTAAAATCTTTTGTTACGGCTGGAATAGAAAGTATTGTCTTACCACTGTAAAATACAAACATTTTTGCCTTCTTTTAAATACAGAAAGGAAATATTTTGTGTTTGTTTCCACATTTTATGCCTGATGTTTGACAATTTCTCCGTACTTATCTATTATGAAATCTTTAACCTTGCTAGGATTTAATGTCATGCTGTTATATTAAATTTCCATCTTTTTGTTATTCTACAAATCAAGGGTATCTATTGATACCTTTAGGTTCCCTTTTCAAATTGTCTGCTCTTTGTTGCTGATTTGTGCTTCTTTAGATCAGAGCTATTGTTTTTCTGTTTGCGATTGAATTTTTAAATGATTTTTACAGCTTTCATTTTAACTAAGCTTGTTTCCTTTGTAACTAAAGCAACCTCCCTTCCTAGTTGTTGAGTATCTTTATCCTAGTTCCCTTTTATTCCCTCTTTATTTTGCTCAAAAGCATTTTCAGTTCCTATTTAGAGCTATCTGTATTTCAGAGCACCAGTAGTCTGCCTTCATGGTCAAGCTTGTATTTGTGCAGGAAGAATGAAATGTGCTCATGGTTGCCAGCAGTGAAGCCATGATGAATATTTAGGCTGGTGATTTAGTCTTTCTGCCTATCCTTTTATCCAGGGAGACTGACCGTTGAGTCACCTCAGTGTAGCTGCTATATATTTTTTTTGTGTTAGAAAGTACCAGTTTATAAAGTGGTTCCTCAAAGTTGGAGCCCCTGTGATAATGTCCCTTTTCTCCTGGGTCTCATGGTATACATATTTCAGGAGATCCAGAGGGGGCTCTGCATGATGCCTCGTAAGGCACTGCAATAATATCCTGCATTATCTGGGTCTTAAATTTATAGCAAGCCTCTAATTCTACTGTATCTGTTTAGGAGGTGAATACAGCCATTTGAGCCAGGGCAGAGCTGTACCGAGGAGGAATTACAGCCAGAGATGTCTTCGTAAGGACATTAAAGGGACAAATCCAGTTGAGGATCAAAGCAGGCAGCTTACTAAGAAGGAGTGAGGTCTGAAGGCGCCCTTGCTATGTTATAATGAGAGCATGAATGAGCCATGGGGTGTTGGAGACAGGCAGATGGAGATGGACCCACTCGTAAATAGACTGTCTGTTCTCCCAGAGGGACAGGGATGGGCTACAGCTTCAGGAGACTGAACATATTGGGCTGACAGTAAAGATGATGCTTCTTGGGGAGTACTAAAGGAGTTGGAATTAATGCAGGCTGCAGTGTGCTGTGAAGTAGGGGAAAACTCCATGGCCAAGTGATGTATGCATCTACCTGGTGGTCATCATAGCCTCTCAGCTTACCACAATGTCTCTGGGTAGAATCTGGCCCATTTGCTTGAGGATCAGCTGCATTTTGGCCTCATAGAGAAATGCTCAGTGACTTTAGCAAGTGAGACACCCGTGCCGCTTCTTCTATGCTTTTCATCTGCTTGTTGACTG
>JAUBOD010000446.1:313186-324073 GCA_032353885.1 Nothura maculosa
AGGTTTGATTAAGCCTATGGGATCTTAGTCTGAGTGACTTCTTTCTAAGAAAAAAAATAGGCAAAATGTTTCAAGTGGAACATAAGGGATATTTTCTTGGAAGTTTTTTTTCTATTTTTTTTTTATTTTAAGACTTAGCCAGAATGAAATGGAAAAGGTGGGCTGTTTTCCTGCAGAATGGGTATTTTTTAATATAGTTGTAATGTGAGATGACACTTCAAAATAAAATCAAAATCTGCTGTTCCACAGCTATTAAGAGGAATATCAATATGGAGTATCAAAATGGATTTTTTTATTATTTAATTTAATTTAATTTTTATTTCTTTAGGTTTAAAAATCCAGCTTTTGGATCTGGCAAAGGCATCCTGGTGGTTCAATAGCATTTCAAAATGCTTGGGTTCATCTAAAGTTTTGAGAACATTTTTTTTCCTGAGAATGCAGTAAGTTCTGTCTAGACTTCACTGCCTGGTCTGGCCTTGCATTACAAGGCAGAGAGCCTTCCCACATCTCCTGATTACTTTTTAAAGGAGAAATCTGAACTCATGCATAGTGTAGACACTTGGACCAAAAAGCACATACCCTATTGCATTTTCAGAGATAAGTATTTTAAATCCAGCTTTCCCCAAAGCTCCAGACATGCATTATTTACAGCTTAGAATAATAATGTTACAAGCTGTATTATATTAAAATTGTTCCATAAAATATTACGATTATCATTTTTTGTAGCTTGACTTAAGGTGCACAATTTATATAAAACAATATGAATTATTTTCTGTTACAGAAATTATTCAGTGTGGGCTCTGTGTATTACAGTTATTAATCTTTCTATTTAAATGCAAATTTTTCCTTTCAGCTGAGAGCTAAAGATACTTTTTATACAACTAATAAAACACAACTTTGATCTTCTGATCCCTTGTCAGGGAGATGCCTTTTTCAGTTAGGTTTAGGGTTTCTCTGTCAGAACATGGTGTTCCTTTACAACAAGGGGAGATATATATATATATATATATATATATATCTCCTTATATATGTGTGTGTGTGTGTGTGTATAATTCTTCATATATATATATAGATATATATAATATATTATTTTTTTTAAGAATGAAATGTTCATTTGTACTGCAAGATGTTCCTTGGGCAATCCTTAGCTAGCTTTGTTTTTTGAACAGGAGAAATGTAGATCTGAGAAGCGTAGAATCCTTTCCATGGGCATATACAATGACTGAAAAATATGAGCATAATTTATCCTTAGAAAAACCTCCTTTGCAAGAGAGGAGGATTTCAGGATGAAACCTGAATTCGTCTCATGGCTTTTGCAGGTCGCCGTGAGCTCGGAGGGAACAGGGAGCACAGTCCTGGCTCACGCTTTCCTGGAGGTCACACCAGGCGGTCAGAGCTGTTTCATCCAACCTTAAATCAATGATGAGTGAAATGTCAGCCTTCCCGTAAAGCAAAGGATTTGTGCTGGTAAGGAACTGCAGAAAACTTTGTCAGCCTCAAGATATCTGGTCACCAGGAACTGAGTGACATGGGGGTGGTTTGGGGTGTCAGACACGTGTTCCAGAGGTGCTGGAACCTCCTTGATGCCTCCAGCTCTTTGTGGACTTGTGTTTTATTAAATCTTGGTTCTCTTTTTCTTGAAAATAAGCAGAAGAGACTGATGTTTAGAGCCAGAGCAAGGCTGGGAAGTTCTGCCTGTTTCTGGGAAGAAGAGAGCAGGGCTGCTGTAGTGAGACTCCTGGTGTCCCATCCCTGGGATCCCCCTCAGCTGGTGGTTTTGCATCTTTCTCTGCATCTGCAAAATGTGACACTATTCCAGGAGAGAATTAACTGTTTGCTGCCAGACAGCTGGTATCCTGAAATCATTTATGCCATTTCAGGCTAATTTCTGCTACCTCTTGTTCTGATGAGTGCTGCTATTACCCTGAGCAGTTCCCAGGACTACATCTGTAACAGTCTATAGCATCCAACTTGCAGTTACTTTATTAGCAAAGGAGATGTGTGCTTCCATTTACAGCCTTGCCTGAGCCCAAACCTCCCATTTCATCCAAAGAAATGTTATGTCCTGCTGACACAAGGTTTGTGAGTGTTTTCCAAGTGTTACATGTGGGCTGATGGAGCATGTTGTCCTCTACTTGCTGGCCACCACATGGTCCCCCTCATTCGTTTGGGTGCAACCAGCACCAGGTGGGACGCTGGCTGCCATGGCCAGGGAAATGCAGGGAGCATTGCTATAATTAGCCATCCACATTAGGCGTTTTACAACTCTGACACCTCACAAGAGTGGAAGTTTAATGAGGATGGAGAGAGGCTCCAAAGCAATCCATTTCCCTGGTAAAGATCGTAATGAAGGTGTGAAATGATGCACGGCTAACTGAACTTGTCTGTAATAGCCTCTCTGTTATAATGTAGTGGTCTGACAGGCTTTAGAAAGAACAATAATCGGTGCATATATATATATATTATATATATACACACACATACATACATACACACACACACACACACACACACACACACACACACACACACACACACACACATATATGTATAATTTTCCGTACAAGGTAATGTAAAGTAGAGCTCCATATGGATGTGCCATGTGTAAGTCAGAGGCCAAAGGTGTAAAGAACTCATCTAGGAAACAAAATATGAATTTGCAGTGTGACTGGCCCTGGGAAGCTGAGGACAGGCATGTTCCCAGCTGCTTCCAGACTGGAAATTTCCAATGCTGTCTCTTGAAGAAGTCAGTCTGTCCTATGGCAGTGCATGTAGGAGAGTTTTCATTCCAGGCAGCTCCTGTTCCACTTCGATCTAAAGAGAACTTTTCCTGCCTAAGCTGAATTGCTTTTTGTATATGTATCATTTGTATAATTTGCCTGCCTAGCATAAATATCAAGCACATACATCAAGAATGAAAATGGAGATAAACACATTAGTAATTGCAATCGGTACGGAAATACCTGAGCCCATAAATGCACACAGGTAATTAATTTGACTTCCAGAAGGAGTCTGCCTGCTTTCTTGGGACTCAGGGAATGTGGCTGAGCCCTCACATGGCTGCTTGCAGGATGGGACCATGATCCTTCCCAAACTCCACACCTTTTCCATGCAGTGTATGAGAAAGGTGCATAAAGCAGCACTGTGGAGCACTAACGTCCCTTCTTTCCTGCAGGGACACCCCTGTCCTAAAGGGTGGCTCCATTCAGCAACACTAACCTCCCATCAGAAAGAAGCTTCTTTTATAAGTTTCCACTATGTGATTTATGGTAACCAGCACTAGCATTTCCATGCAATGTGTTTCTACTCTAGAGCTTTGCGTTTAGTGGGGCTCAGATTATTTCTTTTGTTTATTAAATAACAGGGCTCAGAACAAAACAGTTTTGGCAAAATATATGGGAAGGTTACATAAATATTACACAAGCTTTCTATGTGCACTGTGTGCTTTTTCTAATGTATTCAAATGATAGAGCTATGTGATTTAAGCACACCTATTAATACAAATTAATACAAAGACATAATTATTTTATGGGAGCATTTAAGTTATATTTTTATAAAGAGAACAAGAGGATCCCCTGAGACGTTGTAGTACAAATAAAGGAAAGAAACTCAATTAGTGAAAGCACAGGAATGAGAAGTGAGACATGAATAATGTAAAGTAGAGTATAATTCAGTAGGTATATTAGTTTGTGTAACATAATGTTCCTTATACATTAAATGGCTGTGCTGAAGAATGGATTAGCCTCTTTTCCTGTGGCACTTTTCTAAACTGGGGTTGTCAGAATCTCTCTGCAGTTTTCCGACTTGAGACAGTAAAAGTCGATTCCTTAATCCTAAATTGATGGAGGTGTCACTTTGATATTTCCATTTACTTTTTTCATTACAGAAAGAACAGAAACTGTCCAGAATTATTTTTTTTCATTTTGTGTTCCCCTGAGACTCCAAAAGCAGCCAGTGTTTTTTTTTTGTTTTTTTTGGGGGGCATGCATTATTTTAGAGTATTACTTTCCAAGAGGAACTAAAATGAAGCAGGAGTTTCAACAGTTGGTGAAAAGGAAAGACATAAATAACAGGATTTCCAGAAATAAAGCCGGTTCTACCCTTTTACCTTAGAAGCCAGCAGGATATTTCCAGCAAGGGGAGACCAGGTAACCAAAAGCACATTCCCCTAGGTGGTTCAAAGTGATTAGCGTTGTTAGCCTCCTTCTACCAATCATTGCTTCCATTTCTTTATAGAAGGCTTGGTGATTAAATGACTTAGAAATAAAGGCAAAAAATGAATATTAAATTAAACTATTCTTCACAAGCTAAATAAGAAAACCAAGAAGAATCCTGCTCCTGGCAAGAGCAGAGCATGTAAAGAAAGGCAGAATGGCAGAGCTGGGCAGAGCCAGCACAGCTTTCTGGCTGGGAATGTGGAGGCCAATGTAATTCAATAAAATTCAGTAGAATTTGGCTGTAACCTCCACCTAAGCAGCTGGAAAGAGAAAATATATTTTCAGAATGACTGTTGTCATTAGAAGGCATTTTAGAAGAACATGTGAATGAGTCCCCCTTTGAAGCAGCTGTTTGTTTCTTAAGTACAATTACCACTATGTTCTCATATGGAAGTGGAAATCATGCAGTTCCTTTGATCCCCTAACTAATAATTATATTGTTAAATATTTCAGAGCTTGAGTTGCTTTTTTTTTTAATCTCTCTTGTCACTAAAAAATAACAGCACATTGCCCCTGCTGCAAAGATGCTGTGAGTCAGGGCTTCCCTATTTATTAGGGCTGCTAAATAATTTTAGCATTTTTATCAGTGTTTTGCCAATGCTGCAGGAACAGAGCCCTGTTCTCTTGTGAACAATGGCTGCACCACGTCCCTGCGCGTGCAAACCCAGGAAACGTGCTTCATGCTTCCTTTCAAAATATTATTTACTATCTGTCTAAAGAGAGCGTATGGAAGTGAAGCAATAGGAACAGCATTGCTTTATTTAATAGTGTGAGATCCTCACAATGTATTTCAGTTTATATTATTCCAGAGATAGGAATCTTTAAATACTGAAGGAGCTTACAGGGTGCAAGCATTGTATTGACGTTTGTCTGTGCTATCATAACCACGGATTCATCTGCTTGTCCTTATGTTAGCAATTTAATTTTAATCCTGGACAATAATGAAAAAGTGTATTACTGAGGAAGAACAAACTCTTCATAGCCCATGTTCCTGATATTTTTAGGGAAGTGAAATGTATTTTCTGTTGACAATAACAGACTCTCTTTAGTTTTTCTGTGAACATCTGTGAACCACAAAAATAGGTTTACTAATGCCTTGTCTGCTGAAGGGAAATACTCTGTAATTCTTTTATTCAGGAATGGATCTGGAACCCCCCAGCTGTGTTCTGTAACACCTTTATTCTGCAAGTTTACATGAGAAACTCAGGCCTCCATCCAACAGCAAAGAAAGCACTTTGCAGCCAGACCACTTCAGGCATTGAGGAGTTTGTGCTTTTATGGGGCATTTCTGCAGGACACTGTGGATAATAAGGTAACCTTTTTCTCTCCTGGTTTTTCTCCCCTATACACTTCCTATTTGTGTTGGTGAAAACTCCAGTTAACCAGGTTCTCAATGGAGGCAGCTTCTTGCCCCTGCCAGGCTGCAGCTACCACCCAGGTAGGTGCAGGTCCAACTTGGTGAGGTTACTGGCAGGGGTCGTCCAGCCCTGCATGTCTGCAGAGCACAGGGTGACACAGGCAGCAAGAGAGTAGGTGGCCTGGGACGTTTTCCCTTACTTTTGCAGGAGATGTGGCTTCTCATAACAGTGTAAGTGCAAACGTGTGATATTGGGTACTCCTTGACTGGGTCTCTTCCAAAGAAATGCTGCATAGGCTGGAGGTTCTTCAGTTGGGTGTGGGTTTCATTGTCACAACAGAGTTGTAGCCACAGGCATGTTCAAAACTGAGGACAATCCAAAATCTAAAGATACACAGCTTAGAGACCCAACTTGAGTAATTGCTCAAGAATAGTTTAAAAGAAGAATGTTTTAGATTCCATTTTTAATGAATTCTTATTTATACCTATAAACTAAAATCCTACAAAATGGATCACAGTGTGATACTTCTCTGATTTACTTTTTTTTCTCTAAACTCCTGCAAAGAATTTTCTACCAGAGTTTTGAGGTTTATTTTAAAAAATCCTATGGGAAATGTGTACTATTCTCTATTAAATACATAGGACATGTTCCTAAGAGTCTCTCACACTCCTCCCACACGCACACGCACCTTCCTACATGTGAGATAAATTAAGAATGTCACTATCTTTAATGCCAGAAGTATTTCCATCTTCCACTGCAAATATGCAGTGATGCGTCTAGAATAACACTGTCAAGGGAAGAAATCTTCACATGAACACAATTTAGCAATTTGTGTTCTCATCCTACATGCCCTTTTTTTCCATGCAACTTTTCCATTTTTTTCCATGCAATTTTTTCCACAGTGACTATTTACTCCAGATTGATCCTGCTTTAAATTTCCACTATGGATCAGCACGAGTTACCTGGGACATGAGGCTGTGCAACTGTGATATAGTGGGAAGCTTCATATTGTGCAGTGGCCCTAAAACTCACCCTTCCTTGTATGGCATTGGGAGATCCAGTGTTTTAAGACATATTTAATATAAGGCATAAGACATATTTAATATAGGATACTAGCTGACAGGAGCTTTCTTTATGTGTGTGTCTCTTGTTGCTTTTTCATTTTTCATCTTAGACTCATCTCCTCTGCTATTTATATGCAGCATAAATAATAATTAAACAAGGAGAGAGAGGTGTTAGAGTGTGAATGTGAAGAAAATCTCTCTCTCCCTAATGGTTAAGGAAGTTGCAAAAGTAGCCAAGAAATAAAGAGTCTTCTCTAGTCTAAGGAAACATGGTCCTTTGCTAATGCCTGCTGGAGAGAAGGAAAGCATTAACATGCAAATGCTGCTCTTAAGAGCCCAGAATGTGGTGATTAAAGCACTCTTGCTGTGTGATCTTGGGCCTCTTAGCCTTTCTATTCCTTAATTAATTTCCTCTATAATTTATGTATTAATAAAAACAAATCACCTGCTTCATGGGAGGTGAGAGGTTTCATTCATTTATGTTTGCAAACAGCTTTTAGATCCGAGGAGGGAAGAGAGCTGCTCCAGGAAAACGCAAAGTCTGTATGTGGTGCATAAAAGATGTGTGACAAGGTTTTGTTCCTTGGCAGTTTGAAACCTTGGCTTTGGACTAAGTCATTTTCCTATTCTGGTGTAAGTTTATTTTTCTGACATTGTGAATGAATGGTCCTAGGGACACCACAGAGGCTTGGGGGACTTTCTTTCAGCCATCCTTCTTAAGAGAACCTTTATGGAGAAGTGGACTGCTCTTTGACCGTGGAGTCTTCTACCAGTAGGTTTGAAACCAGTGTTAAGATTCAAAATAGCTTCCATGTGCCACGTTTATGAGATGACCATGGATTCATCTTCTTGAATCAAATGCTGCTCTCTTTCATTATCTAGCATTACCTCTCTCTAGCATTAATAGGCTAGAAGCTGCAGAGTTATCCTGAGTGTGATGGAGGGGTGCAGGTGGGAGGTTCCCAGGCAGGTAAGTAGAGTTGCTTGTTCTGTACTGTCATAATATATGCTTTGCACTACAATTCATTTTTGATGTCTTTATATGAAAATGAGCTCATTAATTAGCTTGTATTAAAAGCCGCATTGGGAGTTCTGTGTATGTTGGTAGCTGTGCACAATTCAGTCTTTCTACATCTGCTCTATCCTCCAAAAGACAAGCCAGCTGAAAAGAATGAGAGGAAAAGGCCTGAGTGAAGCTTTTGATTGCTCTTAGATGCTTATAGATGCTTAGATGCTTCATATCCATAGTAGAGAGCAGTTTGACATGGGCAGAGACCTATAGCTTCACAAGGCATAAACTCTTGACCGAGTTCTTGCAGTCTAGGAAAGCAACATACAGTGCTGGCCAAATGCTGCGTGTGTGTTGCCTGAAGCTTTCCCAGTAGAGCTCAATGCAGGCTGATTGATAATGCAATGTGGTGAAAGGCAAGGAACATACTATCAGTGGATGCGCTGATTTCTTTTCTCCCAGCAAGTAGTGCAAACAAACATGACATACCTTGCTACCTGGGCAAACCAATCCCAGGGCAGAATCAACATTAGAAGTCAGCATCTCTTCTCTTGTAATATCTAATAGTAATGTCTAATTCCAGAATTTCAAAGCTATTCCCATAAGAGTGTCCTGTGATATGGAGCATGTTTGTGAAGGCGGCGCCACAGAAGCCGCTTGATGTGTTTCAATATTCTGCCTGGGTTCCCCTTGGAGCTCCTCAGCAGGCACTAAGGATGTGTCATCCTTTGAGTCATCTCTTACTTTTAAAACATCCTTCCTCCTTGAAAGCTGTTTTGTTTTTGACTCAGAGTACACAGAATGGAGCATTTCACAGTCTTTCCGCATGGATTTTTGCAGAGTGGGGGGAGTGGGTAGTGGAGGAGAAGAGCAGAGCTGCCTTTGGGCTTGTGTGTCTTCACACCTTGTGCATGTCCTGTCTTTTTCATCCGCGGTTCTCAGCAGTTTCCCCCCAGCTGTTTGTGTTGTGTTCCTCCAATGTTTGTGACAGGAATTTTTAGAAATCATCTGTGCTCTGAGGAGAACACAGACTAATGGATTCTCAAAGAACAGGCCAAGAGGGAGTTTCAATTGCTTTTAGATGTTTGTAATTCCAGATGTTTGTCTTCTTTAAACCCTTCATTGAAGAACCCCTCTCACCCTTGTCTTGGATGTCAATGCTCAGGTGTCTTGTTCCCTTTTTTGGATGCTCTGGGCTTAGGTTTCTGTTGTACTTCTTAGTTAGGTTCACTCTGGGGCAGAAAACAGAGGACAGTTGTCTGCCCACCAGCTCTGCTCTGGCCCACATGGCCTAAGAGCAGCCCCACAATGGCCTCTCACTTTTGGGGACATTTGCATGCTCTAGTGCTGTCTTTCCACAGCTGGTATCAAACCTCTTTGTTGCCCCTGCCAATGCATCACTCAGCTGCCCTATGGCAGCACTGTGCTCTTGGGGACGTATCTCTGAGCAGTGCAAAGTGGTGGCCTTTGATTACCCAGCCTTTCAGAGATGTTGTCTGATTAACAGCTCATGTAAAGACCTCCTGCCACGGAGGCCATTCGTGCTGTTCCAGAGATTTTGAACTAATTGCACAAAAGGTGAAGCTCCAGCACAACAATTGATTCAGCCTCAGGCCCTACACAGCAGAGAACAGCTCATGAAAACCAAGGACTAGGCATGCAATTGCAGACCCTTAATCCAGCTAAAATACCATGGTGCTTGACCTCATTAGAAAAAAGCCACAAAACACATCTCCCTGGATTGTTTCTTGCTGTGTCCTGTGAAATACTGGGAGCTTGGCCAACCAGCCAGATATTTCTCTCTCCTGGAGAGTGCCTTGCTTGCTTTTCTGTCTTGGAAACACTAATAGACCCAGCATGAACTCCTAAAAACTCATGCAGAGGACAACTTAGAGTTTACACTGTAATTAATGTGTAGAAGCAATATGCTGTGTCCATGGTGATTAAACCTGATGCAGGGTTTGTCAGGTGAGGGAACAAGGCAAACAGGCAAGGTCCAGAGTTATCATGGTCTAGGAGAATTGGTAGTTCTCATCAGTCTTTTCCTTAGATACTGGATCTGTGGGAAAGCTGGTGCATACCCATGGCACAGGTGCAAGGCTCCCAGCCTGGACACTGGGGTGACACTTCCTTTGCGCTCTCAGAAAGTTCTGTTCCACTTCAAAGTGTACGTTTAGGTTGCACCCAGAGTGGTGCAGATTTTGCATACAGCAAAGTCATGCCCTTGCATCCAAAGTCTAACCACTTCCCTGCTGTAAACAGATCTTTAGTTCTGTAGGATTCTCCTAACAGATAGTTCTTGCTGCAGACATAATTATTTGGATGCTGAAGTCTTGGGAGTGCCTTGAAATTCACATACAGGAAAGGTGGAGAACACCAGCATTTCTGTGTGTGAGACTTAATTCTTTATAGAGGTGATCTCCAACCCGTAGGTCATGGCTGACATGGTCCTGCAAGGTGGCTTGGTTTCTACAGGGAGTTTCATCTTGAGTACAGAGAGGACAGGTGTTATGTCCCAACACTCACTTCTTTCCCTTATAAAAGTACAGTACAGTTCTCCTTCAGTACAGATGGTCTCAGCAGTGCAGAATAATTCTCCATTTTGCATCTGCATTGAAGACTGAGGATCAAGGCCCACAAGGAGGTTGGTGGGCATTTGTAGATTAAAGGTGACTGGTGTTTCCCTGTAGCTGAGACATCACCTCTTGTGTCAGCTGAGGACTTCCAAACGGCCTGATGCACCACACCAAGTTGCATTCATGGTGCAACGAAAACCACATGAGCATCCTCGGTGTCTGGCTGTGGTTGTTGGCAAGGCATGAGGCTCTGTTTCCACAGGTTCCCAGGAGCATCCCATCCCATCAGTGCTGTTCAATGTCAAACAGCAAAATAAGCCTATTTAGAGAGAGGCCAGGGAAAGTGGCAATGCCAGCTCAGCGGGCAGTGATGGGTAGTGTGCGAGGGAGAGTCATTGATGTACTTGTTTAGGGCTCCACTCAGCAAAGATTCAGTTCTTGAGGTATGGGCTTAATAGAGGTGTGGGATACTAGGCTCTTAAGAACAGATGAAGACATTGATTTGGGCTTCTCCTAGCACTGTGTTTATTTGTTGAACCCATTCAACAGTCTCACAGCTAACCTCACTGCCTTGGCCTTGGCCCTTGGTCTCTGGATACAGCCTAAGCTGCTTGGTGGCAGAGCTGTGGAGATACAGTCCCTTGCCACATGGGCTGCTTAATT
>JAUBOD010000446.1:325974-337341 GCA_032353885.1 Nothura maculosa
TTTCCCTTTCCCTTTCCCTTTCCCTTTCCCTTTCCCTTTCCCTTTCCCTTTCCCTTTCCCTTTCCCTTTCCCTTTCCTTTTTTCTTGTGGTAATAGATAAGGGGAGAAGGAGAGTGGCAGTGGAAGTGCAGCAAGTCAAACCTCAATTCAAATCCTGGCTGAGCAGCTGACTAACATTTGCAGGAACATAATAAAAACAGGGATGATGGTGATGTTATGGCAGACCTTGAAATGGAGCATGCCTAGAAAATGAGGACATTGCTGTCTTTCAGGGACTCCTGTACCCTTCTTTGACCGGGTAAGTGTTGGATAAACTTGGTTTCTTCAAAGCTAATCCCTTCCATAGTGTTGATAAGGAACACTGTGGACTAAATTGCATTTTTCATGAAAATGCATTGCTTGTAGAAGGCAAAGCTGCCTGTGCAGAGCTGCTTGGAGGTCAATAGCCTGAAGGAGCTGAGGATCAGAGCGGAAGACATCCTGGTTGCTGTTACCATTCCCAGCTTTGCAGCCCCTTACCTGTTGACTTTTCTGACAGTTTAGTTTGGTTTTCATTTTGAGTGCGTATTGATATTCAGAATCTGCGGTGAGATGAGATTCCCCTTCGCAGTTACCTACAACGTGGCTCTTTCCATCATGCTGCTTTCCTACCAACTTCTGCTCTCTTCAGTGCGGATCTGCCAGGCCGTGCTAATCCTTATTGCTGCCGAGAGGCAGGAGGGCAGGCAGAGCTCACCTACCTGCTCCTTGCTTTCTCAAAAGGCTCTTCAGGTCTGGTCCAGACCTGACAAGCAGCTTTCCTCACTGGTAGCACCACTGGATGCCTGTTGCTTTCTGTAGACCAGAAACTGGATAAATATGATTATTTATGAAGTGCTGCTGTTGCCACTTCAGGGTCCCACCAGGTAAGTTCTTGGCATCCTGAAGAAGTACATCCCATTCCCCCTGTTTCTGAAATCTGCATGACCCAGAGCAGCTCCTTCTGTTTATTCTCCCTCTCCCCAAGCTTTTTAATTCTGTTTATCAGTCTGCAGACATCTCGGTGACCTACAGCATTGTCCCTTTGAGCCATGGTCCCTCCTGTCCTTCGCTGGGGCAGCCTGCCTGCCTACTGTGTGTGTTTTGTTCACTGTTCAACCATTTTAAAGACCTGCTCAGCAGCCAGGCTTTGGAGAGATTAATAATGTCTCTTTTCTGCTCAGTCTCCTTGACAAGCCAGAAACCCGCCCATTCACTGTTTCAAGCAATTAAAATGATGACACAGCCATCAGCCCCCACACAACCCGTTGGCGTAGGCACCGTGCGATGGAAACTCCAGTCCTCCACGAGTACATTTGTACGTAGCTTGGCAGAGAGCAGCCCTGCTGACTTTCCAGGCCGATGCCGCTTTGTTACTCAAACACAAGCATCTAAAACCAGCGTTTGGTGCCGAGAGCTGTGCCAAAGCTGAATGCTGCTGGCGTTTAATAAAACAGCATGTCGAGGGTTGCTATTCTAATTGGGCAGCCAGGAAGCCCTGGAGGACACATGGGCTTATTTATTGATTGCTCTTCAGATCAGAAACTGGACTGCACCGCAGGGAGCTAGTAAAGGAGGAAAAGCGTTTTAAATGCATTGTAAATGCTCCTTTGCAGGATTAATGAGCAGGAAACTGTAATGTGCACTAACGGGATGCAGAGAAAAGTAAAAGCTGGTAAATGTGCATGGAGGTTTTTCGTTGTTGTTGTTGTTCCACTGGAGGATTCTGCTTCATCTGAGGTGGGGAAATGCAAACAGTGATAAATGCCACTACTGCCAGTATCACACTTTGGAAGAGTATCTATATTCTCACAGTGAAGTTCTTGCAAGTCCAGAAGTGTTAGAAAATAGAAAGGAAATACATTATTTTAAAAAAAAAATTGGTTTTGAGGAGGAAGTTGGAGGAAGTGGAACCTCTCCTGCTGGCTATTTCACATGCCTCAGGCATGCAATACAGGCCATGATCTCTTAAATGGCTACACATAATTCACCAAGCAAAAGTGCCAAAGGTCTCCACGGTGCTGCAACAGGCCCCATCATAGGGATCATAGGGTTATGCCTGGCTCCAAAAAGACTGTGGAGCTGTGAAACAGCCTCTCACCATGTAATGTGTTTCCACCCTCATCAAGCACCCCTGTAGCTGTAAGAGAGTCAAGCATGTTGTGATCCCATATATCTCCTCACCGATGGTCTGGATCATCACCCAGAGGCTTTGCCTCTTGATGCCTTGCATTCAATGTGCACAAGGTGAGGCCCAAGACAGTGAGGCACAGATGTGCAGTAAAAGTATAAAAGCCTGTGCTGTCTTTTTAGGAATGTGTGCCATTCCCACCATCTGCCAAACTCTTGTAATTATCCTAACACCTGCAGCTCATCTAGGATTCAGTCCTGGGTGCTTTCCTCCTGTTTCATCAGCTCATTTCCAGCTGCCTTCTGTATGGAGATGGCCTCTTCAGCACAGTGCTTATTGCTACTAAAGTGACTCCCGTGAGCAGAGCAATCGTCAAAGGAAGGTGCAAATGCTGCAGGTCTTGCTTGGTTCTCCTGCGATCCTGGTTGAAGGCAAGGGAGGACAATGTGCTTTGCTCAGCCAGGGATTAGCACATACATGTGCTGAGCAACGTTAGGAAGCCAAATGTGTTTTTATTTTGATGTGACTCTATGTAGAACCAGTTACAAATACAATACAAAGAAAATAAACAGGAGAAATGTGGAAATCATTATAAAAGGGGCTAAATATTGCTCATGAGATGAGCTCCTCTACAACTTCTGTTTAGGATTAGTGAGATAGCACCCACTCTGCCCACCTGAGGTGTGCAGTCTAAATGTGAGCAGACTGGGACAGGAGATGTATTTCACATGTTTATAAGGCCCAGAGAACTCGAGCAGTTGTTGCAAGGGTATTAAACCTGGTCCACGGTCCATCACCAAGCTTAAAGCAATGGACATTTCGACTTGTGCAACCTCAGACATTTGTGTCCTGTGGGGATGCTGTTGGCTGCATGCAGCCCCGCCATGTGCAGGCATCTCCTGGGCCCTTCGGTGGGGAGGAAGCGCAGCGTGCTCAGAGAAGCACTTTCAGGTCGTCTTGGCAGAGCTGAATGTGATGGGCTGGGCTGTCTCCACAGAGCTCAAGTCATTTGGCAGTGACGTGACAGCCTCCTTGCTGAGTCTATCAATTCAGAGCCGCTGGAGAGACATTCAGTCATGCTTAGACCACCAAGCACTTCTGCAAACGAAAAGGACTCTGTTTTTGTTATCCATTCCTTCCTTGCGTGACAAGGTTGACTTTTTAAACACACAGAGGTTTGCGATGCAAGTGCTCATTATCCACCGCGGTTTGTTACAAATGAATCATAAAGTAAACTTAATGAAACAAAGCACACAAAACTAGATTGATATTTGACTTGGCTGTGCTGTGTGTTTTCCCTCCTGTTTTCTGTCAGCTAGGCAAATACTCTCTTTATCCAGCTTTGTTCCCTCTGTGTCATTCCTGCAGAGGTTTTCATGGGTAACTCCAAAGCAAGGAAGAGCCATACAAAGTGAGAGGAAAAACAGGACTTTACAGCAACTATATCTCAATTAATTGACCTCAATGGTTGATGACTTCTTAAGAGCAATGTCCTCTTCTGTTGCCTCCTTGGAATTTATGTGTACTTGCAATGGCCAATTGCTTCCCTTTAAATATAAGGGAGCTGCATAAGGTAAGAGCAGAAAATCAACAAAAATGTAAACTAGACCTTTAAATTATTTTTTTCTCCCCCAAATACTCTGTACTCCTTCCCTTATCATATGTTAAGTGATAGCATAGAACAAAAGACCAGTTTGTAGTCCAGGTTAAATCTCATAAATGTGGATTTTCTCTGGGCCAGAGTCCTCTAAACTTGTCCTGAATGTGTCCAAAAACAAGCCCAGCATCTAATGTGGTGGATATTATTTTTAGGGGTCTCTTCTCTGCAAAATGCTTAGCTATAATCAAAGAAGTGTGGGTTGATGTGCAGATGAACGGTCGTGCTTCTGGGGTGCCTTCATGTGAAAGGTGGAAACCTGTCAAGTAAATCTTGCAACAAGCATTGTGGAGAAAAAATCATATTGTAAAGTAGAGCTGAGTCCCAGGGCACATCTCAACATGCTACTTTGATTCTTTTACTTGCTTTTTTTACTAGCATCTGTCCTAAGCCTTTAGTGTCTTCAGCAATGAGCAGCAGAAGACATCACCCTGAAGGCAGTTTGCCACCCATGGAGATGATATGACTGATAAACTTCCACGAGCTCCACTGGCATGGGAGTTACCGGCAGTAGAGAGGTCATTTAAGGCGGGTATAAGATGTACCTTATTTTTGACTTTCCTTCCACCCAATTAAAAAATGGAAGGGGTTGTGTGAGGAGGATGAGCTTTGGCGGTGATGGCAGCTGATGTGCAACAGCCTCGGCTGGGTCGCATCCTTCCTGCCCCAGCACTTTGCGTGGTTGCTGTTCCAGGCCCTGATGCAGGGAGCTCTCATAGTGCCCACGAGGAGATGAGGCGCCAGTAGTTCTAGGGTGACTGAGCTTTTCTGTCCCTTGCTGAGAAACCTCCTGAGGCCACAAGAAGGGCATGGCGGGGTGGAGGAGCCCCATCCTCTGCCAGCAGTGAGTGTGCTTGGAGGTCTTTTGAGGGCCTCCCGCAAAGCAGGAACACTCACGGCTCGCTCAGCGTGCAGGACAACAAGCAGATAAAACCCATCAACTCATTTCCAGGTGGCTTTCTGTGCATTTTAGTATCCGCTGACCTGCCAGGGACACCACTGCTGTCCTGCTGAGAGCTGATGAGCAGCCTCTGCAGCCACGGATCTGCACCAGCTGCACCACATGTGTGCTCAGCCTCTGGGCTCTGCCAGGCCTTGGACTCGTGAAAAATGGGTTCTGCAGGGGTGCTGAGGGCTCCTTGGTGCTTAGCACCCATCCTAAGTGCTGTGGACCTTGAAAACCAAATGGTTTGGTGGCCAAATGCAGTGCCCTTGGAATGGGTGAGTGTAACGATGTTTGCTGCTGGCCCGGGAGCATCTGGATTCCAGGTGTCCAGGGCTGGCTCCAGCTGCCATCGGTGGCTATTTTGCAGGCAGAGAGGAGCCAGAACTTTAGGACCTAATCCTCCACGGACCAGAGCAGATGCAGTTGTTAGTGCTTTTGGAAAAGCTGGGCCGTTAATTATGAATGGAGCATGTGTACTTTGCTCCTTCCAGGGAACATGGAGCATAAGGGCATTTGCCTTTTTACAAGGCATATACAGGCACACAGTGAAATACAGCGATAGTTAAATGCGAACACCCACGATCCAGTCTTGGCTGTCTTCCTGCATGACTGTGTGCAGATTTTTATTTATTTATTTCTTAAGTTTGAAAGAGCAAAGAGTCCAAGAGCTTTCAGTGTAAGATTTTAAAGCTTCTCTAATCAGAAAGGGGGTGAGGAGGCAGGTGGAAATCATTTAGAAACCGGCCAAATAAAAATCAGGTGCCAATTAAAAATAAAAAAGCCTTTTGCTGATATTTAGAGTGGTCTCTGGCTCCTGGAGAGGAATCAAGATCAGAGGAACCCCTCCAGTTCATGCATTTGTGGGTCACTTCTATTGACACTGACTCAGTGACTCTGATCTTTTTCTTTTGTAATTAAAACGGGACTTTGACTATTCCTTCTGTTTGAATCATAGGGAAATTGTGAGACTTTTGGACGCTCTACAGAGGACTTTGGCTATGTTGCTTTGCTTATTGGTGACAACGCTCTTATTTAGAGGTGCTAAGAAGAAGAAAAAGAAAGAGAAAAGCATGATGATCGGTAAATTGAGTCTCAACATCTTTTACATCCAGCACAGCAATGGTTTTTGGTTTTGTCATTATTGCTGTTTTTTCTTTTTGCTATTCTCCAACAACAAATATTCCCAAATCTCTGCAAAGTTTGAACTGTTTTACTGCTTAGACAGGTGCTTGACTGACCACTTGTGGAGTAGCAAGGAGCTCAAGTAATCCTTGTCGCAGAATGTGCAAAGAATCATGTTGGTGCTTCTCAAGTGTGGTTTTCTGGGTGTGTTTGGTACTGGGATGCAGACATGCATCCAAGCAGGGAAATGGGGCTCCCTGCTGTGGCCCTGGAGCTGTCCTTCCTTTCCAGTGAGTCCGCTGGGCAGCATGAGCTCAGTAAGACCAATAGCATCCCATAACACTCACATTAGGAGACTACATGGAAGCTTCAATTCCTGCTTGGAAATTCTGTTTTTGGTGAGAAAAAAAGAGTCCTGAAGACAAGAGTAAGAATAGGATGGGACAGAGGCTTCAGAGAGAGACTTCTGTGCTTGAGCAAAGTCTGCTGAACAACCTCACCTTGCCACCCTCTGACCTGCTCGTGCAGTGAGATCCCATAGGATTTGAGTTCAGATTCAAGGAGGCACTGGGTCCTTGCTGTGGCATTGGGACATTAGCAAACCATTGCCCTGGTGGGAGCTTGAGATCATCCACTGAATTCAGAATAGAGTCCTCACTCTCTTGCATGTGCAGTGCCCACTTATTTCTGATGTTCTTCTTTTTTTTTCTGTTTTGCTTTAGATTGTTGCAAAGATATATTTGTCATTTTCTGATAAGAAGTGCCTAGAGTATTAATTACTGTAAAACCACACAGGAAAATTAGGCTTTTGTGCCTACATTCTCCTATGCTAATGTGCCAAAACGAATCTTATTTAAGCATAATGAACACTAAAATACATTAAAATTGGGACCCTTGAAACGAACCTCTTCTTTGTGTCAAGAGCTCCAAAACATGTTTTTTTCTAAAATAGAAAAAAAAAAGAAAAAAAAAACTCTAATGCTTTTAAAATATCTCTTTAAAAAAAAGGGATTTGAGATGGATTTTGGTAGACATGCAACTAACCTGTAAGTCACTGAGCTAAGCAGCTCTGAATATCAGGCTTAGAGTAATTCTATATCAGAGCTGTCTATAGTAGCTCAATTTCATTTTTATGGCAACTAGTAAGTGACGAGGCAGCGCTGAGAGCTGAGCTCGGGCAATAGGTTGTCTTGAGAAGCTGCACAGCAGCGACACGGTGGGTGCACACAGCCTGAAATGCTCCCTTATGAGCAGCAAAACAGCCGTGAGCGGGTGCTGTGCCCACCCGACCAGCCTCCAGGGAATGCCCCAGGAGAAGCACTTTTTTCCCTCCCAATTCTTCTCATTTCTCCATGATTTTATTGGCCACTTGCCCATATTTATATTCAGTGCAGCAGCAGCTGGCTGCTGTTACCACTTGTCTTTCAAAGATCTCCAGCTCTGCAGAAGGTGCCCCATAGCACCCATAGCACAAACCAGTGGTTTTCCTCCTGGTGACCCTCGTGGAGCAGGAGTGTCCCATAGAGATGCCATTCAAAGAGGTATAGTGACACAGGAGATGCTGTGTGCGCAGGTAATTGCTGCAGTGGTTAATTAATTCCCTTAGGTGTTCTGCGCTGAGAAACGTTTTATTTCTCTGAGATCTGTCTTTGGTTTTCAGATCTTGAGATGCCTTTGCCTGTCAGATTAAAGAGCCTCAGCTTATTATTGCTGTGACTGTGTAGGCTCTTGCTGATCACCGCCAAGTCACCTCTGAACCTTCCCAGGGATGGACTAAATGCATTAAACTCACTCCCTGCTGTAAGGGAGATTCATCAGCCCCATGTCCTCCTTGCTTCTGCTTGCTGAAATCCCTCCAATTTGTTCATATCCTGTTTTTGAGAGGGACACTGCAGTGGTTTGTGCAGTTATTCATGTCTCCTACTGCAGTTAAAATGCCAGAGGTGAGAGCCTTGCTCTGGTCCATGAGTCTGAGGGTCCTGTTTGACCTCCTGAGCGCTGTGGTTCAGCTGCAGTTGAGGACAAGCCAGGAGCTCAGGTCCAGTGAGAGGTGGTGGATGCAGAGGGTCCGTCCCAAGCTCAGGATCAACCTGTCATGACCAGAGGGATTCACATTCAGGTAGTTTGGGATGCCAAAAGATCAAAAGGAAGGTCCTGAGACAGCAGCAAAGGAGAGACTGCAGCACTGCAGTTGTAGCCCAGTCGCATAAACCTCACCCAGCTCCAAGTGACTTTAATTTAATTGCAGGGACAAAGCAGGAGCAGCTCGAAAATCCCCGGGACAACATAACTTCCCAGCGAGGAGAAAGGGGCCTTCATGAGGTCCTGAACCGGTGTCCTTACGCACTGTACACCGCAGCATGATGTGTGAGTGCCGAGCTGCTCCACCACGAGTTAGAAATGAGAAATTTCAAGGGCTATTGAGCACTCCGGGAATTTTCACAGAGGCTCAGCGCAAAGTTATTTAGCACAGGTGTTTTGGTAATTGTGATGCATTGGGAAAATTCGCGGTGCTCAATGGCCCTCAAACTTCCACCTGCTTGGTGTGGTGGTTAAGCATTAGTGCAGTGGATTAGAAGATAAAATATGCAGCAGAGACTTGCTGGCTGCAGGACTTTTCCTGGCACTCGTTATATTTCTCTGTTATTGTGCCATCAGTGTGTTTGTCTGATGCATACGAGAAGGACGCAAAGTTGACTTCAGCTGCTCTCCAAGTTTTGCACGCTCATAAATACAAGTTTTGCACGCTCATAAACCCAGCAGCCCCTCAGCTCCCACAGAGCTTGGACATAAGAGCTGCAGAGAGGAGACGTCTCAAAGCCCAGCTCTGGGATGTGGGAGAGAAGGGTAGAACCCCTGCCCATATGTCTCTAAATATATTGATCCACTATGGGCCTTCAGGACCCAAGTAGAGCTTTATATTAATAGTCACTGCCTGTGCCAGGAAGGATGCTCAATCTGCCCTCTCCTGCACAGGGGATGAGGAAGCTTTGCAAGGATGGGATGTGACCAAGCACAAAGAGTCAGAAGAAAGTCAGTTTGATTTTTGCTTTTCCTTCAGCCCTGGCAGCGAGATAGCATGGCAAGCACACTCAGCAAGCTGGTGACGGGCACCGTTATTACAGAGGGATTAAAATAAAGACAAATATTGGTTGCTGTAACGGCTCTGCTGCCTCCTAAGGTGGCTTGTCAGGCTACTCCTGGTTTTGCTGGGCTACAGAGCGGGCAGCTAAAGCTCAGAGGCGAGCGGGCACACGGGCCCTGACTCACCACGTGGCTGCGATGCCGGCAGCTCCGGGCTGCAGGCGCGGGTCTGACTTTGATGGAAAGGCAAAAAGGCAACAGTGGAGGTTTTTGTCAGGAGCAAAATACAGCCACCTGCAAGAGGCTTTGGGAGAGGATGAAAAGCAGATATGTGACCGGAGGGTCCTGCCATGAGCTGCAAGCAAGATTAATGGAAGAGTTTTATTTTTGACCTTATTGATTAAATCTCAAAATTCCTGGTTCTGACAAGATCTCTAATGGAAACTCCTGATGTTTCCTCCCTACTTCATGTTCTCCTCACTCCCCTCTCCCCCCCACCTCTCCTTCCTGCTCACATTGTGTTTGGGGAGTTATTAGCATGTAAATTGATTTTGTTTATAGAAAGAAACATCCTGACAAGAGAGAAGAGCTTGGATCTGGAGCTTCCCTGGTTTCTTGTATTCTCGGGATGGAAGCTGGCGCTGGGCAGCGCTCTCCTGGACGCTTATGCCATACTTAGCCCTGGGAGATCTCCAAGTGCACAGCAAGGTACCTGCTAGATGTTTCTTTGGGGATCCCCAGGTACCCCCAAAGGCAGCAGGTCATTTGGGGTTGCACCTGCATGTTGTATAGCAGCCCTAAATTATTATAAGACCCCTCCAAAGGGTATTCATGCCCCTCACAGATAAATACAGTTTGTCTCACTGCTGTTTATGGACCGTTTCTATGCTGTTCCCCAGCTGAGCGGAGGCTTTCATCCTCCCAGGCAGTGAAATTCC
Organism: Nothura maculosa; assembly: GCA_032353885.1. Lineage (NCBI taxonomy): Eukaryota > Metazoa > Chordata > Aves > Tinamiformes > Tinamidae > Nothura > Nothura maculosa. The sequence continues at coordinate 335,871 of JAUBOD010000446.1, forward strand.
CATCCCTTGCCAGAAGAGCGGTAGCTCTCACGTGGCAGCAGCACAGGGGCTGTGATTAGCCTTTTCCAGTGCAATATTTCTTGCATTTCATTTTAAGGAGGACTTTAACTTGTTGCTTACTGCTCCCAGCTTCCCAGGCGCTACTCCCACTAAGGAAATGAGTTTGCTGGTTCATTGCAGTTGAGATTGTGTTTCAGGAGTGGGTGTTTCCCGCATGGATTCCCATTTTCTCAGGAGAAGCTCTTATGGCTCCTCCCTGCCTGTTGCTTCTAGGAAAAATCACCCCTGGAAGTAAGGGATGTGTTGTGCATTTCCCTCCTTCTCTTTGAAAGCTGTCAGTACTAATTTAATTAGTTGTTGCATAACCACGGTTTATCATTTCCAAGTCTAATATATTATAATGTTGTTGATACTGATTTGATGATTAAAGGCCTTGTCAGAGTCTTTGTTTCTTTTCAAAAAAGAAAATATATTTAGCATCCTTTAACAACAACCAAAAAGCGCCTTTCTTGCTATGCAAATAAGATGCAGCAGATTAAGGAGGGCTATTGCACCTGAAAACGTATCTAGCATCATTTTCCATAGACTTAGTGTTGTTTTTATTGTCCGCAGTGCCCTTGTCCTGCTCAGCAAGCAAACTTGCAGCTGGGGACAGTGCTCCTGGTCTGCCCATGCTCATTTTCCCTAAGCTCCCAATTTTCCCTCCATAGGATTTTTCAAAATCCCCCTTAATTTCCAGTCCCCTTGCCAGGAGCATCTCCCATCCATGACAACACAGGCCTGAGGATCCCATTAGTGAGCAACCTAAGGAGGCTGCTCTGCTGTGAGCAGGGCACAGTGCAAGCCCTTTTGCTTTGGGGACACTGAGGCGCTGCTGTTTTGCACACGTAGATGTTGTGCCCTAAGTGTGACAGAAGTGTCCCCAGTCTTCAAAGCAAGCAGCCCATTCCCTCCTCCCTCCTGCCGGAGCTTTCGCTGCTTTTCTGTAGCTGGCTAAATGACCATCGTGTGTCTCTCGTCAATTCTGCAGGCTGCTATTTAAATTACAAAGCTCATTCTTTGCGTCTGCATCCACACGGCGTGTTAGCAATCTCTGCATAAAGTCCCAGCAGGCAGCAATTGTCCCCTAAGGAAGTCGGTGGTAGAGGCAGCCCACGGGATTGAGGGAAACGTCGCCGCCTTTGGACGCCTTCCTGGAACGAGGGCTTTTCTCTCAAAGGAAGTTGACATGAAGGCGGTTGCAGCTGAACGCAGGTGAGCACCACACTGGAAAATGAAGTTGCTAGCACAAGAGCAGGGGCGACCCCACAAAAAAAAACGAAAAAATGATTTGAAAAGTGTCATCAGCTTGTTTGGTAAAACCATGCCTCAGACCTGAACAACTTGGGCTAATGCTGTTTGTTTTTATAGCAAAGATGTCCAGCAAAGGTGCATCCAGAGGTGCCTCATGGTGTGACAGAGGAGTGGGCAG
>JAUBOD010000446.1:373577-385525 GCA_032353885.1 Nothura maculosa
ACCACCCTCACTGGCTCAGGCTGAACTTTACGGAGGCTGGATTCAGATCCAAATGTCAGCACCCGTCAGACACACTCGCTTGCATATTCCTGAATCCTCCGGTGCTACTTTGTTGTTCTGAGCCAGGCTTGGGTTGATCAGAGAAGCATTAGACCCAGAAACAACTTGGAAGACTTTTTCCCTCGGTGCTTTTTCCCCCCGTTTCTTCTTCCAGTGTTTGTTACTCTGGATACACAGAGAAGCCCATTTCCAAGTCCCTTACTGGCTTCTTGCTTCATCAACAGGGGTTTGATTCAAGGGATCAAAAGTTATCATTGTAACAGGCAAACAGGGGCAGGATGAGTGCTGAAATTTTGAGGAATTAGGAGAAAAACATTGGAAGAGAAAAACAACAACATGAGAGCAGCCTAAACAATTAATTCAATTAATTTCAAATAGGACTTTTGAGCCCTGGGCTTCCTCACCCCAAGACAAACTAGGAACAGGCAGCACCTTCAGCACCTAAAACAGCATCACCTCCATATGGAGTTGATTCCACAGAGAATGAAAAGGGAGACAGCAGCATATGGGAAGAGTGACTTCACTCATAGGAAAAGGTCTCCTATCTGGATCCGCTTTCTCAGGCCTTTACCTCAAACATAGCTTTGCTGAAGACGAGACAGACTAAAGCCTAGGGATACATCACATCCTTGGATCATCTGCACTTTGAATACAGAATATCACAAACTAGTTTCTTTTAGCATTTGCCGCTCTCTTAAAAGCCTATAGGAACTCACAGCACTGTTTTGCATTGACAACCTTCACGGTTTGGGCAGGCTGAACCACTCTGGTGCAAGTTATACACTTTCATCTGCAAAATCTCTTTGAAAATTAACAGAAAACAGCAATGCGAGTACCATGTGCTCCTGTGCTGCTCTGGGAAGAGGTGGCATAGCAGGAGGAGTCATAAAGAGGCACTGATAGCAAAGGCAGTGTTGGAATAAACATATTTTAAGAAAAAGATGGCATGTAAATCTAGGGCAAGGCTTTATTTTCTACCCTCTCTTTCTGCAAAGGAACAGCTGCCACACTGTTAAGCTTAAGGGACATCTGAACCTCCTTGGAACCTTGGATATTTCTCGATATGCTCAAAAGATCTTGGTGCTGTCTCCCAAATAGCAAGTGGGGCATGATGCTAGCAGCATGCACACCATGCATGACTCCTTCAGCCATGTACATGCAAGGCCAGGCCATTTCTGCCTGTGCCACTGAGTGCTCTTTCTGTAGTGTCCTACCCAGCAATCCAAATCAACATCTGATGCAGAATCAGAGAACTATAAAGTGCTTAAAGAAATTAAGAGCATGAATGTCCTGTGATGACTACTCTAAGAAACACAGTAATGCTGCACTGAGCACTAGTTTGTCAACCTTTGCTGCTTATGCAATTCACAGCCAATTTAATTAAAAATCTAACAGATCCCAAGGCCGCTAAAATGCTTGCAATGACTATCAGTCATCTGATAATGGTACAAAAGTGCTATTAGACATGAACTGTAAGCAAACTTTTTCCAGATTGAATAAGGGACATTACATTTCCAGCCATTAATGTCATAGCCTTTTTTTTTTAATTGGCTGTCCATCTAGACTTAAAAACTAAGCATTTATGTCTCACATATACATTTACAATCAAAATATGTTTAGAAAAGGTGCAGTAAATTTCATGGTTATGAGCTGCACAGTTTGCATTCCAGACATTAAAACAGCCTCTGCTGACTCACTTAATCATTTACTTGATTTAATGCATAACATTTTTTGCCCTTTTCTGTTTGCTGCTAAGATGAAACTTCTGCATTCATTAGTAATCAAATACAATATCATATGTATTATTATAGCACAGCTCAACTCTTTTTATTACCACCAGCCTTATATTTATTTTCTTCAAATAGTTAACTCTTCTTGCTCTCATTCAGCTTATAGAGGAAGTTCTAACACCAACAGCCTGGATGAAGAATGCCAAATAATTAAGCAAATAAATAAAACCAGAATTGAGGGATACTGGTTTCTCCATTGAAATGAGGTCACTTTAGCCAAATTGACAATCCCTTAGAATTACTTTCGGGGGACATAGCAGCAACAGGATCCTATTATGGGTCCTGATCAGAGCCAGCAACACAAACCACGTCCAAGTGCTTGTGACACCTGGATATTCAAACACTGTTTAGCCCAACTCTTGGACAAGTCATGCGCTAGCTCAAAGCTTCCTGTCTGGTCAGGCAGCTCTGCAGGCGCTGAGCCTTTGGAGAGGACCTGAATGGTGAGACCTTCCCATCCAGGGTACATGCACACAGATAGCTGGGAAACCAAACCAGTACGAGGAAAGTTATTTAAACAATCAGATTTCTGCGAATTAGATTTTGAATTCAATTCTGATCTGAACAAGTCAAATCATAGATACTTGTTTTACATATAAATTTCTCCAAACTGCCTTCGATATTGAGGACTGCAGATGACCTGCAGGTGAGGAGCAAGGCAAGTTGGAGGAGCTCGGGTGGTGTCCATAGCTCGTCACAAGCACCCAGGTGCAGATGCAGAGGTGGAATATCCCATGCCCAGAGCAAAGCTCTCCTGTTAACAGCTCAAGTTTTCCAAGTTTTCCTCCACAACCATGAGGGAAAAGGACCAAACCAACCAACCAGCCACACAAAACTGGAAGGTTTAACATGATCACATTGCTTCACAATCAGGAACCTATTTAATACCAATACATACAGACACTATATATACAAAATATATATGTATATATAGCACAAGTTTGTGTAAAATCTATGCTGGAGGTAAAACTCTACCCATGTAGAGTTTTAGCCTCTGCTTTGAAATTAATTTTATACATCTCATCACTCAGAATATTTTTCTGGACAATTAAGGATAGCCTAAATAACTTGCATTAAAGTGCTGCAAAGCTAGAACATTATACATATAGCAGCACATGTTGCTGTACCTCTGTACAGTATGATATGACTTCATATCATATATTGCCTTTCATACTGACTGCATTCCAAAACACTGAACAAAATTAAATAATACACGGAACCCATGGATGCAGGCAGTAGACAGTATAAATTATAGAAACCAGTGGTGTAAAGACACTGTATGATGTATAAATTCAGGCACTGAGCCATAAGGCCAATAAAAGTGAGGAAAAAAAATAAGAGGCATATGCAGATGAGAAAATCTACTAAAAAAATGATAAAAGTTGAAGGGATGGAGAGTTGATGAGGCAGAAAGATACACGGAGGCTCATCCAGATGGTGGAAACACGAGCAAAGGTTCCTATACCACAAGTGGCAAGACTATGTACAAAGCAGCACGGGGTGTTTGGAGAAGCTGTGATAAGAGAGAAAGCAAAAAAAGAGAAGCTGTATGCCGTGCTGAGATGAATTACTAATTTTGGAAATAAGGCTGTACCCTCAATAGAAAAAAAAAGGGAATTTTGGAGCAATGCTCATGTTGCTTCAAGTATGTACTGAGGCATCTGGAAGCCTACGGTGGTGGAGGCATTAATAGATTCATAGAAAGGTTGAGGTTGGAAGGAACATTTAGAGATCACCTAGTCCAAATTCCCAGCAGGGTCACCTACAGCATGTGGCACAGGGCGGCATCCAGGCGGCTTTTGAAGACCTCCAGAGCAGGAGACTCCACAACCTCTCTGGGCAGCCTGTTCCACTGCTCTGTCACCCTCACTGTGAAGAAATTTTTCCCTAAGTTCCCATGGAACTTTTGATGTTTCAGTTTGTGGCAACTCAGATTTTGCTGCTGGGCTGGAAGCTGCAATATGTGATGGGCCAACAGGCACCAATGGGTTGGCCAGACTTTGCTTAGCTCTGAACTAAATGAGAAAAAGTCACGCTAGTGCTATGTGAAATCACCAACCATTCGTGTTTGTGGATCCATGTCTCTATGAAGCTGTCAGTGCGAGAATAGCACTGAAAATAAACATCCTTCTGTGCCCTCCCGTAACGACTCATCCAGCCTTAGGCTTTCAGATTAGCAGGGTCGCACAGAGATGCCCACGTGTAGCTCCCACGGTGGCATTTTCCAGCACAGAATGACAGCAGTGGCACATGCAAATCTTGCTCAGCTTTCCATATCCAGCTTTAGTTTCTTGCCCATCATCTGTGGGCTCTGCCAGCCCAGTCCCCAAAAGTTCCTGGCACATCAACCCCTTCCACAATGATTGCAGGTTCTTGCACACCATGGAATACCCAAACATATAAGAGATGTACTTAACCACTGGACAGATCTGATAGAGCTGTAAATGAAAAGGAATTAAAGCACTGTTTGTTTAGGAGTTAAGCTAAAAGAACTTCACTGTGTTCAAGACCTAAATCATTAAATCCTAGGAGGCTTTCCCTTTCCTAGAGGGAATCATTTACCCTGGCACGTGCAGGCATTTGAAAACAAATTCAACTCTTTTTCAGAAAACCAGTAAACGACCTATCAGTCATTTAAAGCTCTCAACTTTTTATGGTAAATAAATGTCTGTCTTCTTGGTATCAGCTATGAAAAGAAATGTAAACTACCTGGTGTTCCCAAGCAAAACAGCATGGAAAGATATGATAGCAATAGAGATTCATTTTCCAGCTCTTCCCTATATCTTACGGAGTCAAGCATTTCATTTTAACAACTGATGCGTTAGAAAGGCTTGTGTTATCACCTATATGTAACCACCTTGCATAAGCAAGTGAGTAACTCTTAAAATTTTTAGGTCAAATACCTATTTTATGCTCAGTGCTCAGGATGATGGGTCATTAAGAAGAGCTTGTGTTACACAAATGCTAGATGATGTGCTGCTGGGTCAGACTCATGTCAGCATGACAGTCTGGAATATGAAATGCAGAACGAATGGATGCACTATGAAAAACAACAAATCAAACATCAGTAATCGCTTTGCAGGCTGAAAACATGACAGTGCTGGTTCATATGAAATAGCCCTTGGAAAAAAATTACATTATTCATCTATAACCTAGACGGGCATTTAAATAAACTTCACTTAAATATTAATATACTCAGAAACATGATTAATTTGTTTTGCTCTTATTTTTCAAATACAAGGCTCATTAGCGGACTGCTGCATTGCCTGTCTAACGGCATGGTGCTTTAAAGAGCGTGCACGTGTTGTGAGCATACACTGCCTGTGCTGTATAAACAGAGCACAAGCCCATGTACGTTTTTGTGATGGATTTAGGATGCTGTCAGTCACAAACCTTTGCTTGGAACCTCATGCTGAGATGCTGGCTGAGATCCCCAGACTGCGCAGGAGCTTGGGCTGGCTGAGCAAGCCAGGTCTGAACTCGCCAAAAACTATTTAGTCTTTCTTCAAGTAAGGGGTAGGAACACAGCACAATTCCTTATGAAACTTAGTGTAATTTCTGTTCAGAACCACAGACTAGGAGCTTGTACAAAACCTAAAAGCAGGACACAAAATATCACGGCCTGATTCCTGATTTGGAAAAAGAAATCATCAACCACAAATAATTCGCCGTAGGTAGCCTAACTGCATTTATTCAATCTGATTGAGCAGAAAAAGCATTATTAAAAGAATTAATGCATCCCATCCTGAGATTTACTTGTATGGAACCAGTTGGCTGGTGAGATCATGTAAGAATTGATTTTTATCCCTTATTTCAAAAACAGTAGGCTTACAGCGAGACTAAAAACCATATTCTGAGATACCAAGAAAATCTTAAGTAAATCTAAATCACATCCACAATTCATCCAGGGTATAAATACATCTGATCAAGGACTGGTAGAACTTAGTGTCTGGGAATTTCTCCACTGCAACAGATTATTTTTCTATTTTAAAAATATCACATATTTTGACAACAGTGGGACTGATTTTAATTCATTTAATAACTAGGTCAATAAAAATTGCTATGGTCGAGAGCTCTATTAAAAGCCCATAACGTTACCTTAATGGAAGAAAGCTAATAGAGTTCTTTTGGAAGTTTTCCATAAAATTAGTATTTCAGAATTTTAGTGGATGTCTTAAATGGCTTAAGCAGATATTTTATTAACAGACCTAATAATGGAATTAAAACAAATTAAAATCATTTCTTGCTCTAAGATGAGGTATTTATATTCTGAGAATTTTACTGGAGTTTATTCTTAAAACAATTTAGAAACAATACTCATTACTCACTGCTGTTAAACTGGAACCGGCTAGCTGGCATTCAAGCACAAAATACCTGCCAATTTGCAACTGCTGCAGCACTCACTCGGAGCCTCTCTGTCTAACCCATTTTGCATGGCAGCCTTCCAAAAGCTCGACCTGCAATAAAATACACCTCCTTGTCAAAAGCACTCCTTGGTGCAAAGCACTAAAATTCACCCAGGAAGCAGTTTATAAAAAATAAATAAATATCTGGGTCATCCTTAACGCAACCAACTGTAAGAAAAGGTTGTATCAGAGATCTGCTCATAGTCCATTTCCCTCAGTATTTCACCACTTATGCGTGCGTCCCCAGTTCATGCCAGGTTGCACTGTATTCCTCTTTCTTCCACAGCTAACTGCCCAGCAATGGTCTGCAAACATTCACAGCTGAGTGGAACCTTTGTATTTCTGCTAGATCGACCACTCGCTTGCGGAACCCGAACATCTGCCAAGGCAATGCAATGCAGATACGCTCAAGCGCAAGTCTGGGAAGGTTGTCCTGGTTTTAAACATGGAGCATTTAAAGTGCAGGAGCAGATGACCTGCAGAACTAGGCACGTGGCTGGAGGTGAGTATTTGGGAAGATGTTTTGGCTGGGATGGTAAAGGGATGGCAGAGGAAACACTGGGCACCTCATACAGGTCAAGGAGATCCAAGACTCACTTGCTCTAGTCTCAAAGCCCAACTTCTTATGATATAGGTAGTTTGACCACAAGCAGCCGTGGAGCTACACACCTAGAATCGAGACTAACCTGAAGACCCAAACTCTATGTTGAGCTCCCACAGGCAGTTCTCAGCAACCTCACAGGGAAAACAGCAAATTACACAAAGTTACTTATCAGCCTGCAAGGAGTAGCGATAAGCAGATTTTTTGCTTCGTTGTTGCCATTCAGTTGGAATAGACATTAGCAGGAGGTATAATACCATGACAATCAGTGCCAGCACTAAAAGATCTTTCCTGAAAAGGCTTGCCAGAGAGATCAAGCTCTTCCACAGCAACTGGCAGCATTTGCAGAGTGGACCAGAGCACAGAAAACTATTTCAACCATTATGTAACTGGACACCCAGCAGAACCAGATCCAAAGGCCACGAAGCCAACAGGAAACTTTTTGCAGTCTATAATGAGGTTTGTATAAAGCTCCAGGCCCCAAATGGCCATCCCTACTTTTGGTATTCATGTTTGCTAAAATTACAAAATGTCCTTTCATTCCAGCGAATCTTATCAGAAAATTGATCTCTCTATATATAAAGTTTTCAGCCAAGGGAAAGTCCTTTCAGGAGCTTTATGGTTTCCTATCATTCTTTTCACAAGCCTCTGGAAACAAGAAAATATGCTGATATTGTTTCTGTGTTAGAAAGAATGGCTAAATAAAAGAAAAATGTAATTCTCAAGTATTTGTGAATATACAGCCTTTTCTACTTTATTTGACTAAACCAGCAAAGGCTAATAGCAAACAGGTAAAACTCATCCAGAATCACGGAATTATTTACAGCATCACCTATCTGAATATTACCATTTGTAAAAAGAGGAGTGAGATAAGACCTACAACTGTGTTCTCTCTGTGTATATGAATTATCTAACACAAATGTTGTATATAAATAGCTCAGCAAGACACAGCACTGTAACACAACGCACCTTATTCCGCGTAAAAGCTGATTGCTAGTTCTGCAACTGGAAATGTGTCAGACAATAATTTCCTTGCTTCACAGGTAGCAAAACACCCCATGTTCTTGTTCCCAAACGGTGATTGAATGATAGTGTTTAATATTGCCTAATGATCACAAACATGTGGAGTCTTGTGCTAACATCTGGTTTATGGTGAATGTCGCACACAGAAACGACTCGCAAAACAAATAATCCCCTGCCCTCCAAAAGCTTGAATTAATAGAACAAGCACTTACTGAAGAACAAGGAGCTTGGCACGCCAGGAACATTTCCAGAAAGGTGTTTTTATGCAAGGTAGCTAACTGAGCAGGTAGATTTGTTCAAAAGGTCTCAATTCTGGGGTCACACTTCTTCCTGTGCTGTCAGGTTATCTCCTCGAGGCCCAAAGGGGCGCACACGGCTCAGATCACTCTTGCTGGGATGGCTTCTGGAAATCCCACTGCCATTTCAAGTGAGGAGCCAAAGGGAGCTTCCTACTGCCCCTACAAACACTCAGTACTAAGTTTGAGCAGAACATTTTCAACATTAGCTTGTAACAAGCCAGCCAAAGCTCCAACAAGCCACTAGCGAAACTGTCTTCAGTCTCTTCCAGGAACAGAGGGCCACAATTAAGTTTATGCACAACAGTCACAACAAGGCCTTACCATGAAGGCAATCTCTCCTTCCTGCTCCACAAGCCAATGCCTGATTGCCTCCTTTCCTCTTTGTTTTGCAGCCTGTTGGTGCTGGGTAGCTCTCTCTCCCCTACTGACAGGGCTAAATAAAAGAAAAATGTAATTCTCAAGTATTTGTGAATATACAGCCTTTTCTATTTTATTTGACTACATCAGCAAAGGCTAATAGCATCTCTTGGACAAAATTTTTGAGTTACTTCAAGTGCACTGTCTGGGCAGACACTTTCCATTACCTCCTTGATAAACCAAATCTTGGTAGTTGGATAATGTCAGTGTTTCCACACCAAGTGTCCGCACAGGGTGACGTGCTGGGGATGGCCCAGGCAGTGACACAAGAAGCTCTGCAGTGAGCAGCAGCTCTGCTTGGATCTGGGTGCACATGGAAAGGGGCCTCCGTGCACATGTGTGTCCACTGCCCCCTCTGGCAGAGCCTCTTGGAGACCCCCTGAAATATTTCAGCCCTGGGGCTGCAGCCACAGCTGCACTGCAGAGACAGAGAGTTAGAGAAGACACAGAGGAATTTATCATAATTATTTAACCAAGTCCCGAGGGTACTATGGCCATTTTGTAGGCATTTATAGCAGAAACATCTTGTTTCTGAGGAGCTTATGAAATCCAAAATAAAGGATAAGGCTGTAAATCTACCAGGAGCTATAACATTCAGACAGAGGAGATTATCCTCTAGACAGTGAGTGTATGAGACACATTCATTACACATCACCCATACTCACTAAAGATCTCAGTTTATGATCCTCTTACACCTGTTCCACAGGTATGTGACAGTGACTCATCAAAGCAGGTGGAATTTAGCACGTCACTATGTACTTGGCTAAGAGATTTAGAGAATTGCAGCCTTTGAGCCACCCAGAGTCCATGAAGCAAACCTTCTGGACATAAAGTTTTAGAGAGCAATACTGACTAATATGGAGATCAACCTTTAGAGGCATTAAAGCTGTCCCAGGCCTATCTCTTTACCTGAAATATCAGTATATAACTGGTCTTTCACCTTGGCAGTGAACGGCCCTTACTGTTTATTGCTTTTCCAAGGAGAGGAGACTTCAGAAAGTCCATAACTAAGAAGACTTGGACCGGACTCGTCGCCTTCATCCTGCAGACCCTGACACATGCAGATAGTCCCTTTCACCGTCTTACCCTGCAATTAACTGAAGAAACATATTTTAACAAAGTAGTTAGCTGAACAGAGCTGAGATGCAAAATTTAAGATATTTGCACATTTATATATACATAATAATGAAATCAATTGCTTTCAGCTCATGGAGATGCATTGAGAACTAATGAGGTACTTAAGCGTGCAAGGAGAAAATCTACTTTCTGTTTTCACGCTCTAACTTAGAGCTTGTTAGGGATTTAGCTCTTTATCAGTTTGAGCTATGGCACTTACATTGATAGAAGGCCTGTTAGCTGTGGCTCCCGACTGCATTAAAAAGCCTTTTAATGCAGTTTTGTAGTGGCATACATCTCATTATAGTGCAAAAATGGGCAAACGCTGAAGACCACGTTGTTGGAAAATACTTTGTCTGAGAACACAGCAAGCAGAAAGCTTGTCTTTTGAAGGATAACATCCACCTAGCTCATAATTTAGATAAGTAATCCAGAGACCCTTATAATAAGAAAACCTTTATCATCTTAAAGCTATTAAAAAAGACCTGCAAAGGTGAAGTGACAAATTCTAGAACTGTTATCTTTATGGGTCACTTTTAACAACAAAATACTCTTTCTCCCAATACAAAACACAGTGGTAATTTATTTCTTCAAAGAAATTGCAAAGAGAGAACATCTACAACACGCTACACTTCATACACGGAGCTCTAGGTTATTACCTGGGAAGCCAATTTTCAGGCAGTGATTTCAACATCTGAGCACAGCCTTGGATACAGCTCCAGGCACATCCAAAGTTTCTCATTAAGTTAGACATGCAATGAAAATGTTGAAAGTTGTTTAAGGGTGAGGAGAAAAGGATTCAGATATTGTAAAGGTACAAGAAAGAACAAAAACAAGCACAGAGACCTTTGTATCCAGCTTGGAGAACTCTAGGGGAAGTCAGCCCAAGACAATTGCACCTGGAAGCACACAGGCATGTCCCCTTTCACACAAGCAGGCTTGCCCCCCTGCAGCAGACCTTTAAACCCTGCTATTTGGTAAAAACAGCTTCAGTTTCACTACAGCATCATGTTTCCCACCTATCTGGCCCTCTAGGCATTTCCATTCCCAGGACCACAGTCCAGACATCTAATGGATGCCCCTCCATGCAGGTAATAACACAGCTAGCAGTTGCTTTGCCAGGTCAGCTTAACACCCTCCCCTGTCAGACAGGAACTCCTCATCCAAGGAGCAAATGCCGTGTCCTGCACAACCAGGCTTGCCTCTGTATTGCCGTTCTCAAGATATCAGGGACCTCTCCTCAGCGCAACCTGGAGCTCTCATCTCCTAGGATGGACACAATATCCTTTTGCATCCCTTCCAATCTAATATCCCCCCTTTTGCAACCTCAGTTAACCTCATGAATACCTTAAATTTTACCCTTGCTTTTGCTCTTCTCTTTCACAATGTCTTTCTACACCAAGACAACATCGCTCAGGATAGCACCCCTTCAAAGAGAAAAACCAAAGAGAAAACCAATCCCAGAAACCAGGTTGGAGGCAGGAGCTGTAAGCACCTCCTCTACAGGCAGCCCAAATATGTTCTGTGGGATTTCCTAAGCTCAGAACAAGGCTTTGGGGCTCCTCACATGCATGGAGCCCTTCCTGCCTGCACGGGATCCCACCCAGCTGCCTGCAACCAAGGGCAAAGAGAAGAGACAGCTGTGGGCTGCACTTGCCTTTCATTTTCCTTATGCTTGTGTTTGCTCAACCAGAATATACTGCCTTCTAAAGTACTGATCATACATTTGCTTGTCATTACAATGTCTATAAGTAAATACTGAGAAATAAATAAGAATGCTTAGCACTTTAGGCCCATTAAAGAATTGGCAAGGTTTCACATGAGATGGTCTTTAAACTTGATGTATGGCAATAAAATCAGTTCAGAAAGAGACAGCTGCATAAAAACAATGTATGTCTTCACATAAAACTGTGAAAAATATTTTGACTGGCACAGATTTAAAGGTATGCTTATTTATTGGAGCTATGCTTCAGTAATTTACAAAGTGTAGGAACTGATAAACAGAAGTGTCAGATGCTGCAGAGAGGAAGTCCAATGTGCACTGATTTCAACTGATGAGTTTGAAATCATATTAGGCTCAGATTTATATCTAAAGTTGGAAGCGATCACACTTCACAGACACTGACAGCTAGCAAAATAAAATTAAAAATAAGTGCAACAGTGGGCAGGAAGGAATATCTAAAAAGGGATGGCTTATAAGTAAAGATGAATTTCTGATTAAAAGACAACACTGACT
>JAUBOD010000446.1:471562-481879 GCA_032353885.1 Nothura maculosa
CATCTGCCAGACTGCAGGGAAAGCAGGCTGGGGCATCAAAAGTATTGCTGTTGGGAAGTTTAATCCTTCTGATGCAATCAGTCTGCAATGCGATCGCATTCAATTTGAAGTTTCAAACTTGAAGTCCAGTAGTCCAGCTCAACAGGGACAGGTAGACAAACAATATGAAAGCGAAGTCTGCTGTGAGCTTAAACAAGCCCTAGACTTCCTCAGTTCGAGTTAAGGTTTCTAAAGAATACAAGCCAGGTGGATTGATTTAACATAGCATTAAAAACCCATCTGGGAAAGAAAAACACCCACATCAAAAACCAACAGTGAGGCAATCTTTTCAGTGTAAAATAATTAGTGGAACGTGTGACATAGAAAATAAGTTTCTGCACATACACTGCCACCCTCAGCCTCATTTATTTGGGAGAAGCCGTGCCTGGCAAAGCGGCAGTTACTCAGGAACAAGAGCGCAGGTGCTGGGCTGCCTGGGACTTCAACACTGCTGCAAAATAGACTGTGTGTTTGTATGCGTTTTGTGCAATGGACACTTGCTGTGCAATATTATCTTGTCTCTACAGATAAATTAGTTGTATCATGCTCCTGCCAGCTTGATTTGTTTAGCCTTTACGGAGCACAGAGCGCATGGAGTTTCTTGTGATTGAATCTCACATAAAAGGTAAAGCAGAGAGTTTATTCGACAATATGCTATACATCCACCCAGGCAGCAAGAGTGTCTGCTGACTTGATGTGGGGAAGGAGGCTATAAAATACACTGAGGAACATCTTGAAACGTCACTCTTGACACAGCATTAACAGCCCTGCATTTTAATGATTTTCCTGATCCATGAAATTGCCTGGATATTTAACGCATTCTGGGACAGAATCAGCACCCACCAGAGTCCTAGCACAGGAACAGTGTGGGTTTTACGTTCTCCAAGAAAAATAAAGCTCAGAATTGTAAGGATAAATATTCTGCAAGAAAGGATCACAAACCAGGTCTTCCCTTTCACAAGGGGAAAGAAGAAAAATATTACAAACGTGTTGAATGTGCAGGAAGATGCTTCTGCTGCCGACACACTACTCAGAGAAAGTGCAAGGAACTCAGGCCATACACCCCAAAGTGCGCCAGCCTTTGGGTACAGCTCAGATCAACAGGGAGCTGGGGGCAGCTGTAATTATAGTTTCTTCCGAAGACCCATCCAATGCAAACACACACCCCAAGAACAGGCAGATTTGCAAGGATCACCACGAGTCTCCCTACATCTCCGTTCTCGGCCTCTGCTAACTTGGATCCAAGGAGGACAGAAGCAACGGAGCCATAACGGAGTTATGTGTTAAGAGGATAATCAGCCTCCTGTTAGGAAACTGAGAAGATCTGAGTCCTGCAGTGCTACAAGGCTCTGCTAATGTATCCCCACATTGCAGTATATGATACACTTGACAGAAACCTGCACACACCAGCAGGTTTCACAGCAGCATAGAATACATGCAGCCTGACGTACATCTTATAATTGATTTCTATCAAATACTACACCAGAATAATCTCTTTTATACCTGGTATATACACTGCACATATAGTTTCAGATATCTCCATAGCAAATAAAGACCTGACACTCATACCCAGGCTGAGGTCCAAGATCTGTCTTACATATGGGCTATAGTTCTCGTTGAGGAGAAAATAGACTTTCCTTGGCACATGCAGATAGCAGTTCTCAAACAGTTCTTGTTTTTATTCAGGTTGGTAGCTCTTCACATGTTACAGGCAAGTTCTGCACTAAGCGGCTTAACAGCCACTACTCTTCTGCCTTCCTATAATTCCTTATGTAGCACATGTAGCAGCCTAAATGTATATAGGTACACAGAATCATACAATATAGAAAAAAAAAGAGACTCTGGAAGCCATCTGGTCTGTGCCCCTGCTCAGAGCAAGACGAGCTATACCTAATTAGCTCCTGACATACGCTCGCCTACCCTATTGAAACAGCCATTCCACAAACTCCCTTGGATATTTATTGTGGTGCTTAGCTATTCTTATTATTAGAGAGCTTTTTCTAATGTTTAGTCTGTTCCAGAAATTTTAATTAAAAGGTCCCTTAGAGGAAGACTGGATGATTGCACGTGCTTATACATGAGGAAAGAAACACAGAAACATGAGACCCAGAATTTAAGGCTCATAAATTATTTGTAGATCACATAGGTGGTTTTAAAAATTTTCTTACTCAAAGCAATTTAAATACAACCAGCTATTTATGTACCCTCCTTGTTGTTCACTTTAACAGAGATCTTGATCACAGTAATTTCTTCCCCAGTGCAAGTTTTGAAAGCTCTAAGTTCTTTGAAGAAAATAGTTGTTGGCATTTTCGGATGATAAACATCCCAGAGTGATGATGATAAATTACACTGTTGCCCAATGATGCAGAAAAGTAGAAAAATGCAAAGTGCTAACCTCTGATTTATGAATACACACTCTTTATCACAGAGTCTAGGGGCTCACAGCTTAAACGGTGGGTCTTTACTTATTAAAAGTGTGAGAAGGAACCACTAAGGGTGTCTATCATTTAGCAATTAACTGGATAAGCTAACACGTAATGCCATTTTTCTCAAGTTTGAGTACAAAACTATACAGAACTTCTTGCCTTTTTAAAGCTACACAAGCATTTGTTATGGTTCACCTTCCAACAGGACGTAGAGCATTTACGTCTGGTTCTGCTCATCCACAGAAGCATTTTTCTAACTTTTTAATAGAAACATTTCTATACAACTTTTCTTCATAGAGAAAATAAATTCTGCTCAAATCAGCAAAAGAAATTCTGAGATGTCTTGGTAAAACACGACAAATCTTATTTAAGAAAATATTTTAACCGGAAGACTTATTCCCAGGCATTGTCACTAAAGCCAACCCAGTGCATGGTAACTCAAGAGCTGAAGAGCCCGTTTTGTTGCAGCACTGCAGTTAATTGTGTCACCTTCCTCCCTCACTCCCATCTTCCCAAATATTGCTAGTTTTCTGATTTCTTGTCCCCCCTTCCTATGAGCTCTCTGCTAAATATTCAAAGCAAGCAACAAGGAGTAGGAAAAGTAAGGTCAATAGAGCAAATTGGAAAGAAGTAAAATGCTCCCACATGCCATCACTTGGTTGTTACTGTAATCTCAAGCAGGCCAAGCAGCTTTCCTGAGCCATCTAATATAATTTTACAAAGTGCTAACCCATAGCTATATTTGACTTTCCTTTGATTCCAAATGTAAAAAAATAGCTTTTATCTAAAGTTCGGGTATATAACTACAGGCATTTGCATTAATAGGCAGTGAAACATGGCTGGAGAGCCATCTTGGATGTTATCTATGTTATTACTAAAGTACAGAGTAAAACTATAAATCTTTCTCCCCTCCTCTTTTTCAGAAGCACTCTTAAAATCTGTTTTTAGGCTTCACTGGGCTCCATTACACTTGAACTTTGGTAACAAGAATGTGACATGAATGTGTAGAGAAGAAAGCCCAGACAAAAGGTGTATTTTTATAATGTGGTTGTGTTTAACTGCTCCTATAATTAGCTATGACTCATTAGGCAATAAAAAGACAAACAAAGAGATTATCAATGCAATGGCAGTATTTTCTCCATAAAGCAAACAAAAAACGTAACCAGATGCCTTTCTCTTATGGCTTTCCTTGCATAAATAGAGCCAGCAGCTTAGAAAAGAGATTTTTGTGATTGAAAACTTTTGTCTAGGAAAAAGAAGGAACGTAAACATCATCCCATGCAATTTCAATAAAAAGTATTTACAACAATAGCACAATCGGGATTTTGCTGTCCTCAAGGATAAAATAACAATGCTGCAATGCTCTACAGATGACTAGTTTCCCTCTTTTATTAGTTCTTATAATTGTCTCTTAATTTGTGTCCTTCATTATAAGCACTCACCTTCACCGTTTGACCAGCTTCAGGGCCATCCTGTAAGCAGAAAGAAGAGTCTTAAGTTAGAGGAACTAACAAGGATCCCATGGAGACTCAGAAATATCACTCATTAATAATTTACATCCAATTTCATTCTATGTTAACTTAGCATATTCTCCTGGGGACTATTCAACACAGAGCTTGTGGAGTAGGTGCCTTTTCATATCAGGCCACAGCAAAGTAAGAAAACGTACCTTAGAAATAAAATAAAAAATATGGTTGTTATTTTTCTTCCTCATTGTGTTTTTAAATAGCTCACAATAAGTTTCTGATCTTTATGAATATAAAATCAGAGATGTAAATGATGCTTTAATCAAAGCAGCATGCTTACTTAAAGTCTTATTCTAATAAAATGGGCTTAGTCTCCCAATCTGCTTTAAACAGAGCTATTCACTAAGCTCTGCTAAAAAATCAGGTATAAAAGCAGCAGGCACGACTGAAAGGTCAGACCGGATAACATATTTACACGGTTATGTCTCTTTGGTTACGCAGCAATAGATGCAAAGAGGAATTACCTCCTTGCCTTGAAAGCAGTGGGTTACCTGCTGAATGTGGAAATGTGGCTGTCTTCCCTGGAAGGTCAACCCTGCAGACATTTCCTCGGTGGTGCAGTATTTACTGAAATACTCACCAATAAACCCTGCGCTTGGGAGTGTTTCCAGGCTTAGCCTGGAAAGTTTCGCTGTTATTAATTACCCAAACTTCTCTGCTGACTTTTTATTTTGCCTGTTCGTTTTCGCCAATGGCAAATCTGTTAGACTGCTGTGAGTTATGTAAAGCAATTATATTGCATGTACATTCCCCTTAAAATGGGGATGCCCTTTTGTCATTGGATATGGGAGGAAGGTTGGCAGATTGCTAAAATCGTTGACTGGTGGACAAACCTGCACGGAAATGGTGAGCGAGGTGCCACAGAAGTGTTTCTCCACCACATCGCCAACCCTCTGCGCTGTGTGAAATAGGTCGGCCACTTCGTCGGGACGCAGGTCACGGAATCGCTCCACGGGCCGCAGCGGGCACACCAGGACATCTGAGGTTGGTATTGTCAAGGCACAAATGCAAATCCGATGGATCCAGAAGGCTAAACGCCCTAGTCCCCACCCATAACCTCCTTCTGCTCCCCTTTTAACTCCCTCTGAACTCTTCCTTCCCCGTGGATTACAGCAAGAACAACAACACGAAGCTGAACGCAACAGATCAGATGGTGCTTTACTCATAACCCTTCCCAGTTTCCCCAAAACTTTTTCTCATGGATCAAATGACTAAAACAAGGTCACCTACCTCTCTATTATGGAGACATCTTGAGGAAAATATTCTAAATTTTCATAAATTCAAAGTTACCATTTTTACCTTCATGGACACACATGCTGGGATCTCAAATCTCAGAGAAGACTGAAGGATTTCAGGGTGGTTTGGGGCCAGGGATTTGTGATAGCAATGCTTTTTCATACACTTGGTCCATATTTTCTATCTTGATCTTATGCTTCTAACTTTGTAACTACATTTGAATATCCAGCACTTTGCTGATAATAGCAAGTCACATATTCCTATATTACAACAATTACCATTTACTAGGAGTGCTCACCAATTATAAATACTTGTTTTTAGAAACACAAAGAAGTAATGACAACTCTTTCCTTCCAAACTCTGTGTTCCCAACACTACAAACACACTTTGATTCTCTTCTACCTTGATAACAGCGCTTCATGAGTCAGTGAAATGAAGCTATAAAGTAAACTATGGAAGGACACACACACTATTCACCGTCACCTGGCCTATTGAGTTCACAGCAATAAATGATTGCTATGATTCCTCAGGCGAAAGCCAATTTTGTAACACCACTAATAAGGTCCTGAATTCTTCGTAGAGTCTCAGTTGTGTAAATCCAACAAGCGCTTGGGACTTGGCTCTCATCTCAATTCTCTGCGGTTGGGATTTTTTTCTTCTTCTGACTTGTATTATGTTTGCAGAACAAAGCCCTTAAATATCACCTCTACCACCACTTGAACTTTCAGATCCAAAGGCTATGAAAATTAACAGCTTCTTATTCTTTCGATATTAAAATAAGTGCTGCATGAATGGCTATTTGAAGAAAGTTAAGCTCTATGGCATTGTATTCAGTTGTAATTATTTTTACGGCATTGCAAAACCTGCAGGTATTCAGAAGAAATTCTCCATAGGCTACGAGATGTACCTAGGGGATGCTCTGTAGTTAATATATTCTTACCAAGGTTCTATCAACCTGATTTTCAAGAACCCAAAGATATTTGAAATACAGACTATTACACACAAAACATGATTTATTTCCATAAACAAAGAAGCAATATGTTCCCTGTCCCCAAATTTATCATAGCAATCACATTTATATTTCTGACTGGTGGAAAACCCGAGTCATTTGCTGGAAGCAAAGCTGTAGAGGCAGGTTTTGATCATTTTTCAAGGTCCAGATGAAGATGGACAACACTGCAATGGATATTTGCTTAACCAGGAGCAGATTTTTCCAAAGAGCTTCACAGCTAGCAGCTCTCTTCGCTCACAACAGAGCAGGAGAAGCCTGGCTCCAGCTTTACTGTTAAGCTGCTTTGAAAAATCTGCCCTTTATTTGTTTAGCACAGCATTATCTGTGCCTCCACTGCTCAATTTTTACCCTTGCAGTATTAAAAAAAGGAATTTTAAGATTTTCAAGAAGAATTCCATATTGATATTTCCTTAGTAAATAGGCAGTGGGAAATAAACCAATGCTGGACTGGCAGAAAACAGTGTGGTTTTGTGGGTTTTGAGTTGTACGAGGCTGTGCCTCTTGGCAGCTTGCGGGCATAATAAAGCTTCTGCAAAATGTGTTTGTGCCTTTGCAGTGTACGGTGCAAAGCCCCACCATGAAGGAGGCTGCTGGCTGAGCTCAGGGCCCCGGGGAAAAGCTCTAAACTTGCTCGGCAGACCTCATTTCCATAGCAGGAATAAAGGAATAGAAAAAAAACTAATTAATTTTCCTCATAAAAAGGAAATCCGTGTCAACAGTAAAACAGGAAAAAGGACATTTGCTTAATCCGAGTTCATTTTTCAAAGGAGAGAGGAGAAGCTTTTACCCTTAGGGCACCCGATACTTAAGTAGATAATTATCCTTCTTCTGCAGCACTGCTTTATTATCATGGGTCAACGAACCGTTTATAAATGAAGAATTTCCCCTCACTTACCTCTAGCAAAACCGCTGCTTGCATTACGGCAGGTTTCCTTTCCTCACCTATAGCTTTTCCCCAGCAGTTCCTCCCTGACTTGCCAGCAGGCTCAGGGCCGCGGCCACAAGAACTAATTTCTGCAGAAATCATGGTTTCTCCAACCTCATGTTAGCACTGCACCACTTGCCACTGTGAAAAGCCTGGGCTAAGAGCTGCTTGTGGTGGCTTCTGCTCCCACATCAAAGTAGAGGAAAAGCAGGTGACACTGGGGTCAGGACAGGGACTCTGTCACCATTTGCTTTTTCACCAGAGCAGGTTGCTTCTACCTCTCCCCTCTCTTCCACGCAGTCTTACCTGCTTGGATAGCACTTCCAGTTGGTACCATGGCTTTTTTCTTGCTTCATCATGATGCCCTTGGTTTACACAAGGCCCCACGCACTCATTTGGGTCCCAAATGCTGCACTCATGCACCATGTCGCTCCATGATAAGAGCTGCCCATTCCTCGCTGCATTACCAAGACTCATTTACAACTCAAACTAAGTTTTAACCACATTTCTGTCTTCGAGCGCGATAAATAATTCAAAGGCATAATCATATGCTGGAGTATCTTTGCTGAACTTTCCTTCATTTCAAAAAAAATCTACAAAGAATAATGATAGAAATTCTGAATCAGAGCTAAATTAACATGAGAATGTAATTAGGACAACATTCAAGTTATATTTAACTACGAATGTATAAAAAGGCAAATGTTAGAATGAATTCATGGATTTGAGGTCATTACAAAAACAACCACCCACTACAACTTTACACCAGAGCTAGGTAGCTTTGACACTCCATCCTGCTCAGATTTTAAAGCTCGATTCATCTCAAAATATCTCCTACCTTTAAAACTAGGTAACTGTCCATGATTGCTGCAATTACTCCCTGAAAATATCGCTGTGAGCTCCTGTTGTGCTTCAGTTGACTGTGTATTACTGATGCCAGCGAGCACGATGCTACGTACTTAGGGCTGAGCACGAGGTTGCCTCTGCAGAAGAGCAGCAATTTCCAACACAGTTTCCCACATGTCCTGGGTTGTATCTGCCAGGTGGGTGCGATGCCCGGGTCATCTCGAGGCACCTGGATCAGCAGTAGGTGCCTTTGTCTGGGCAGCGGCCCCGCAGCCCCATGTTACTGCCTGACGGGCATGCAGTGCTGGGAAACATTAGAGAAGAAACCCAAAGATTTCAATCACCAAAATTAATAATTTCACAATTTCTTCATTCATCCTAAACTGCTGTGTTTTTAACTTTGATGTGCACAGCCGGTGCATTTCCTTCAAACTGAGTCAGTCCCCATCATTAAAACACATGCAATTAAATAAGTTGACTCTTCCATTCTAAGGAGCAAACGACCTTTATACATTATTATACTTTGTGATTGTAGGTTCCTCTCTATATATCTCACAGAAGTCTCTCAATTGCCTTACCTTTTCCTTATAATCCAGAACCCAATGTGCATGCCCTCACATACACTGAAAGCACTGTTAATGATTTATTAAACAATTACAAATGTCAACATTCTCCAAAGACCACCAGTAGCTACTAGGCTATAACTCCAGCTATCCAGCTACATTAGTGGAACTACATAACCATAAAGCAGAAGTGATGCAATGGCAGGTCAGATCTGCTATTGCCAAGCCACTAACCTCAAACTGAGCTAAAAACTCCAGGTGACCTATGATTTAAGACAGATCAGTTGTCCTCATGTGTTGGTCATTGCTACCCAGTTCCTGCATAGTCTTGAGCAGACTGTTTAATGAAACCCTTCCTTAAATTAAGCTGAGAGCCTCAGGCTTTGGCCCACTGATGGCCCATTAGGACTCTAGCCTGCACAGGGTAGATCTCCTAGACCTCACACTCATGACCAAACTAGGACCACTGAACTCTTCAGCTGGGCCAGAATGCCCAAATACTTGTGCCTGCTCTCAGCCCTCTACAAACTCAAGGTTGCAGACTTTTCTCTAAAACTCTTTCTCCCTTCTCCTGAATTTCCTACATCCTGGTAACCAGAACCCTTGAGACTGGTGCTAGGTGGATTATTGCTAGTGGGCAACTAGACACTGGCAAAGTCATGTTCAATTTTGCCGAATTCCCCTTGCACATCTACTTCTCTGCTGACATCCTCGCTCTGCAGAGGATGGATGACCACTGAAAACTGAGTATTTGTTAACTTAACTGCTTTCATGTCGAGGTATGATGGTACGTCTTGAATTCTACAAGAACTGCAGCCCACACGGCCAGCAGCTGAGTGCTGACCACTTCAAACACAATTTCCCTTTCAATAATGCACTGAGTCAGAGGCTGAAATTCAAAGGCACAATAGTGATTTTTATTTACTTCAACTGAATTTCAGTTTTGAAGGCCAGATTATTATAATTCTGCCTTTAAGGTCTAATCCAGGCCACACAGGCCATCAATGGGATTGTCATGACCCCCATGAAGTGCTGATCACAAATCCAGCACATGCTGCTAGCTGGGTACAAACATCCTGTATTTCTGAAATCTTGGAATAATGGCCTTTTGGAGCAAAAAAAAAGAAAGCAAAGCAAAAGACAAAGCATATAAAATTCCTTTTATCTGACAAGCTTTAGAAAGAAACACATTTTCTTTCTTGTTAGATCCATTAGCTTACTATATAGAAAATGTATTTGCCATTTTGACTTCTGTTTTATTCCTGAATTTGAACTTCAAACTCCATGAGGGAAAAAATTAAAGGCTCTCCATGTAGTGGCAACCTAACAATAGGTACAATAGGTATCAATTTCTTTTCCTTTTTTTTTTCTTTTGTTTTTTTCTTCTTCTTAAGGAAAATACATATAGAGAGACAAAGATTTAATATATGATGCTTAAAAAGAATAAAACACAAAGGAGAAAAGGCAGAACATCTAAAAGTGAAAGGCTAATTGCTTCTTTATGAAGCTCTTAAGTTTGACCAATATTGTCAGCTTTCTGAAAACATTTCTTCGAGAACATTTTACTTCAGAGAAATGTTTATTTTTCAATTTGTCATATGTAAAGAAGTCTGTTGCTGGCATTGGGATGGAAACATTATTCTTGTTCAGGAAACATTTCATAGCATCAAATGAAGTCTTGCCAAAATAGCATTAGAATTAAGATTTCAAAAAACCCACACCTTAAAGGTGCAAATAAGGAAAAATA
>JAUBOD010000446.1:546500-561644 GCA_032353885.1 Nothura maculosa
GCAAACACACAAACCTTGAAAAACATGGAAAGTGGAATAATGGCTTCCAGATGGATTTTCCAATAGTGCTTAAGCGACTGCGGTACAGAAGGCTGCTGGCATTTAATACTTTCACATATAAACCCAGTCTCTACAGTGCACAGGACAGCAATCTTCACCTCTATATTAAACTCAACCCACTAAAATACACATGAAAATTATTTTTTATTAAAATGTTTTAAAATTGGCGTTTTTTTCCACCAAAAATAGCCAGCTTTGCAGCCAGCTCCACCAAGGCAGCAGTATATGTTAACTCCAGTGCCACTGTGTTCCCTCACGCCATGGCATATGGTCGGTGAGTTACAGACCCTCGTGCTGCCGTTACAGCTCTTCATAACAAAATCGTTACATTAAAACCTTAGGCATATGCTATTTCCAAGCTGTAAAATACCTGCTTACTTAAACACACAGATGCCAATAATCCCCATGTGCCTTGGCAGGATTCTGAGCCACTTCTAATAATTAATTAGCTCCACACGAGCAAATTGGAAAATGTAGCAGGCGGGGGTGGGAATTCCCCCCGCTGCGCTGCACGTGGAGCTGGGCGACGCGCTGAGGCGACGCGCTGAGGCGCAGCAGCCGGCAGCGCTCCCACACGGCCTGCGGGTACAACCCCGGGCATTCCCCTAGGGAAGCGGGAGAGGCAAGAAGGATGCGGGATGTAGCCAAAGAGACATCCTGGAGGGCAGCGAAGCTACCAGGGCACATGGGTTTCTCTTTCACTCACTGCCACCCTGGACTCCCCGCGCTCTCTCACCCCTGTATTTACCAAGCTCTTGTGCATTTGTTTGTGCTCCTTTTTCCATGTGGGAAAGTGTGCACTGGTTGTTTGCTTTTTCATATAGAAGAGGGTTTTCTTCCTTTAAATTTGTTCAATTTGATAATACCACGTGCCTAAGCCACCTATGCTTACGGAAAGAAAAGAGCAGGTCAAATACATAAACCAGCCGTTTGGAGAAGGCAGCTGGGACTGGGCAGCTCCAGGGGGAACCTGTGCCAGGATCTCCATCCAGGACAGATGACTTTTCCCTTTACAGTATTTCCAGTAAAAGATGCATTGAAACTAGAAACCAGAATTTCCTGAAAGCAGTGTCTCTGCAGACCTCTTTGCAAGGCCTCACTTGCATATAACCAAACTGCGTGAAATAAGTGGCCAAGTTCATGTAACAGTGCAACACAAATCTGATGTTCCTGCTGTGTCCACCTAAGTAATGAGATACTTTTCTTTTTAGCCATCTGAGCAGCTCTAGAATGTCTTCTCTCAATTTCTTGCTTTATTTCAGAATATTAGACACATTCAGATGAATCAAGGAAAGAAGCTGGACACACATGCCCTGTAGCAACTTGTTAGGATTTCCTAGCTGTTATTACCATTAATTCCTAATTGTTTGCAGTTGGTCATCAAGATCATCAAGGAAATAAGAGAGAAGATGCTAAAGGTTGACCATACAGCTCTAAGAGTCTGCAGCAGATTGAGTGTGGAGAGCAGAATTCATGTACAGCCTAAAACCTCACCAAGCAACTATTAAGGAACTGCTCTGAGAGAAGTGACACAGGAACCCAAGTATATGAGTTTCTGCTCAAAATCTGCCTATGTTCTTACTCATTTATCTGAAAGCGAGTGTTCTTTTGCAGGTTACATAACCAAAGCTATAACCAGAGAGAGGATAAACACAAGGTGCTTCTTTCCTCTTCTGTAATATTTTATATACAAACTGAGTATCATACCACTTTCATAGGACATAAAGCATCACGAACTTTAGTCTCACCACATGCTTGAACTTCTGCTTTTGCCAAGTTGTACTACACCTCTCAAGCAGAACCTCTTTTGCTCTCTGTGTCCTGGGAGCGCCTCGAGTCGCCCGCTTGTCCTAGTCAGCCCTTGTGAAACTGCCTCTGGGCCAGCTGATCGTTCTGTGCTGCCCTCAGGCGCAACACAGTCATCTGGCAGCACATCCCAAGGACAGCAGCATCCCTATGGATGGAGGGACATGGAGTGGAGCTGCATGTCCCTGCAGGCTCCCTCGTGCATCTTCTTTACGGGACCCAACACCCATCCTGTGGCCATCCTGATCCCCTCCCAGGAGCCACAGAAACCAACTGTTAGCAAATGTAGACAACAGCTGATGTGTTAATGAACTCAGAGCACCTATATTAAGTTCAAAACAGGGGCTACCTTCACAGAAATACCATGCAAGTGTTAGGGCAAGTATGTGCACAGAGGAGAGGAGATATGAAAGTTCAGAGCGGTGCTCGCTATTTATTTTATCTTCAAACTATTCGGAGATAACTAATGCAAAACTGAGAAACAGTTATCACACTGGATTTCCTGATTTCTGCTAGACTGCGCCATGAGGGTCAATTTAATAAAAAGAAATTGAAAAAAAATATATATGAATATGCAACCTTTTGACGCCTTGCAGCCACTGCAAGTATCAAGCGTTCACTACACTTGCAAATATGTTTAAAAGATATTTACAAACACATGTGGTAACATGTCTGAACTAGCTTTGCTGTAATTTAAAAGGAGACCATACAAATGACTTATATTCTCCTACTTTAGAGATGTGACAATCCACAGCAGCAGTTGTGCCCTGGAGATATTTAGTGGCGGCTTTAGCAGGTATGGAAGTGGTTATGTTAGGGGATTCCTTTAATTTATTTTGTATTTGTTTATTCTGACTTGAGAGGTTTATTCTGGAGAGAGCTCAGCGAGGATGTCTCAGAGAAGGTCATACTGCTTGGATTTTTACACCTCTTACAGAGTCCTCCAGAGAGCTCCCTGCAAGCCAGCACTGAATCAACACTCTTCAGTGGTGTTTTCTCCCAGCGTTACCCCTCTGGCCTGCTAGGCAAGAGGAAAACCTCCAGCTTTGCCTGTGCACAACGTGTGCCTTCCATTTTAATGTCTGAGCTAAGGCAAGATCGTTTTTTGTATTCTCTTCCTTCCTGCTGCCTCTTTCTTTTTTCAGAACTGACAGTTTAGAGGACACTCAAAACATGGAGAAAGAAACCTTGTTTGACCTTACCGCAGAGAGTCTTAAAAAATTAATGTTTACAACTATTTATATGCATTGGGAAATCATTCTTTTCCCTTTGAGCTTAGCTGTTTCAAACGTGTCTCTCAAGCTCTCTGGACCTCACCGAACTTTACAAACTTTTCAAAATCACGATCACTACTTTGAATAAAAACATATAAGGACTAATGAGCAACCCCTGTTCCTTCAGTTCACAAAGAGAGACCTTACAGCTACCATCCACTGGGTAGAATAACTGCATCAATCTAATGCAGCTCCAAGTATAAAATGTTTCCCACCATAAGGCCTTGGAAACATCCATATTGCATAAAGTATTTTCTACTGCAGCCAGTCATTAATGCAACAATTCCTTCTCCATTTCAACAACAAAGGGACAACCTCTTGTCTTTTTAGATGTGTTAGATGTGTTAGTTGTTCCAGCTGATAACTGTGCTAACTACATCACATGGAGGCTTTAACAACCCAAGCTTATTCGGCTGCAGTACGTGGTCTTAATAAAAGATGTTCTGTTACTATCAGTTGTAACTATTGATTCTTCAGTTAAAACCTGCAGTAACAAGGACAAATAAGGCCAAATAATTGCACACATTATTCTGTTTCCCTCCTGAAAGAAGTGTTTTTGTTCAGTTTTGGTACATCTGTGCACTGGACACCAAGTCTTTCTAAGCTTGCAGGTCAGAGGGTGCTTCTTTAATAACTGATACTGTTCTCTAGGAAAACACTCAAGCTCAAACAGTTGCATTCTCTCACTCTCAAAAATATTTTTTTTGAATGCTGTCCTAAAACTCCCAAGGAACAGCACTGAAAACTCTGCAGACATCAAACCAGAAAGCCCAAGCAGCCACATTGGGATTTGGGATGCAGACTTCATCCGACTTCAAGACCTCTGGGTGGTCTCCTGCAGCTCTGTCCCAGGAGGGTTTGTGGCACAAGGTGGAAAGACAAGGAGGACCTGAACAGCCAACATTCTTGTGGCCATATATGAAATACAGCATAATCCAACACACACGCTGATGTTAGATGTTACCTTTAAGCCGAAAGAGGCTTACAAGGAAATGTGCAGATTTCATAAGGAACAGATGTCATTTTCTCTGCAGTAGGAGGCTAGCATCAGGGAGATGTTTGAAAAATTGTTAAATCAACTGTTGTGGCAGCTGAACTTCCTTGAGGTTAGCCAACGTGATCTAAGCTTTCACACTGTGATTTGAAGCTCCCACAAAGCCTCCTGGATTGGAAATTGCAGTCAGGATGGAAGCAGAGCTAGGTCTTTAAGTGTCAGGTGGAGATTGTTCTTTACAATTGCTTCCTGAGGAGGAGGAGTTGGAAACACGGGGATTGTGAAAGCAAGCTCTGTCAATCAAATTTTACAATTTATTTTTTCAATGGTTTATTTTCACCTCAAAGCAATGTAATTCACCTGAGCGACAAAAGTGGTTGAAAACCTTTAGAAATGTCAAAGACCACTTCTGTACTAGAAAGGTTGGGAAGATGCCTGGTGTGTACCATTAGGCTGGTAGTCAAGACAGCATCAAAAAGAAGTGGTGAATTGGAGGGATCCTGCTTCCTTGTAGCAACAGAGCCCCAAAATGGCCATTAACAAGAAATAGCAGTGGGGTAAAAATATCCAGAATATAGAGTATCAATTAATTGGAAAAAAGTATTAATTTTATACGTATTTTAAATTTGAGTACATTATTATATATCTGTAACGCCTTTACTTTGCAGCACTAAGAGCCTGCAGAACCTCACAGGGCAGCTAATGTTCAGCAGTAGCACCATAGACACTCCTGTGCGAGGTAAAGAAAATCAGACTAAGGACGGTGCAAGAAGAGGAACAGAGATGAAACAAACTTAATCCTGAAAACTGTAATTTAATTAGGACATCAGATTCAATACGCAATGGTGAGTAGACTTATCGGAAAGAGCACCACAACACAATTTTTAGGAATGAGAGGAAACCAGGAGGCTCTTCATTTAGTCTCTACTGTGGCCCTTTTGACTTGCTGAGTCACTAAGATCAGAAACACAAGCGCAGTTCACACGACCACAAATAAAACACTTCCTCCAGAACCATGCCCATTCCTCTCTAGTTTTTCCAACAAATAAGGAGCTGGTTGGATCCTGTTTGCCTTCAGCCTGAGAGTTTGGGGAAGCCTCAGTACTCGGTAGAGTCTGCTCCACAGTCTGCACATGTTCCCTGCAGCAGGAAATTCCTGAAGGTTTTGACCCCTCTGGAAAGGTCTATGACTGACACACAGACAAGCTGGTGGGAAGAACTATCTTCTCCATATGAAGTCAGTGCTGTTACTGGATGTGACAGCTGGAAGTGCTTCTAGTCTATACAGATTTAGTCATATATGGAGCTGGAAGGGAAACCCTGGCTACTCCTACTTCTCTTACATCCTGTTGTCTCTAATGAAACCCTCGTTCCCCCCATACCAGACTGCTGCGAGGCAGGAAGGGTTAGAGCACGGCTCTAAGTGGCAGCACCATGGCATTACTATTATTCCACTGCACTTGGGCTAAACATTTAACAGCTTCTTCAAACCACAACCTCAAGGGGAGCCTTGGCAGGGGTCCCTACACTTAGCGCCTCTTTTAACTGGCAAAAAGCAATGCTACTGTCTGAGGCAAAGCTGAAAATTTCTCTTGCCACCCTTGCCTTAAGGCCAGGGGAAATCTTCCTGGTTGTCTGCTCAGCTTTTCTGCTGTGCTGTCCCAACGCAGCATTTCCACTTGACAGAAAGCTGTGCTATTACTACACTCTCAAATTTTATCTTCCGTAGCCAAAATGCTGTTCCGCCTATCTACAAACTTCAGCATTGCGCACTGCAGCATCTTCATAAAACAAAAGTTCATACGCACAACGCCAACATTAATATGCAGTGGTTGAAAATGGATAATCTCAGTACACTGAATACCAATGTTGTAAAACCATGAGAGACACTAAACTTGGATATACTGTCATATTAAATACAAAACTAATGTTACTTTAGTGGTGAAAGGGAGCACTGGAACTACCAGAAGTGTGTTCCTACTGTTGCAGTGGGAATACTTACAGAGTCCTGAATACATTAGAGTGGGAATTTGGGGGCGTGAAGCAACGCTCTAACTGTGGAAGTGTTTCTATACTGTTTCTGGCCTTAATTCCTTAGGGTAACAGTGATAGAAAAATAAAGAGGGAGAGAGACAGAGAAAGAACACTAAACTATTTCTAATCACCTTAAGTGTACATTAGAGGATCTGACTGCAACATTAGTGAAATTACACAGCATAGATCAGATGGGGGGGCTGGATTTAATATACAGAAACGCTTTCATAGCCTATACTGAGAATAATATAGGAAGAAACATTATGCTGGAAATTTGCAGGCTGAAAAAACACACACAGCACAGTCTCATTAAAAGTTTGAGAGCAGCTGATATTTCCAGTAACAAATCTTTCAAGACATGGCAGCAGCAAGACACCAACTAGCAGAGCCTTGAGCTGCAGGCAACCACACGACGTTTTAAATTCAGCACCTGCCCAGCCGGGACAGCGACCACCACTCTCATGGGCAGCCTGGGCAGAAGACACAGACACAAGTTTGTGATATAAATTGTTAGAGAACCCAAAGATGATCTTTGACCAAACAAACACGGAATGTGCAAAAGCCCTTGAAACTGCCCAAAGCCCAGTGCTGAATAGAAGGTAATGCTGATGTCCATGGAAGGCTCCGAGAGCCGCTTGACGAGCAGCAGCATGGACAAGCTTTCAACTGCATCTCCAAAGTGAAGGAGCATCCGGGAAGGCAGAGGGAGCTCCCTATGGCCATATAGGAGAATGTGTGCCCGTGGGCAAGGGACAGAGGCTGCGGGGTGAGCAGATCGTGGGTGTGTGTGTGACAGATGCTGTAGCTCATGCTTGGGTGACAGGCTCTGGCAGTCAGAGATTATAGCTGTTCTGCAGAGGTGAATCATGACACAGCTCAGCCTAGAGAAATCAAGTGTTTCCCACGGGAATTTGATTTAATTAGTGCCCAGGCCACCAACCCAGGCCCTGTGCTGACGCGACCAGTCAAATGTCAGTGGATCAAATTCAGCAAGGACAGTCTCCAAACTCAGTCACGCTGTGTCTCCACGTGTCTCCACAGCTTTTGCTCCTCATTCCCAGCACAATACAAACAGAAGAACTGGATTTTGCACTGCACAGATTAGAGGAGAAACACATAAAACTGTAAAGCACAAAGACAAATATTTGCAGAGAGGCACAGAATGATGGACAACAGACAGGAGCAGCACATCAGTGGAAGGACAGGTTTGCAGGGAAAAGAAGGATTCACAGAGATGGGTGTTCAAAGGAGCCAGAAGCTGTCACACATGTATAAAGAGGAGAAACACAAAAAGCTGAGGAGGAGGCATTCATCTGGAATAAAAGCAGACAAGGGGACACATCTGAGCAGAAACACGGAAAGAGAAGAGGGTTGGAGGAGGAAGAAGTGTTTGCACACTTTTTCTGGAGGGTGAAGAAAGTTCATGAGCATGCATGGACGTTTGAAGTAAGGAAATGAAGGCTGGAAATCTCTCCTGCCCCCACTCTCTTGGTCCACATCAATGGGCTTTGAAGACATCCTACACAGCTGATCTATCGCTGCAGTTTTAAGTGAAGGCTGTGAAATGAGGAGGAGAGATGATGGTTAAGATGGCTCAGTGTTTTATATTGTGTAGGAGGGTGTTGATCTGGTATGATGCACTGTGTAGTGTTTACATTTACAGGAGTGCCAACAGCACAGACAGATGCTTTATAAACCAAACCAAGCGGATCTTAAAAGTCAAAGGCACACGGCTATGCCAGCACACAGCAAATGCCACCCTTGTCTTTTCTAAGTGCAATAAACAGCCCATTCGCACAGATCAAATGCGGTTAAGACAAATAAAGCCGAATTGGGCTACATTAAGATTGACACAGTGTCTATTTAAGCACTGGCAGGCAAAATGCTGAGCTCCATTCTGCAAGGGTAGCGCTTGCAGCCTTGTCACTCCTCTGTACTGGAGACAAGTATTTCATCCCTGACAAAAGAAGCCATTTACACAATTCACCCCAGTAACTCTCAGCTGTCTGCCTAACTCTTAGCCTTGGCCTGGATCAGGGCCCATCCAGCTTGGGAGCGCAGGCAGTGATGCTAACACCCTTCTCCCCAGCACTAACTCCCCTGTTTCATCACGCTGGCTCTCCTGGGAGCGCGTAGGGACATCCTCAGTGCTGCACAGCCGGCTGTGCGGGATGAGCATGACCAGAGAGGGAGCTGCCTGAAGAGCCACTGTGTGGGCCGGGGGAAACACAGGCCCAGCATCCTGGACCTGAAAAAGAACTTGAGCCTGCAGCTCTTCCAGGCCCCCTATGTCATAAGCTCTGGAACACCTAATGCAAAACAAAAGAGGATACCAAGCAGGTGGCCCTGCTAGTTGAGAAATGATTTCTGACAAGGGCCCAGCAGTCCCTTCCAGGCCACCTGGGGAAGGGTCCAAGGCCTGGAACGGTCACGGATGCCCAGAGACACAAAGTGCTGAGGTTGGGAAGAGCACGGACCGCGAGGGAAGGCCACAGAATATCATCTCAAAACGTAACAGCCAGGACCAACAAGGCAGCATTTTAACCAGGTGTTGTCAGATCAAATCAGGAACGCTGCTGCTACCCAGCTTCGAGTTAATGTAGGTCAAGGCACTCCACTTCTGTCTTCTATACAATCTCCCACACTTGTTATGTAGATAAATGCAAAACAAACAGCACACTAAAAATAGGCTGAAAAGCCAAAAAGATTACTCAGATTATGGCATGAGCATGTAAGGCAGCAGGAGGGGCGCCGCACCGCCGCTGTTCCCGGATTGAGGAGATAAGCAGTATTCGTGTTGGTGAAGATTACTCGGCCTCTTTTCAGAGTGCAGTTTAATTGCTCTGAGCGGAGCAATTGCTGGTTGCAGAGCAGTGCCACGGTGCTGTATTCACAACAAACACGGGGATACGACCAATGCAAAGAATTTCAGTGCAAGTTGCAGGGGTGATAAAACAAGTGATACCAGAAATGCAACGACCAAATCATACTGCCTGGCCTTCCTCGATGAAGCACACACCCATATACACACAAATTAAACCTCTCTGTAACAAACCCTTTCTAAAACATGCACAGCTAAAAGCAGCAGGAGAGGCTTAACAGCAGCTGCATTACACTGTTATCAGCTAAAAGACTTAATTCAAAAGATTAATTCTAATTTCTAATTAAAGGTAGAGAACCTTGTTACACCAGTTAGGGAACAGCAATGAGAAATGGTGCATACAAAAAAAGACAGCTATAGGGTCTGTTTTTACTTAAATTAATGCATTTTTCTTATTCACACCTGAAAAATGGCACCAGGGCTTTTGTTTGTCAGAGTTAAGGTGACACTAGCTCCATTCCTTGTCTGCTCTCAATCACAGGACAAAATGTAAGAGCAGAATTGCAACTGCATTTGCAACCGCTGCCAAGCAGAGCAGTGACTGAGCCTGGAAGAACTTGTGCTGCCCTGGAAACTGTCACTGCAGCACTGCCCTGCACTGCTTCCAAGTGCACAGAGTTTTTACCAATTGCATTTGGTAACTTGCATAATCATCATGACCCCGGCAGCACGGAGACTGTTTGCTCTATAGGATCAGTGTCCCTAAGAGTGGAGGGCAGGGACCTCTCAGTGTCATTAAAGGCACTAAAATTTGTCAGTTTTTATTTGCGGTCAGTAATTTCACTAATATCTCATGACCTGCAGTGGATACGGAATGTGTTTTCTAGGAAAATGAATTGATAACAGGGAAAATAGCCCAGCATGGCTCAGAGACAGTCAGACTGGTGGCAGAAGCATTTTTGTGGCGCAGAAGAAAAGGGAACTATTCTAAGTCTATAAAGGTAATGAAACTGTAAAAGATTGTAAAAGATAAAATACAGCAGCCTAACAGCTGTCTTCTGCAAAACATAAAATATTAGTGTTCGCTTGCAAAGTACAAAATGGAATTTAAATGCTTTTGATGCAAATAGGATAAAAAGAAAAAAATCTTCAGAAATCAGTGTCAGGTAGGTAGTTTTGAAGTACTCTGCAAATAGCTGGAATAACCCAAAGCTATATAACTAAAGTGTTACAGTAGAAAGCCACAACTTACATCCCCATCTGAGTATATTATTTTTCAGTTAAAGCAATTACACACAAATCCACTCTGATGGTTATCAAAAGCTTGTGAAAAATTCCATACAGGAATATAAAAGCTACATTATAAAGTAGAAAAAAAGCCCTCCCACACTATATAATTTTGTTATTTATTCTCGAGTAAACATCCCAT
This sequence comes from Nothura maculosa, assembly GCA_032353885.1. Classification (NCBI taxonomy): domain Eukaryota; kingdom Metazoa; phylum Chordata; class Aves; order Tinamiformes; family Tinamidae; genus Nothura; species Nothura maculosa. The sequence goes on from JAUBOD010000446.1 coordinate 556,919, forward strand.
GAATTTGAAATGCATAGCCCAGGCTGGAAGTTGACAGGTACCATCAAATTATGAGGTACTAAAATTTTTAATTCCTGATTTTAATCAAATTTTCTACCCAAAGCATCAAACAAACTAAATGTCTAAAATACCATAGAAAAAATGACATTCTTTCCTAGGAGATTTATTAATTTGGAGCAGAAACACAAAACCTGATGCTGCAAATGCTTCCACATAAGTAACATTCTTAACACAGGTGCGGCCCCAAGGGAACTTGCTTGCATCGCCGTTGTCACCAAGGTTGTGACCGCTGGTACCATCAGAGCTGACACCACTTGAGCATTGATCTCAATTTCTACAGTATCAGACATATAAAGATGAGTCTATAACACAGATACTATGTAATGCTGATGGCAAAGCAATGAGCAGCTCTCAGATAGAATCGACACTTACTGAACAAGGTTCTGCCACGGTCTTAAATACCATTTTTTTACCCCCAAATTTCAGGATAACCTTTTTTTTTTTCCAGTTTGAGGTGGGAAAAGGCAATTGTTCCAGTAATAACTGATACAACTAAGGGAACTATGTGAAGTTATGCTATGTACAGCAGAAACAGGGAAGAAGACCAAACCTCGCCCAGATTAAGTGCACAGCAGCAATCTCAACTAACTCCTTGTAGTAACCATGGCTTCAGAACAGCCCAAGCCTATCTTGTAAAATAAGCCATCAGAAAACTGATTTACAATAAAGCAACAAAATAATACGAGCGAAAATGGAAAAACCTCTTGAAAGGCACAAATCACATCCTTTGAATTACGCCATGCAGCACAAGGAGAACAGGCTGCTGTTGTGGGGTGTGGAGCAGGACCCAGGCCCTCGCTGGAGCACAGCAGTTCTGCAGGGTCGCTGGCCACGCTGCCTGAGACCGGCTCGTTTCCATCTGCACATTCCCACCGCTGCAAACTCATCGGCATTTCAGGGCATCCCACTCCTCTGGTGCAGTGAGTCTGTGATTTAGTGGAGGAGAGCCAAGAACACGGTGCGGGGGGCTCCGCTCCCAGCTCTCTTCCCAGACACACTACAAGCGGAGCACTTCTTACTCATCTAGCTTTTCTGGGATCACCGATTGTTTCCACTGCTCCTCTCATACAAAGAAATAATCTGATAATGACAGAAATCACAAGGATTAAAAATTGGTGAGCTGGATGTAAAAAAAGAGGGCTGCAATATAGGTCTGTTGGTGTTTCCTGGAGCAACAGAGGGATCAGCAGTAGATCCATGCGATAAACACCCTCATAATGAACCTCAGCGAGGGGAAGGGCCCTTGCAGCCACCTCTAGTACTGGAAAACCTGAGTTCTCCTCGCTCGCTGGTACTGGAAAGGAGCAGATTTTGATGCGATACATCACCACATTTCCCAGCAAAAGCATTCATAAGCACGACGACTAGAAGACAGTAACATTTCAGATGACAATCCAATTCCAATTTCAAGCCTCACAGGGTGCTATTATAAACAGCATGGGAAAAATTACAGAAGCTACTTTGGCACCTTTAACTTTTAATAGCTATTTTAATGCAGATGATTTGACATCATTTTAATGCCTATTTGGTAATCCTATTTGGAAAATGGAATGAACATAAGATCTTTTTGCAACATACGGTAACATTTATTTTTTTCAGTATCTGTTTTCTTCCACATCCTTCTGAGGGATCTTATCATAAATCAGTACACCCTGAATTGCTGGGATTTATTTCACTGTGCTGGCAGCTGGTGCTGATAGCTACAAATGTGAATCACAGAACTGTAAATTAGAATATAGTCCATCAATGGATTTCCTTATGTGGAGACTTCGGAATAGCATCACAGAGTGACTGTATTTATGGCTCAAGTGGTGCCTGGAGTTCTCTTGCAGTTTAACATGTGAAGGCAGGGAGTGGAAATGCAACTGCAGCATATTTCCTCTGCTTATGAAAAACCCACACAAACAGAATGAATATCCTCTGCCTCTTCCCATGCATTCACAATATTAGAGTTCAGGGGGAAAGCAAGTGAAATATTTAGGCTATAAAAAATTCCCAAACAATGAGAAAAATTAGATCCGATTGAAAATGAAATCAATGAGTCAAATTTTTTGACAGGTAATAAAACAGGAAAAAATAGGTTTCTCTGTGACAAAAAATAAATATTGTTATTATCAATATTTCAGTCTAGGTTTCTAGGGTTCCAGAAGGGTTTCTGACTAGAAACCCTAGTCTGAGAAAATACAGTACTTTGTTTTACAAAATGACAAAAACGAGTGTTTCAAAATTTGGACTTTCTTTTTTAATAAAAGCATTGAAAATTCGCTACTTGGCATTTGTGCCAAGTGAAATTCTGCATTTTTGCTCATTTCCACCTCGTACATATTTCAAGCAGCTCTATTACTTCCACACTCACATTTTTCAAAACATACACTCGCACTCTGCATTACGGACAGGCCTCCCTTCTGTGGATGCAAAAAGAATTACCTGGGATGCAGCATTACACAACACAGAATAAGCTTTAGTACCCTTTCCAGAAACCTCGAGGAAAAAAAGCAGGATCAGTTTTACTTCCACAGTATCTGGCATGAGAAAAGGAAGATCACACCATTACATTTGCCGCTGTTAATCTTTCTTTTGATCTTATATTTTTAAAACTAGGTTTAAATGCAGAAATGGAAAAGCAGCCATTCATATACAGATAACCCTACTAAAAAGATGAGTCAAAATTTATTGGGGAGTCTATAAATACATGTTAATGTATTCACAATGCCAAGGTTTCATAGGAAGCGAGACCAGGTATTTCCTTCAGGATTTTTGCTCAGCTTTCCAGTTCCCATCAGATGGATTACCAGAATTGCCTCTACCCAAAGCAGATGGGGCTCAAGTCAGGTCATGTAAATACTTCCATAAGACTCCTCTGCTTCAGTGACAGTACTAGTTCATATCAGACCTCTGAATTCCAGAAAAAAAATACTTCTGAGGGTAGGAATCAGTTTAATTTTTGCACAAGATGACAGATGTTAAAAAGAATAAGACTATCCTTGCTGCCGTTCTGCAGGAAGGATGGTATAGCCAGAGGTACTGAAAGGCAAGAAATTCCAGATAAATTAGTATTTGGTGATAAGGAGAAAACAAAGACGAAAAAAAGGTAGTTATATCCAAACCAAGAACATTTAGGGATAAAAGAATTTTATCACATATGGATGAGATGCAGTTGAACTAATAAAATACCAGCATAAACAAAGGCTGTGTGAAAGTTAATAGTTGGGAGGTGGGGGATATTTCAAATGTTGTTTCAGGCAGCTTCTTAAATTCCAAGAGCAAAACTTCTTCACTCACTCAAGCTGTGCGATCATTTTGCCTTTCGCTGGTCTAAAACAGCACAAGAGCCCTGGCTTTTTCCTTTTTAATAAAAAAATGAAAGTGATCATAATTGGAGCCTGCTGGAAGCAAGCAAATGCGAGGCAAGGTCAAAGAAATGCTTTTCTATCCCGAGGGCACTACTGGGAATGAAGTGGTGAGAACTGCTTCACCGTCCTCTATGTGCCTGTTTACAAACGATAAAACAAATTTCCCTCTCACTCACACACATGCAAAAATCACACTGGAGCCAAACCATCAATAAGAGAGCCCTTAGCAAACAGCATCTTGCTGGACTCAACATATTCTACATTTAGCCTCTGCTTCTCATGCTTTGCCAAAGAAAGAAAGATAAAATTATGAAAGATAAGGCAAAAGGAAAACCGATAGATGCTGAAGTTGGGCTAAAAGGCTGTCCTCTGAGAACAGAAGTGTATAACTTTGTAATTAGACTTTGGAAGAGAGAAGGGACTACCATGTCTTAGTCTATTGTTGTTCTTATCAGTGGTCTCTAGGGACTGGGGACAACATCCAGTAATGATCGCTGAATTTGATCATGTTTCTAAATTAATTGCGCTCTGGCCTGTCGGGAGTACGCAATCGTATCCAGGGGAGAGGAAAAAAATAACTCTGGATCATGCCGAATAACCCCAAATAGTCATTGTACTCAGCCTAGGCTGTGATCTAAATCAACTCAATTTACATAATCAAGTTGAATGTATTAATTTACATAATCAAGTTGAAGTACACTGAATGTATTGAACTGCAGCACAAACATTTCCTATTCAGAATCCGTGGTCCCCTACTTGTATTTCAAATGACCTGAAGTTTTTAAACTTCCACCACAGCGTTAACTCTCAAGAAAGGGATTTTGCTCAATATACCGAGGGGAGAGAGATGCTAAAAAGAATCAAATATTCTAATTTTTAGTTCCTACTTCCTTATATGTTCCTTTCCATTGGATCAAACAGTGACTAATGGATAAGCATCCAAGCATATATGACCAACGTGAACAGCATTTGCGCAAGGAACTAAGTCACTGAGGAAATCCCAAATCTAAAGCAGATGAACATCACAATTCTTTGGGCAAAAACTAGCAAAGAACCTTTGAGATGTTACATTATTCAGCAACCTCGATGTTTATAGCCACTGGAGCCTTGAAGATGCCTCGTTAAAAATCAAGCTTTGCTTTTTTTTTGGAAAGTCTGAAAGCCTTAGGTGTTTAGCAGAACACGTTGTTCAGAACTCTTGCCCATATTTTAACCTTAAGTTCCGAGGAGCTCCCAAGAAGATCACATCAGTATTTCCAGCAGGTGCAGCTGGGGGGAAGCTGGGCTGCACACGGCAGCCCTGGGGACACCCA
>JAUBOD010000446.1:571482-589838 GCA_032353885.1 Nothura maculosa
AAAACTAATGATGAACTGAGCTCAGAGGTACCTCATCTAAATCTGTAATGGAAATATGCCCCTGCCATGTTTGTTTCATTATTATTTCATGAACAGCCTATGCTCGTTTATGAATTCTTAAAGTATATTTAAGCAATCAAGCATAATAGTGGTGCAATTATCTCAAGCCTGTTGCAGTTCTAGGACTTTATGAGGAGCCTAAGTGCATTTTGCGTGGCTGGTTCCTAAGGTGCCTCATTCACGAGCTAACTCCTTGCTGCATCTCACCCCAAAAAACAAGAGGCACTGATGACAACCAGGCAAGAAAGAGGAAAAAATCTGTTACTTGACTGGGAAGGCACCTCAGCAACAGTGCGAATGGACAACAGTCCCCAAAACTGTGTCCACATCATTCACTGCACCAGCCTAAAGCCCGGAGCACAGCTCTTACAAGATGGTATTTTTATGGGGTTTGAGAGCTAGGTCTGTAATGCATTTCTGAACCTGCCATCTGTGCCTTGCAGCCATGTTGCAAGAGAGTTGCCACCTTTAGGGATAAAGAGTACTACGGGGGAGTTGGTATGTAATGAAAATGATTGAAAAGAGGCTTTGTACTTAATAGTGCTGCTGCCATGGTGATCTCCTTTCCATTCTGCTGCTTACTGGGTAGAAAGCACTTGCCTGTTCCCCTTCACATGTGATATCAGCTCCTTTTTAGAGAGCGAGGTGGTAATGCTCGGCAGCTTGCATATCAGCAGGGCAGCATAAAGCAGGAAAACTCTGCTGGGTCATAAAGAAAGGGACAAACTAAATAGCTAAAATTTGTGCAGAGCATTACTGGAAATGTGAACAAGAAGCCCCATTCTGTGGATTGTTCCCAATGCAGGAACAAAAAGGCAACACAAAGGGCTGCTCGGCGCTCCTAGCAGACTCTGCTATCAACCTAACTTTGCTCCTACTGAAAGTTAAGAAGAATTTTTAGGAATAAAGATAAGAGAAAAATTGAGTTAGGCAAAATTCCTGCCCAGGCTTGCACACCACATGTTGCCAGGCAGTATGTCCCACTTTTCCTGTGAAATCAAATCTGGGGTTGGACAGTTTGTAGTTTCATAGAGTAGGATTCTGCACAGGTCACTTGGGATGAGACTCAGCCTCCAACACAAGCCAGACTGTCTTCTTAAAACCGACCCAGCTAGCTGGACTCTCTCCATCGAGGAAAAGGAAAATGCAGTCAACTGCAGGAAAGATCAGCTACTGTATAAATAATTCTTCAGCTAAGCTTTGTGTGGGCAGCATTATCTCATTATTAATACCCTAAACAGTGTGGAAAGATAGCTCCGGGTAAACTTGTTTGCAGATCTTGCCTGTGGTCGAGCTTAATGTCAGCTCTAAGAATCACCACTGCTCTGAATTCTGCTACACACCTTTGAACTTTTGGTCTTGCTCTGGTACAATCAGGACAAATGGGAGGTGACAGCAAAGCAGCAATGGTTCTTTAGTATAAAATGAGATACATGAGATGAACTTTCAAAGGGTCTGTATAGTGTTTCAAAACTGAAAAAAACAGCTTTTCCAGGGCCTGCTTCAAGTCAGCCAAGACTATCTTGTCCCAAGCAAGTCTGGCTGCAGGGCAGTTTGTCAAGGATTCTGACCTGATACAACTGGATGCCCGTTCACTGGCTGGGATTAGCAGGATTTCTTTACGGTGTTACTATAAAAAAGGATTAGTTCTTTGGTTTTACAAGGTAAAAACATCCAGAGAAGTTTGTTTTGTAATATATGAGCTTGGACATTATCACAGAATTTGTGAGATACAAACTGCAATTTAAAAACCAACACTATTCATTTATTTGCTGTATTCCAATTGACAAACAGCATTTCCCATGCAATCTTCTCTTTTATCTTACCCTTTGCTTTATTAACTCCATCTTCTTTAGCCCTAGTTCTGCTTTTCAGATGATAGTTGATGAATTTGTGATCCCTGCTTCTGGCCATCATGTTCCTTAAGATACACTATTGTGCTGAGGATTATATGAGGGAAATAACATCTTTTATATTTACCCTGTTTATTAACCTTTCCCATTGTTCAATACCCATTTTTCCTTTTGTACCACAGATGCTGTATCTGACCATGCTCGTCACCAAGGCTTGGGCTCTGGTAATTGAAAAATTCTTTATCCAGTGTTGGTGCATTTATTGAGGTCAAAAGCTCCGCACATCTCACATTCCTGCAACGCGCTGAGTCGCATGGGCTACCAGGTATCCAGCCATTCCAAAGAATCTTACAAACTGCTTTTTAATCAGCAAAGACTATTCAAAGTAGTTAACAGACTATGTTACCACAAACTGTTGCTTGGATGCTCATATTAGAAGCACGAAGATTATTCAATCTGCTTTAACTTAAAATAAACGTGTACTGGCAGACACCAAAGCAGTAGGCATACACATAATAGAGTGCATACACTAGCAGTAGTTGGGCTTGTAATTTCTTTTATACCAATATTGCAGAAATAAAAGCACACAAAGGGTCCCATTGAGACAGAAAAATCATAGAGATACTCTTTTGGATCCCATATTGCTGTATGTTAGAGGACTTATTAGAATTTAAATGACTTTTGTGTATTGTTTTAATATGCCTTCACAGCATGCACCATAACAGTTCCTTTGCAGCTATTATAGCATACATTGGCTACATCAATTAACAGAAATCCACTTTATATATTATGGAGCTATATAACACCTAATGGATTTATCCATAGTCTACTTATTCTTCATAAAGGCACATACAGAAAATACATGTTAAGAATAGCACATATTTGTGCATTTATCCTCAAAACTCTCTGTATACAAATATATATTTGTATATAGTGCCTCCTTTTTCAAATCTGAATTTTACAGTTTTATTTTGTTTACCAAATGGGCTCAGAATCCCATTCTTTTTTTAAAAAGTCTTAAATTGATTTTTACAGCCAAATTAGACACAAACTCCTCTTAACTACTGCCAAGCGATAGGAGTAAAAATTTGTAGAAGTTTAATTAACTTTATAAATATGAAACACATCAAAATTAAGTAAAGATGAGGACTCATTCATTTAATATGTAGTATCACATTTTGAGAAAATAAAACTGAGAAATATCTAAATGTAATTCACTGATGAAATGATGGACTTGTAGATCAGTGTTAACTAGAATCAGTGTTTAAATCTTAAGCTTCTAACATTTGTTTCTGAAGAACTGTTCACCTCAAAAAGAAGGAATAAAATCTTTAAAGCAATGCTGAAAAATTAAATATTTAACTTGGTACAGTCTGAAGAAAATACTCAAGTATTTCTGAGCTTCCCTTATGTAAATGAGAACAGAGTTTATACATTACAGGCAGTACCTGTGCTCCTCAGTGGCATGTCAGCATTGTATTGCTAAATGAAAATCACTTTTAAGTCAATTATAGCGCCTGAGTAATCATATGATTTCATATATACACATATTTCAAGGTGGGAAATATGTGTGTGTGTGTGTATGTGTATATATATATATATATATGTACACAAAAAGAACTTTCCTAAACTTTCAGCAGAGGGCTAAGTAGCTTTGGCTATTCAAAATAAAATACCTTCTATCTCAAGGTTGCCGATTTAAGTTGAGCCTCTGTTGGAAATGACCAAAAGCTGCTTAAATCTGACATGGTCTGTGTGGAACAAATTGATGGCCAAAGCTCCTTTGCAGCAGTGTGTAAGTATTCCCACCTCCGAATTATTCCCCTTCACAGCTGGAAGTCAGGGTCAGCTCCCAGAGCTCTCGCATCCTTTCTCTGGGTTATTTTAACACATCATTTGGGGCTCCAACCCCCAAACTCATGTTAAACCAAAGGTGGTCTGTAAGACCTCCTTGCGAGGTGACAGACCATTCAAAGGTTCAGTCCCAAGGTCCATACCAGAGCGTCTGGCAGTGAATTCAGTGCAGGTGACATATACAACATCCTCTTTTATGCAGTCCAGAGGACAGCCCAGTTCATTGGTTTATGGACTTCATGTGGGTTGAGCAGGGTACAAAGACAAAAAGGAATGGGTTCATAACGCTTTCACAAATCCTTCTTTTTTCCCCATCTCAGTCCCCTTCTATAATCCCAGCTTTCATGTTTTTCTTTCCTTCCCTCTCCATGCCAAAGCAGCACTGCCGAATACTGACGAGGCCATTCAGAGCCTGACCCAGGCACTCGGCCTCTTTGGTGATTTCTTAGGGTACCAGGCACAGGATTCCCTCTTCTCCACCTACGTACCACAGGTTCTAGGTAGCAGTGCTGGCATTCTCCACTTAGACGCCCTAAGCTTAGACTCCCCATGGAAAATAATGTTTCTAGTATCCAATTTTCAAAACCCGCCTACCTGATAGCAATCTTCTGATTCCATGTCTATTGTAGCTTCGGTTTTCTTTCAGAGAGCTTTTTTCATTTTCTCTTCACGAAAGTGCTTCAATCTATCTTACATTTTAATTGAATCAAATTTAATTTAAGCCAAATCAAAGGTCCTTTCAATACATCTACATAAGAAAGCACTTAATCTTAATAAACTACCATTTAAAATGGAGAGGGAATCTACAGCAGCAGTGAAATATATAGCAAATCAAAATTCTCTCTGTTCATATAAAGGAATGAAGCCAAAATAAGCTCACTCTACTGTTTAAACTATGCTGCATGTAATGTGTAAGGAAGAGAAATGTGCTGCTAAAGTAATGCACTGTGACTGCAAACTATTCGCTGAAATCTGAAAAGAATCCCATTTCCCAAAGCAGCTTAGAAAATGACATTTGCTGGGACCCTGTATTAATGAGATGAAGATCCTTACCCCCTTCAGATTTTATTACATTTCAGAAGACATTTCAAAAAGTCAAATAATTTACTTTGCTTAGGTGAGGAGGAGTTAACCCTCTGGGATTCGCTGTCTCTTCAGCTCTATAGTTGTCTAGCATATGAATTGTACTAGAGCTGTAACTTTTATTTCCTGCAACGCACGGTATGAAACACTAACTGCTCCCTCCTCCTTCCTTATGTGCTGAGAAGTATGTACCAAAGCAAAGCAAGTCGAGTATGCACCCACCTTAGCTGGCATATACATTTTTTTACTACAATTTACATAAGAACTACCTCACGAATAAAGATTTGTGGTCTTCCAACAGCCATGAATAAGAGACATTAGTTTAAGGCAGACAACTCTATTAACTTTGAAAGTCCTGCAAGAGGCATGTTGGATTCTTCCTGTACAAAAGTGTTTTTAAAGATGCTTAGTGAAGAAGAAAGTAGCATTTGGTACAAGTCTTAAAGCCACTATGTCTTTAAAATCTAAAAGTAGAGCATTTGTGCTGGCAACATCTGCTTAGACTGGCTGGCTCCAGAGAACTGACTCCAGCATGAGCATGAGCAGGGGGCCAGGGGGCTCTCAGATGCTTCTGCACAGCAAGCAGGTTCAGCTCCAGACACTACAGCAAGCCTAGAAACCTGTCTGCAAACACCCTGGTACCGCAGCAGCAGTATTTTTATTACCAAGGTCAAAAATATGAGACTGAGAGACCATGGAAGAGTCTAGATAGGTAAAGGCCTAAATGCAACATCTGCATAGAATCACAGAATGGCTGAGGTTGGAAGGGACCTCTAGGAAGCATCTAGTCCAACCCCCTTGCTTCAGCAGGGACACCCAGAGCACGAGGCACAGGGTGGCATCCAGTGGGCTTGGAAGGTCTCCAGAGAAGGAGACTACAAGCCTGTTCCAGGACTCTGTCACTCACAGTCAAGATCTTCCTCACATGCAGATGGAACGGCCTGGGTTTCAACTTATACCCATTGCCCCTTGTCCTGTCATGGCCAGCACCGAGAAGAGTTTGGCCCCCTCCTTCCTACATTCTTTCTCAGGAGAGGAAAGGAGAGGAAATTAAATAATGATTAAAAAATAAAAAATGAAATTAAATACCTATATAAAATAAAGCAGCAAGTAAATGATCCTATCTATGCATTACTAGAAGCATGTCAGTATGAAAGTTATTTTACATTAATATGCCAGAGAATATGCAGAGTGCCAGGAGAATAAAGAGAAACACAGATGAGCACTGGAGTTTTCAGTATATTAATGAAAGAGGAAAGTTAGTACCTGCTTTTGAGGGTCTCTCAGGAGAAGATGAGTTTTTAAGAAGTATTAAACCTCTATACTTAATATACTCTCAAAGCAAGAGAAGATGCATCCAAACAGACATGGTTTCTAGCTAAGCTGCTGTGGCCAAGGACATTTCCAAGAGCATATGCCAGGATCTGCCCTGGATGTAGGTTCAGCCTGGCACAGAGTGAGGCAGAATGTCAGCCTGACTTCTTTCCCTTTTGTTCCTTTAATTATCATTCAGCCTCTGAGAGGGGTATTTTTACTGCCACTTCACCTGGCAGCTCCATCCCTTGTATGAGATGCAGAGTGGCCAGAGTAGCAGGTTCCTTGCGGTGCTCAACTGAGAGCAATCCCCATCCTTGATAACTCCTTGGTGGCATCAAAATGATGAAGATCAAAATACAATGAAACAAAACAGATCAAAACAAAACCTTGTTTTAGGCTGCTAGGTGCAGATTCTGGATCTGATTTTCACCCATTGAGCACTGAGCACCCACTAGCACCCACCAAGATCTAAACAGGCTTTAGGCTCCTATTCCCAAGAACCTTGTCTCTGGTATTTTACAATTTAGTGTTTTTAAAACCCAGCAGGTACAATAAATTGCACATTACTCATATATCAACCCATTTCTCTCCTCCTTGGCCTTTTTATTGTTGTCTTTCAGATTAGTCTTTTTTCTGGGAAGCTAACAATGTATTTGTGGAAGATATTTTTATGTGGCGCCCGGAGTTGAATTATTGGCCTGCTTTCTTTGTTAGTGTTAAAGGTGAGTACAAAAACATAACTTTCTCTCCTTTGTTATGTGCGCTAACAGACCAGTGCTTTATTTTGCTTTCACTTAATTCTGTTTCTCACTCATCTGAGGACTTGTATGGTGTCAGGAACATCAAAGACTGAATCAATCATTTTAATATTAGCACTGCTTCCTGAGCAAACACAATGTTTATGAGGTTATGAATTTTCTGACTGCCTCTGTTGCTTCCATGGGTTTGACCTCATAGGACATAATCTTTAATGTACTGGCAGATAAAGATGGGACTTTCCTCATTCCTCTGGCACTACTATTACAGACTGAGGCCTGTTCTAGCCTAAGAGAGCAGGAGAACTTGCATCAATTGGGTCACTATTGCTTTCAAACATCCCATTCCTAAAGGTGCTGCTGCCACTGCATTTCATTAGCCACTCAATAGACTCATGCTGGTGCACACAAAACCAACAAGCTCTTCCAGCAGCAAATGATGGAAGCTGGAAGGAATAGCAAGAAAGAAGCCTTGTTCCTAGGCCCATCTCCCTCCCTCCCAACACATGCTGGAAGGAAACGAGGCGCCTGTTGCTACACCAGCTTGTCCTTCTGTCCTTGCTCCAGGCTGGAGGCTGAGCAACCTGCACTGCTGCTGCTGGATACATGGGCTCTGCTTCCATGCTCCTGCATCAGCGCTACAGTCATAGTCAAAGTTATAGGAGTCGTTATAGGCAACAATAGTTAATCGTAACAAAAGAATCAGAGCCATCTACAACATCTCAGATTGCAAATGGAGCCTGGGTGATTTTACATTGGGAGCAGTAAAACAGGCAGTTTTGTACGAGGCTGCTTCCACTGCTCTAAGAGCATATGCAATATTTCAAAGCAGAAAAAGCAAAATGTTGCTTTTTGTTAAAATCACTATATCCGATAGAAGTTATTGCACTGTTAACTACTTATATCATTCCCCAAGAACACAAATTTCAATTTCTGCCTTAACAATAATGAATTTTATGTTGCTTTTGTGATTTTCGTTCAATGTAGAGCACCTGTGACAAAACTCTTCATTATATGGTAGATACCAGATAAGGAGATGATAAGAAGAGATAAATAACATCCTACAAACTAGGTCAGTTCTTTCTCTGTTAGCTGTGAGGTTCCCCAGCACTGTTGAGCCAACACTGAATGAAAAGCAAAAACCCTGCTCTGCCTGACCAAGATAGGGATAAAGATTAAAATAAGCCAGGGAAGATTTGAGCCAAAGAAGAAGCAGGTATATTTAAAAGCATTCACTTGCAGACAGTTATAATGACTATGTCTGGTTTCACGCTAATCAGAAAGATGAAGAAGAATTCATAGGCTGACTCCAGCAGTGCTCAGGACATTATGTGGCAGCTGTTTGTTCATACAGTAAATGTATAACATCATGTCTTGATTATTAAATATGCATTTGCAGGTTTACAGAAATATCCTTCTGTCAAGAATTCAGCATATTTTATATTCAGATGCAACAGCCTTGTCTTGTGCTAAACAATCTCAGCAAATTAACACACTTTCATTTTCTTTCAGCTACTACATGTTGCTCAAAAATAGATTTTTAGACATTTTTACCCATGACATTCAAGATTCTTCCTGGGCTGGTTCTCCACTAGCATGAAGATTCACCAATAGGCTTACATGCCTCGTTGTTGTCCACCTATCCTCTGTAGCGCTCACCTCCTCATATACAGTACCTTTTGAGAAGCATTTAATTCTTTGTGCCACATTAGTTGCAGGTAGCTTTAAGCTCTTTGAAATTACTTTTCCTGAACTACACATCCTCAACTACAATTTTTCCATCTTAAATGTTAAAACTAATGACCAGAAGCTTGCAGTAAAAGGCACATGCTCAACCTGATGATACTTCATGATTATGAATTTTCCCCTTTAATGTAATGTTGCTTTCCTATTCCAATTACATGGGTATAGCATATAGATTTCTAGTTGCTTGCATAATTTCTGTCATAAAAGTTCAAATCAGATGTCCCCAGAATCTCCTCCAAAGAGATGCTTTTTACCATTCCTCTGTTTAGAAACCAAACTCAGACCAAGGAATTTTCTGTTAGAACAGTCCCCTTTGGCAACACAGTGGGCCCATCCGCTCCCTGTGTGTTATACAGAAGGCCAGGCCACATTGTCACAAAGGTCTTCGTAGTCTGAAAATCTAAGGTTCAGCCAAGACCTTAGACTGGCCCTCTACCTTCACCACTGCAAGAAGATGCTCAACAAGGAGCTGATAGTCCAGAAGCCTTAGCTGGTCCAAAACACTCTGACATGTTCTGACCCATGCAGTCAATGGAACATTCACAGGAGGAGCATCATTTCCACACATCTCTATGTATACACATGAGAAAAGAAAGTGAACTCTCATTTTGCTTACAGTTAACAAATATCCATTTCACTAAGAATTAGATGTGTGTGCATGCAAATTAAATGTGTAAGCAAAACTCTCAGAGCTGCCTTTCCCACAGGATAACCCCAGGTGCAATAGCATTCTCAGCCTATTTGTCATCTCAGCCCCGAGTGAGCTGAATCTGGCACCTTAACTCCTTTTTCACTCAAGCAGACACCTATATAGGTCAAAGGAAAATTGCTTTTGTAAAGACTGTGAAAACTGAGAAGGGAACATAGGAAGGAGCTGGTACTGAGTAGCATTGGGCACTGTCCTATGGAGAGCCTGGGTGCTTTAGTGATCCGTCTCCACCGTGTTTGGATTTCATAGTGAAAGATGTTGGAGCAGCAGCATAAAATACTGTCTGCACACACTGTACCTCTGAAGAACGGGAGATGTCAAAAGCAACTAAAAGCAGTGTGTAACAGAGATGGAAATACATCTGCTATCAAGAGGCTGAAGCTAAATTAACACTGCAGTGACTTTGGTTGTGCATCTCCTACTGTGAACACATGTGCTGGGAAGTAATTTTCTCATTTTTTCCAGAGGTGTGGGGCCCTTACCATTATCTCCTTCAGTAACAGAGGTAACTAGGCTACCACTCTGGCCAGAGTGCAGAGATCCATGCTGGAAGGGCGAAAGCACCACGGGGCCAAGCGGGCTTCTCGCTGCTGCTTCCCTGGCCCTTGCAGAAACAAGGCCAGACAGACCCGGGACTCTCCTAGGTCACTGCTGCAGGTAGAAAGAGCCTAAATTGCATTCCTGGAAATCCTGCTGCCAAAATTATAGAGTAAATCCCAAACTTACCATTATGATAGAGCCCCAGAAATGTCCAGACAGCTTGTACTTAAAAAAAAAATCTAAAAACTTTTGATTAAATATATTTATGAAGGCTTTAATGACACCTTAAAAGTAATCACAAAAGAGCTTTTACTTCCAAGATCTTGTAAGAAAGGAGTGAGGAAAAAAACATAAAGCTCCTTTTAGGTTTTCCTTTCCAGACATTAAAAGCACCAAATGAGAAACATTCGAAGTGACTCACTTTAACCTCACACTCGAAAAAAAACACTAAAAAAAAGGAAAAAAGAATTGACTTGACAGCCTACAATCAAATGAATCAACCAGGAACAGAACCCAGCCAGAAGTCCCTACCACATATCGACGGCTAGAAAATGTAACTCTGGGAAGCCATCATTCTCCAGCTACAGCGGCCTGAAATTTAGTAAATAATGTGAGTGCAACGTAAAGGTAAAATAAACAGAGCAGTATTAAAAATTCAGGAATGACTGCAGGGATTGAGAAAATTATTACTGCATTTGGATGATTTTTATTGAAGTGCTAATAACATTTAGTCATCTTTCTTTCTTGTTTTTCTCTTCTTGCCTTCCTTTCAAAATAGGTTTATTAGGGCGAAATACGAGTTAACCCTTGCGGCGCTTGGGAAACGCCAGTGCTGCCCTGACACCCTCACCGTGCACTGAGGAGGGCCAGGACATTTACTCTTTTAATGGAAAATATATGAATGTAAGAAAAAGGACCATTCCACACCATTTCTGCAGTACCGTATGGGTTTTCTTCCCTAATATGCTGACACAAACACCCATGATAATTTCTTCTGCTGCTCAGAAGAAAAGGTTCAGATAAAACCTGCCTTCCTAGAGCCAAAGCACTTGGCTCTTGTTAGGTGCCCAGGAACTGTCTTTTGGCTGAAAAAGAGCAGCACATCTTTATATCAGTTTGGAAAAATTCAAGACAAAGACACTGCCATGTTGCCCAAACTGCAAGGAATTCATAATTTCAAAATCAGTGTCTGCCTCATAACAAACACACAAAATCCTTATGTTGCAGTGGGAAGGCTTAGTGATTTGGCAGGTAAAATCCATAAGCAGAATGCCATGAATAGCCCAAGTATATTGGGATTTGGGTGGATTTAAGTGCCTCCATGCAACTTTTCCAATAGTTTTGATACTGGTGACCTCCTGTGGACTTACCTTGCTGGAAAGTTTTTAATTCAAGTGCCTGCATATGACATGAGGTTCAGTTAAATAAAAAAGAAAAAGGGAACCTTGCAGTGGAAAGATTATAGAAATTAGCTGAACTTTTCTCAGTTACAACTGACATGTCTCTTCTGTGACAGCTCTGCTCAGGGTGACATGGAGCGGTCACTTGCCAGCAGGCACCAAGAGGGGCTGCTTGAAGTCACAGCCTTCCCCTGCATGTCCTCTTTCCAACACCATGCATCGCTGTCCTTGAGGAACAACCCTCCCGTGCTAGGGAGGAAGCCGTGTTCCAAGCAGGCAGCCACTTCCTTCTCTTTGCAATCCCATTTTCAAACATGAGAAAAAAACCTAAAACCCAAGTGCTGAATTTCACCCTTCTGCAGCCGGCCGCTTGCATGTGGAGGTCCCTGAGCTCAGCAAGTTGGAGCTCTCCAGTTGCTCAAGTTCAATCCGGGTGGGACACCGCTCATTTCATACACCTGAAGTCGGTGCTAAGACCTTGGGCTGCAAACTGTCATTTAGAAGTATTAGTCTCTGCTTATGAGTATAAAAGGTGCTGCCAAAATAACAGCTTGCAGAGCCCTCCAACTCTCAAACTTCAGGCGCTCTCATCCCACCAAACTAATCTCAAGTGAAAATTATGATAATTTTATTCTAGTATTTTACATATTTATTGATTTTGTTGTTCTTCGTGGAAATTAATTAAAATTGAATTTACTTAAACCAATTTCTGTGTTGACTTAGGAAAGCTTTGCAGTTACTTTGTGAACTGTCGAGAAACTAAAATTGAGAAACATTTGAATCATTTCAGAATTACAAATAAGAGGTTCCTGGTTAAAAAGACAGCTCCATAGTTAACAAGACCACACATTCTTTGCCAGAGTGCCCTGTACATTTTACAGCATCTTTTTAGATGGTGATATGACCATAGATTAAACAGTCAGGAACCACCCAGGTAACAGAAGCTGGGACTATCCCTTTTCTTCCTCTGGCAGTAAATTAAAAAAAGAGTTTATTCCTTCCTGTCCTAAAGCATCCTACAGTTTGCCTTTTTACAAGTTCTACTGGATGAACAAAGAAAAGAAAACTGAAAACTCACTGATGAAGACACTGAGCTTTCCTGGAGCCTCACAGGTCATTGGGGTTCACACACTGATCGAGGCTGCATGGACAAAAAGAGGAGCAAAAGCAAATGTGCTATTAACGCTTCAATCCTTTCAATTTCTTATTATTCCTTATTTTCAACCAATGGGATTAATATGGCTTCCTGATTATTTGAAGTTAAGCAAATAGGAAGAAGAGAGAGTGATTTCTGAGTCAGAATGTAATATGCAGAATATCACCCAGATAGAAATGTTACATGTGTTAAAAATCAGCTAGGAGATTTTTTTGCACAAAACAGCAACATTAAAGAAAAATAAAAAGGTAAAACAAAGGAGGGGAATTCTATGCGCTATTTTGAGCTCTCCTGACATACTTA
Source organism: Nothura maculosa (assembly GCA_032353885.1). Classification (NCBI taxonomy): domain Eukaryota; kingdom Metazoa; phylum Chordata; class Aves; order Tinamiformes; family Tinamidae; genus Nothura; species Nothura maculosa. The sequence goes on from JAUBOD010000446.1 coordinate 584,259, forward strand.
ATTTTTAAAAATAAATTTGTAAGAATGCATCTTGTATTATCAATCACATCAGCTATTTTGTTTTCTGTTTAATGCTAGACAGAAAAAAAAAAAAAAAGCTGGGCAAAGGAATTTTAAGAAATTCTAAATTATTTTGAGGCAATAATAGCAAACATTTCAGTAATTACTTTATGGTATCTTATTAGAACATAAATGCATTTACATTAACTAGGTAATCGGAGCAAAAATTACCCAACAAATAACAGAAGTGTATTAATAGTGGAATAGAAAAAAACAACAGAAGTATATTAATAGTGGAATAGAGGCACACACTATTTCCAGCCTCTTCGCTTTGCTTCCTTATCTTGATGCAGAGCTCGGCATCGCTGCTACCTGCAAGTCAGGCCTTTTTACCCTGAATGGAAGAGTCTTCCTTGAGCCGTGCCAGTCCCCATCCTTCCTAGTCCTCACACTCACACTATTTGTGAGGAGCATAAATAAGAAACACTAATATGTACACAAATATAGGAATTTCTACACTACGTCCAACTTCTTATCTGGTGAATTGCTGTTCATACCATACATTTTTGCCTAAAGCATTGAGTCACGATCCTCTTCTCTCTTTTATATCAACTGCTTCCTCAACAAATTACAGACAGATGTACAGTGTGCAGGGAAGCTTACACAAAATAAAGAAAACCAAGACAGTCTCTGTAGAACTGCTCTAGATATGCACTGTTCCTGTATACACTGAGTTACTCCACGCTCTGTTCCAAGAAAGCAGAAAGTAAGTAGTGCCTTAGTTATACACAGAGTGCAAGAATTACTGCAGTTGATGGTACCAGCTACTTGACTGACTTGCTCTGATTACAAGTGATAAAGAAATATTCAGTGCATTTCTGTAGTACTTCTTATGAAGCCAAACTCCTAAATGCATATGCATCTCAACACTTAAATAACAAGGTGTTTAAATCGGTGTTTGACACTCATTCAACTGGGACAACCACCACTTCTTTTACACTACTGCAGTGTCTGCACTTGGCTAAGGTGATACAGGCTGTGTAAACTAGATAGCACCCCAGGGCAACAGAACAGTTCTAGACCTCCCTGCCCTTCCATTTTGTCAAAACCAAAATGGAGATTCAGGTGACACAAATATTTTGTTAAGATAGTCTTGGTTTTTAACTTATTTCTATTTTTTTCAAGTTAGGGGAGACGCTTTTAGCCTTCTAGAAAGGACACATTATTAGTGCCTGTCGACTGATCCGAGTAAAGCCTTCATCATAAAAAATGTATGGATAGCTTCATATAATTAAAAAGCCCAAGCACTGTGAGTTGACTAAAATACTGTGGACTCTTAAATAATTCAAATTCGTGTTTAGCTACAGCAGCTGTTTAATTAAAAGGTAGAAACTGCAACTAATCCACTATGGTTGAATGAAATATAATCTATAACAGGGTTTAATCCCCTAAGACAGAGAACTGTGATATAGATTCTAGAAGTCAGGGGCTCCATTTAATGAATCTCACAAAAGGGATCATAATACATTTGAGCCAGCACATCTTTGTTTCTCTGATTATCCATATAATGAATCATTTCCCAGCTTGATGCTGAAAATATAATTTTGTATTTTAATATTAAAAGGCAGATCTTTCCCATGCATTGTGCAAGCTCTTCTATCGGAATTGCTCCTCAAAGCTTTACCAGTCTGAGAAATTAGATGCACAAGAATGCATTTTTTGATTCTTAGCTAACTGCTTAACTATTCATAATTAAAACATTTTGTAATAAAATGCTTGCACAAATGGCCTGGAAGTATCTTTTGCAGCTCCGAAATCCGCCAGGCAGGCAGACTGCTGCACACAGGAGCTCTGCATTGCCTGCTGTAGCTCAGCTGCAATGATTTAGGCACCATTTCAACCTCAGGCCAATTCCCAGAAGCAGGGCTTGAAGGGAGGAGCTGAACAAAACATTTTTTCTTTCATTTGTATATTTTTAATTACAAAACAGAGTGAGCAGAGCTAAATATCACCACATTTGCCTTCTCAGATGCAGGAAACGATGCTTAGTTAGGGATGTTTGTCCTGCTGGATCCTGTGCATGGCGCGGCAGAGGGGCTGCCGGAGCAGAAATGGGAGGCCCTAATGAGAGAGGCCAGGTGGCAGGCAGAGGCACCGGCAAGAGCCTCGCCACGTCCCTGCCCGTGATGGAAGACTTGACCTCGGCAGCCGTTCTGCAGGGGTGAAAAATAATCCAGTCACCAGGTGGCCATCTCGTCAACATGGGCAGCCATCTGCACCAAAACGTGCTAAATTATGTGTAGTTCTTTCTAATGTGAACCATTACCCATTAGAATCACAGCAGGAAACCACAAGGTCCTGTTAATTGAAACTTCAACTGTGACTTAAACCTCTGTCCTAGCTACAAGACTGATACTTTACCTGCTGAGCCCTTCAGTCTAATATGCTCAGCATTTTTTCCTAAGTATTTGATATAAAATTGCCCTGGCCTCATTTTGCAAAACAGCTGAAGCTCTGAGGAAGGCGTCAACCTCTGCAAGGGTTTAGATGGGTTTCTCAGTGCTGCACGTCAGCCCAAAAGCCAGTTTCCTTTTACACATCACTGTTCAGTTCACTGCTGAGCTGAAACACCTGTACTTGGCATTTGTTGGGCACTTCCAGGGAGTGCCCTGAGAAGTTAGAGCAACTTCTGTTTGTCAGAAGCAAGAAGCAAGTCAAGGGCAGCTTGCTAGTGCTGGGGCTTGTATAGAAAGCTGGCTCTGTTTCTCCCAAGAGAAGGAAAACTTCTGCACAGTCTTTCAGCAATCCTGGTAAAGGGGAGAGAATCATAGAATCTGCTTCCTCATTTGCTCCTCAAGCGTGGGGACTCCAGCACACACCTGAACACAGAGCGACTGTATCTGCAAAAAGCACAGCCAGGATGAAAAAGAGAGGAGCCTTCACACAAGCCAGAGATGCTCCAGTGCCTGGCCCGGCACCTCTACTGCTGCAGCACAAGTCCCACTGGGAAGTGCTGGTTGTATCGAGCCCAGGGCTTCCCTATGGAGATGCTTCAGCGCTCCGCAGGATCCTCCTCCTTGTTATTTCAGCTGCTCTTAGAAAAGACCCAGCACGTATGGGAACTGCTATGAGCAGCAACCACCTCAGAAAAGCCACTTTGAAGATGCTGACCAAAGGTGTGTCAGAAAGAAAGGGAAACATTTGATGAAGCTGGGGACAAGGAACAAATTCACCCGTTGCACTCAGCTCGTCAGGAGAAGTAGGGAAGGAGTGAAGCTATCTGTCACAATAATTAAGGCAGTTAATTTCTGATGAGCCTTCATTAAAAGTTCATGAGCACTGGTTGCTAAAGCAGGAGAGGTTTCCTCACATCTGCTGCGGCTCAAGCTTGCAGAGCAGCGAGCTAAGAGTTAAGCTGCTCCTCTGCCCTCTGGCATCTACATCCAGCACTGGAGCCCTTGCGGCCAGGGGCAGGGGGAGAGGGATGGAGATTATCCTGGATCCTCATTCAGAGGCATTTCTAGGCGAATGAATAAAATAGCAAAGATACAGCACGTTATGACTCCAAGCCTGCCCATTAACAGAATCACGGTTCATCAATTTTTAAATCCACATTTAGAGCTTCCTCCTAAAAGCCAAAAAGTAGCTACAATAGATAGTCTCTCAAAACACAGCATCTGTTCTCTTTCATTCCATGGTTATAGATAACCTTCATAAGCTGATTTGCTCATGACAATAAATTTATTTTCAGAAATTATATTCCTGATCTAATATGAAACAATAAATAATTCAGAAGTTTCACATTATTACAGGGAATTATATTTAGGAGATCAACTAGGGATCTCTGTAATGAGAAACATTCACCTTGCTAGAGGAATGCTACTCTGCATTTAATCTTATAATATTCCCTTCAGGGTGTACAAGACAGCTTGCTGGAAAATATAATGACTCCTTGACTGTTTTCTGAAGGAAAAAAAAGAGTAAAGAAAACAGCAATATGGAAATGAGATCTACATTTCATTTGAAATTCTATATGCACTATTTTAAAGCCACCTTGTTTCAATATGGAGAAAACTAAAAAGATTTTGATGGCCTGCATGATATTATTTAGAAAAAAAGAGATTAAAAATACAAAGAAACAAAAGATGTGGCACATGTGATCGTATTAATAGAAAGTCACTTTGATTTCCCAAACAGCACAGCTCTGCTTCAGCTGTTTCCACTTTATTATTTGTTACTGGAAAGAGAAAAGCTGGCTCACAAGCTTCCCATCTTTTGGCTTATTGGCCCAAAAGTAAAAGCATCTGTTGAAGGCACGAGTGACTTGCTCTCCAAGTTCAGCAGCAATGAGGCCTGGAGCAGCACTGCTCCATTCTAAGTAATTAGCACCAACTACAGCTCCCAAATTCTGGAAATGTAAGAATAAACCTCATAGTTTTGCTCTATTTGAAGATTCACCTCAAATTAACTGCATTGCAATATCTTGTTTTCCCTTCTTCCTCCTCCACACCTCAGCGTATTGTCATTTGTTTTGGTCAGATGAAAGAAACTATCTAATTTTTCAACCCAAGTTAATATTGGGTGTCTGCTGCATGCTGGGTAATGAAAATTGATGTATGCAGCCATCTTCCAAATAAGTTAGCACAACAAAATACATAGTTTCCACCAGTCTGGAGTCTTCAAGAAAAAATCATTAAATTGTCAGTATGTATGATCAACCTCTGAAGGAAAAATAAATATTATTGATGATGACAGTAAGCTATTGTATCTCTGCATTACTATGCCAGAGATGCACATTTCCCAAGCATCCCCTGAGAGACAGGCAGACAGCACCATTAATTGCCTGTGGGATTTAAGCATCCCATTTAGATGAAAGAGTTTGGAAAGACATACCTAAATCTTCTAAATATCTTATTATTTTTTAAGCATGGTGCACACTGTCTCAAAGTATCTGAAATTACATTCTTCAGCGTAATTGAAGATATAGTCACAATTAACTTAGTTTGTGGCAGGAAAGAAAATTTATCTCAATGACTACAAACAGATCATTTAAAGGAGCAACTTAGGTACTGCGGGAAGTGAAACACGATGCATGAAGCGACGTGCAGGAATTCCAGGAATGTAGATCTTAAAAATAACAAGAAAAAAATGGTCCTAAATCAAGAATTCAGAGTTTGGTTTCTAACTGTGTTCTCGTTACAGATCTGATGTCTACAACGAGCACCCTGCACGGCAGTGAGTGGTGGAAGGTGCCGGCTCCGAAGTTTGTTGCAGCCCTCCCACTGAGAAAAACAAAGTCCTACACTGCATTTCTCTCCTTGGGCACTAATTTCAGCGTTTTACCTCAAAATGGGGGTTCTAACACAAATCCAAGCTTCTGTGATTTTTACTGTATTAATGCTCAAAAATCCAAACCTTATGATATGCTTAAGTCATAACCTATGGGGAGCTGACTGTACTTCAAACAAAGTTACCAGCCTCTGTATCGTAACATGAGGCTGGTTTCAATAGTTACTGTGGAGAAACAGTGTGTGTATTTTATTCAATTTTGACTTTTCTCCAAAATTGCTTTGTTAAATA
>JAUBOD010000446.1:624004-634452 GCA_032353885.1 Nothura maculosa
GAGGCGAGTGTTTGCTGTTGCCAAGTAAGCAGAGCAGCCATTACACACTCAGCACTCTGACCTACAACCGTGAAAGTCAGAGTCCCTTGTTTAGTGGAGTATTAAGGTATAGAGAGGCTGTTAGCTAGGCCTTTATCTGCTCTCATTCTGAATCTTCTCACGTTATCTTTCAGATTTGTCTAAACTACCATGACGAAGAAACAGGCAGGCCCTTAGTTTTCAACTGCCCTGCAAGCATCTTAATCTGTTGTGGTTTTCTGTCCTGGGCACGAGAGGACAATGTGAGTGGCCACCCGAGGCCAAGGAGGAAAGGACAATAATCACTCAGGTCATTCTTTTCATGGGTTCAGGTGTCACGCACCTGACTGCGAATCCCCTGAACGCACCGCTGAGGGGAGGTTGAGCACCACTGTCCCAACCTGCATCTTTGTGTTTAGTTGATGCCATTTGCATGGTGGGTTTCACCACTAGCTCGCTCTGTGTTCTGTGAGTTCACAGCAGCAAACTAAGCTGTGGCTGGAGACAAAAAATCCAAACTAACTTAGCAGGAATGCCATGATAACTGGCTGATTTCCCACATTCAGCAAAGGTCCAGCATCAGGAGAGCATGCCTCAAGCACTGTGTGTATATTTGGTTGTACTTCCAAATAGGAATTTCACACCTTAAGTCACATCTAGGCTAGCTGAGAAAACAACCCTTTTTTTTCCAAAATCAACTGTGTGAGAGTCTTCTATGCAAAAAATCATCAAAATCATTCTAGATATCTAAAAATCCATCAATTTTTCTAAAGACACTTAAGGGAAGATGGAACAGGATGGATTTTTTTCCCCACACACATCCTGTCTGTCTGTCCAGGTTTGACTTTCCAGATTCCTTTCCTGCAGCAGAACTGGTAGAAGCCAAGTGCAGTATAAGATGTTTCTGCTGCCCACCTGCCCAGAAGACGGCCCTGCCAGACTGGTAATACAGTACCTCCTATTTTGTAATGGGTCAAGTTCTCCTTCGTTATCTTCTTACAAGCAAGACAAAGTCCACATTTGCCTCATCTCCAATATTTCAGGGACTTCAAAGTGTGTTAGGCTAAGAAATTATTTCATGAAGTCATTCAGTGTTCTATGTAGGCCTCAAACCACTCTAGGAAACTGGTGCTCTTGACTGCAAAGCATTTTTCAGCAGAATAAACAGGTAAAGAGCAGAAGGGATCTGCAACACTGCAGGACCCAGTAATTCTCGTCATTCGTCTTTTCAGAAAAGCCATGAATCCAGTGATGCTTCATAAGCAGAAAATCACATTCATTCTCAAATAATATACAACTGGCAACATAACACCTACTCTTTCAGCAGACTTTTGTTTGCAACATGCTGCATCACTTCGTATTATGATGTGTCAAAGTCTGACATAATTTGACACGACAGCTGAAATTTAAAGGACAACATTTCCTACTTCACTTCCAAATGGGCTAACTGCACCGTTCCAACGAAAGCTGGCCAGCACAAGAAGGGCAGACGGGAAAGCGTCTGTGGGCTGCCAACTTTAAATTACTGCTCAGTACTTCAGCATATCGCTAGAAAAAAAACATCCCTTAAAACAGTAATTAATCATCATTTAGAGGAGTTCTGCAGCAAAGTGTGTTGATTGTCATTTATTCATGCACACCAGTTTATTAGGCAGCACTTACCTGCCTTCATGGACCAGTATTTATTCCAATTATAGGCTAGTAATATTGCTAAAATAAACAGAAAAAAAAAGGTCATTCTAAAAAGCAAAAAGGAGTAGGCAACGTCTTAGTGTTCTCTAATTCACATCATTTTACTCGAGATGTTTGAGTCCAGTGCTCTGATCAGGACACATCTGTGCTATTACTGCAAACGCCTTGGATATTGTCTCATTCTTTCCAGTGATTCATTCAAATCTCTTCAGGACTCTCTGCTGTATTCAGAAATGAATAAATAACAATCTGAGCTTCACAGATTGTAACAAAACAGCTTACTGACTGTTAAGTTCATAGAAGTAAATTCAGAAAAGAAAAAATACTGCCTAACAAGTACGACCCTTGCATTATGAGCAGCTGTGCACCAAGAGCAAGATCCTGAATGATTTCTTCTTGCTACCAGGGGTCCAGGATCTAACACCTCCTTACTCCATGCAAGACAACTGCTAAAGTCATTCTAACTTCTGAAGTTGATTTTAATTTCTGTCTTCACTCAGAGTCATTGAAGTTTCAGAATAATGTACCAATCTAACGTGCATCAAGCTACAGAGAATAAAAACAATTCCGCGAATCTGTATTTTGGCTTTAGTAAGCCAAAACATATGTATGCTTTTTACAACTAAAGGATGTTTAGAAAAAAGAAATAAAATTCTTTGCAAGTCTAAAACCACAGCCCAGTAACTGCAGCCTGTACTGTACTTCAATTCACAGCCAAGCAGGGAGTTGAGAACACAGTCAAAGCCTATGAAAAATGTCATTCAATCAAAGCAAATCCTAATCTTTTGTGCATTTCATGATGGTGGGACATTTAGAAAATGGGATAATTTTCCCAAATCATCTTAATGCATAGAAGTCATAAGAAAATCTCCATTTTCCATCACCTCTGTACTTCTTTCCCCGAATGAATGCCTCAGGCAATCATTTTAAAATGCTGCAAAAAAAAAGAAAAAAAAAAAGCCGGGCAGTAGAGGCATGCTTGCTGGCACTGCTTGCCTTTCATCTTCCTCAAAATTAGCAGTGATTTTGTGGAAAACCTTCTAAAACACTAGTAAATTCATTTTTCATTTGTGAGGCAGGTGCCTTCAAAATCCTGGGGCAACTCTTTCTTGTGCTATCTGGCATTAAGTCTTAACAAACCCCTTAGAGTTAATACTGGTTAAGGCACTATTTTCTCTGAGTGCGATAAAATAATTTTTATAGTAATCTTCGCTTCTTCACTGAATTAATAACATTTCAAAGAAGACTTCTGACCTATCCCTTCAACTTAAATTATCTGGTAATAATCTGTTAAAATGTTACAGCATTTCCATACACCTGGCCACACCTCACCTTCACATGCAAAAGCCTGAATGTATTCCAGAACAGAAAACTACAGATTTCTCATATCCTTGGAGAATTAAAATGTATTTAAAATTAATTAAAAGACGTAATTCTTATTAGGGCATCATCTGTAGTAGTTAAAGCAAATGTCTCATTCCCAAGCTATAACCAGCTTGATCTTTTATATTATTGGCACAATCCTTCAAGTTTCTCAAAGTGATATTTTCTGTCGCTCTCTCGTGATTCAAATGTCTCTTGGAAGAAAGTTTCTCATTTAGAATGGCAGGATTATGACTCTTCAAAACCCCCCTCTCCACTGGCCACCTCAGACTATTCCTATAAGCACATCTTAGAAATACCCAAAGAAATCAACTGAAAGATAGATTCATTCTGCGCCTCCTGTACTAGGCTGTTTTTAACAAAGTACCTATAGCTACAATATTAACTCTCGTGAGTCAAATTTTATATTTGGGGGTCTGCATCCTTCTCTGAAGGTCTTGGGCTGATTTCCAGCAATTCAAGATTGAGTTTAAAGTCTGAGGCAGAGACTATTTCTATCTTTCAATTCTCACTGCGATGTAAGTAACTCAGAGAGTACCTGTTATCCTTTTACATATAGAATTTTGCTATGCAATATGCCTTACCATTGTTTGGTGTAAATTCATAATGAATTTAGCCTCAAACAGCCCTGCGAGTCCAAAAGCTCTGCTACTATTTCCTGCTGGAAAACATGGTGATACAGAGACTTGGCCTGTGGCAACCAGGGAACCAACTTGCTCATTCCAGGTCTTTTCTCTCCCAGCCACAGAACCCTCCTTTTTCTCTCTCACAGTGAGATGCTCCCCAAATTTCAGAGCCCGCAGATTCCACAACTAAAGCGTCGCCTTCAGAGATGGATTCAACACCACAATATATTAAGTGTTTCAAGTCCCTAAGTTCCCACTGAAGATCCAGTGCTAGGTGAAGTGAGACTTAAGTCAATGATCCTTCAGAACATATTGCTCAAGTCAGATGTGTATCTTGTATTCCAACCAGATTAAAATTTTTCAATTCCACTGTATATAAATTATAGCTCATGATGTTCTGTGAAGCCCCTGGACTGCATCTAAACACAAAGACTCCCGTCTGCCTACAAACTGAACTATCTTGGTCATGAAACATTACCTTCCCAGCGTGTGGTAATGCCTATCACTAGAAAAGTAGCAAAAAAGAACTGACTAACTTTATTTATTACATTTGTATTGCTTACAAAACCATTTACTTAATGGATGACTATCATTAGCAGTCCAACCACAAAAAAAAAGAACATGATGTGTTTCATAGGTTCATTAAAATAATATTTCAAAGCAATCATTAGAACAAGAAGCTAAAGATCCAAGAGACAGTAAGTTATCTGCAAATAAATGAGGCAGAACAAACATGTTTTGAAGTAAGTTAAGAAACATGTTTACAAATACATTACACTCATAAAGAAAGCAAGACATGAAGCTTGGAAACTGCTGCTCATGCAATTTATACAAAAAGCAGAAAACTGTAACTGGTTTTGAACCCAGGGTCTCCCAACTTGCGGTCAGCATGCCGTGCTAAAGGGCATGTGCTTGTACACACTGCAGATAGAAGTTAATAAAGCAGACTGGGAAAACAACCCACTGGACTTGGAGCAGAACTAGGAAAGGAGAGGCACTGCCATGGCCCTGCTGTGAAAACTGCTGCCGAAGTTTTTATTCCACTCAGTTCATCATCGTCCTGTTTTCCAGACATGTCCTGGCCTATCTGCTTCAGATAGCTCCCAAGTCCATTCATCACCCACCAACATGAGTTCCTGTTGTCACTTCCCTTCCTTTGTGCACCCTTTACTATTCCCCTCCCTTCCACAAGGTCCTTCTTCACTCCTTAGTTTCAAGCAGCCAAGTTTACAACTTCTACAGTCCTGCTAAAAAAGAGAGAGGCAGCTAAATATAAAGTGTTAATTAGTCCAACTACCACACACATTCATCAGGACCCAGAGTGGTCAATCAGACAAGGCTGATCACACGTCTCCATCAGTGAGATGACAAGAAATTAGAACCTGTCCCTTCTGTGCCTGCCTGAACTCTCTGGTCCCTTGTGTTCACAGGCCTTCAAAGAGGCAGATCAGACTGCAAAATGTGCTGCCAACAACTTGCACTCTCTTTTCATCTATTGCTTTTCTTTCTCTGTGAAGGGACTGCAAATATTGCACTTGTTACTGATTTTTAAACATCATTTAGTCTAAAGAAGGGAGGGATAAGGGATGCTATCAACATAAAAGCTTTTCTTATTCCATTATCTATTAAATGTTCTACCTGATTTTCTTTCTTTTTCGGAATCTTTAATATTTAAAGATGTAAACGATTGTTGCTGTCATAAAACTACATGGACTCTAATAACTCCAGCCTACAGTCAACTGCACAGAATTGTCAGCCCCTGTAATTTGCTGGCCCACCTCCCACATAATGCAATTATGGAAGCTGCCTTCCGGATCGGGAGCACAGAGCAGCCGGCTGCGCGACGGGAACTCGCCCTCCCCGATGCCCCTGGGCGCCAAGGTTTTGTTACGGGCCACCAGTTGCCCAACGATACCTGCCTCCAAAAGAGCATGGAACCAGGATTTAATAAAGAGTACACTGAAGTAGAGAGTGAAGTACATTAGGGAGAGGAAGCAACCTCTCCAGAGTTAAAAGATGCAATCAATTTCTATTACAAAGCTCTCTCTTAGTAGTCGTCAAATCAGAACTAAATTGGAAATGGTATTCAGCTCAAAAATTGCCAGATTTGCTTTGAAAGAAAAAAAGAAAGTTTAAATAGCTTTCATTTCTATCTTGTTAAAATGCTGCCACAATACAAAACTGCCTGGCACACTTCTTACTCTCATTCACTCTTAAAAAAGCAGCAACAAGAAAACTTAACCTTTCCCCTACGCCCCTGCCTCTTGCAAGCCTAGCACTGTCCTTAACACTTCCCAAGCAGGTGAGCACTTCTTAGAAATAAGAAGTTCTTTGGAAAGTCACTCCTGCCTTCCTTGGACCAGGGGCTCCTGCTCCTGGGAAGTGCAGGACTGCTCCTTCCATTCCCATCCTGTGCACGAATGCCCAAGGGCTTTCAAAAAATAAAACAAAAATATAAAATGAGCAAGTAACCAAATGATCTGGTTGGATCATGCCATTTTTACCAAGTCTTCCCTCAAGTCAGTGCAGGCTCCTGTTTTCCTCTGAATAATATAATTAAAGAAAATAAATGAAGTTTTTAAGGCTGTGCAGAGTGCCAGCACCTGCATATCTGCACAAATGAGAACTTGTAGAGTAAGCAAACTCAGGCAGGATACAGTGCTGGGCACACTGACCTTCATCAACACCTCTGCTGGAGCAAGGACTGCACTTCAGAAAAAATAAACCCACAAACTGTAAGAAAACTTGTAGAAAAGCAGATGAGGAGAGTCAATTTAGCTGATTGGCGCTATATGCTCCCTGCAGGAGAACAGGTACATACTTTTACATTAATTCACCTTTTACTGAAACAACATATTTGAGTTTCATATTGCAAATATCCCATAGACTGTTAGTAAAACAGAGATATTTATTTTGTAACTTTTACTTGTTTTGAAAAATGCTGTAGGATTGCTCATCACAGAAGGAGCAGCAATTTTGTACTCTTACACTTTCAGGACCTATCCTGTCCCTGTATCTCTGATTTTGCCAATGAACAAGCAGTTAGAAGAAGCTGCTGGAAATCACACATAACATGAAGCCTCAGGAAACCCCAGGGATGGCTTCAGATTAGAGACCAAGGACTGTCTGCAGGTGCCATTAGGAGACGGCTAAAACCCCAGTTTTTAGCATTATGAATACTTTGGGCAGGAATTTTGAGAGCCCCACTAGAATTTTATTTTTGATTTGTGATCGTATGTGCTTAGAATTCAGGCCAGTGGGCGGGGCAAAATCTGTATCACTTTGAGAGGATGCAGTTCCTCATCTATATTTTACATTTGGAATTTGTCTTGAAAAATCCATTAAAAAAAAAAGATTTACAAATAATTTACAAACAATTTACTTTTACCAGAGATAGTAAATGGCTTACAATTTACTATAAAATATATTTAAAAGTAATTTATCTCTCAGTCATTTTGGAAATTCTGGAACAAATAGATTTGCTGGGCATCCAAAATTAAGACATGTATATTATAATGAGATCACAATAATTTGCATTCTGATTCAGCAGCAGTTCAAAACAGCACCTAAGTCGGGTCTTGTTCAGGGAAGGTACCACAGCTTTTCAAATACTTTTATATTTCCAAGGCCAGCTAGTAACAACACTCTATCCTCTCTGACGGACTCTTAAATAACTCATGTAAGCAAAGCAGAAGAATAAGAGAAGACTCTGCCTTAGCTACTATTTTTTTTCTTTAAGTTAACTTCTCCAGTGAGTCATTCAAGGAAACAGTTCTGAAGAACTACATAGAGCAGAGCTGACTTTTCCACACACGTTAGGAATAAACTACAGCCCAGGATAGAACAGAAGGATCTGTTCAGTTACCCAACTTGGTTATACCACTAGTTGGGTTCTTTTGGCAGCCCTGGGCACAGGTTCTTGGCCACAGCTCTCCTTGTGCACGATACATTTGATTAATAAAACCCACTGCTGCATAGCACAGTCCTGCAGTTCCATAGGCTGAGCAAAGCTCTTCAATGAGGAGGAAAAAAAGCTTTCAAGGAGCTCTTTTAAGATTTAATTACTCCGTGAGGTACACGGCTACAACATCACTTGAAGCAATGTGACATTTTTGGAAAGTTCCCAGCATTTGTAGCACACAGGTCCCTAGTAGTTGCATAATTTTCTATTTAGTTCATGTGCTACATTTCAGAACTAATTACTAAAATGGCTGGATTATAATGTTGCAGGGAGTCATTCATGTGCCACCTACCGTTAAGGGGAGGGGAGTTTTGTGAAGGTTAATTAGCATTTTTAAAGTACTTTGGAGATGAAAAGCTTTACCTCTATGCCTAATTAAAAAAAACAAGTAATATTTTCTACTTTCTATTCAGTGAATTCCTTTTTTTTTTTTTGCTTTTCTTTTGCACCAAAAATGAATTAGAAGGGTTTGCTCTAAGACTAAAATCATAAACATCTGCAGGGAATTAAACCAACTCCAGAGAGCATCGGTCTGTCTGGTGAGACGCAGATCGGGAGAGGCGGCTCCGGCATCTCCGTACAGGGCACAAGATGTTGGTCCCAGGCAGAGATTTTGTGCAACTAAGAGCAGAGTTTTCCCTGTAACACGTCCTTGAAGAGGTCAGCTAATCAAATCATAACGAACAGATACTTTTTTGATTTAAACAATACACAAATATTCTCCTCTCAGATCACCTGCTGGCTACTCTCAGCTTAGACAACAACCACCCCTATATGTGTGCATATATATATGTAAATACAAAAGATATTTTTCTTAAAATTATGTATTTTTAATGAACTTACAATTACTCTTTACAAGCCCTGGAGGTAATATGCAAGCCAATTTTTGAAACACACTAATTTTGTGTAAATTCTGTTTCTTTAAAGAGGTAAGAGAAAAGGAATACCTACTAATTACAAAAATAAATTCCAATTATTTGGCTCATGTGATTACTATTTATGCCGTAAATCTACCATTTGGATGTCACTGACTTAGAAAGTTATTACTGTCATCAATAGAAGATTATTTTAGTGTTACAGATGGTTGTCCTTTTATAGGCCATTTTAATGACTTGTTCTTATCTAATCTGTCATGTGTTATTCTGTTATCATTATGAACTCCTAGGTTTCATTTCAATCAATTTCTGATGTTTACTAAACAGATGGTGTTAAACAATAAAAGAAAAAGTATAATAATAACATTTAATTAAAAATACTCCAACAGCTACACATTCATTTTGTAAAATATGAAAGTTAAAGTCATTTGTTTTAAAAAAAATCTACATAACAAAAATATTATTTATAACAGTTATAAACTCAAATAGCTTACAAAGCAGAGTATGAAATCAGCATATTTTCAAAAGGATGTTATTGAACTTCAAAACTGTCAATTAAGATACATTAGGAACCTATTTACTGTAGTTCTCAGCATTCCTTTTTTTAAAATACAAAGCATTACTGGCAAATAGTTGCAATAATTACTAAGTGCTGTAGATAATCTATTTAATACACAGGTGTGACTCAGATCACTCCTTGTAATCTGTTGGTGTGTTGTAGTAATTATTTAAGCCCTTCAAATACTCTAAATTTTGCTTTATCTTTGTATATTTATATTCTTTTGTTTAACCAGCATGCTAGCAACAAATAGGCCTCAAATAGGAAAAAACACATCAAAAAACACATCAAATAGACAAAAATCTGAAGAGTTGAATAATACAGCAAAAGAAATTACTTGCACCCAAATGAGTTAAGAGTTCAAGAGAGTATAAGTAGCTTTCCACTCCTGACCAACATCCTGATTCACTTCCACTTCACCGGTGAGAACTGTAAAACTTCCTCTATTAGGAAATCCTGGAGTCCAGGATCAGGATTCAGTTCAGGATTTAATCTGCAGTCTGTATTTTACATATATGCTTTGCCCTGAAGACTTCAGTGATAGGATTATTTCCCCACGGATACACAGACAGAACTACATCATCAAGCCTAATTTTATATAGCAAACAAAGAGAGTTCATCTGGTTAATCTTCTGTTTCTAGCAAATCTGATGATGACCAAACGGAGCACAATAAACAGCAGGTCACGTTGCTCAGAGGCTTGCCAAACCCAGTTTGGAATAGCTAGAAGGACAGTAATCCCACAGTCTCTCTGCGTTCCAGTCCCAGCACTTAATCACTCTTGTTGCAAACAGCATTTTCCATCACATCTAATCAAAATCTCCCATGTTGCAACTTGTGCCTGTTCCCTCATATCCTTTGGCTGAGCTCCTCTGAGAAGGGCCTGGCTCCATATCTCCTCTACAGCCCCACTTAGGCAGTGAAGGGCAGAAGTAGGTCTGAGCTTTTCCTTCTGCTAAACAAACCCCATCTCTCCGTCCCTCCTCTGTCAGCACATTACTGCCAAAGAGTTCAGAGGCTACGTATCAGACGTTGAACAAGTCTCTCCAGTCTCCACATTCCCAACCAGCCATCCATGATCTTCAGGTGACAACTATTGCAAGAAACTACAGCAAATACGCAGCAACTGCCAATTCCAGCTGGTGAATCAAACTGCTTTTGGGATAGCTGAGGAAGCGTTTTGTTCCCCTTCTGCAGAACAGGAAAAGGAGGAAGGGAAGTCAATGCAGAAAAAAAAGGCTTCTCTTTCTTCCAAGTATTCGTTCTTAGAGAGCTCACCACTGAGCTTTGCATAATTGTATTACACTGTGTGATAAAATATCATGAGCAAAATG
>JAUBOD010000446.1:634552-649016 GCA_032353885.1 Nothura maculosa
ATTCGTTCTTAGAGAGCTCACCACTGAGCTTTGCATAATTGTATTACACTGTGTGATAAAATATCATGAGCAAAATGCAACTAATTAGCCTTTGTTAATTGTGTTACCTGTTTGGAGCATACTTCAGTAGAATAGGAATCACTAGATATCTGCTTTTGTATTTAACCGACAGATGTGTCCCCAGCAGGTAGTTCCTTCTACAACATGATTGTCATTCCCTCAAAATGCAGATTTCCCCTAATATAGGTAAGATGGTCAAAATTAAAAACAAAAAGGCATGACAAAGATGTACTACTTTTGCCCAAGGAAACTAATGAAACTTGCCAATTTGTGCAATTGTTTCTGAGAGAAGGAACAAAGAAACTCCCACTGCCCTAACAAGAATAAACATCTACTGGTGCAGTAAGTGGCTCACTGGACATGATGTGAGCCTCAATGCTTGTATTTCTTGTATAAAAACTGGGCTCAATTCATCTCTGGTACAACTGGAATTCCACCAAGTCTGCATTTGATTTGATGGTGAACGTTAACAATAAGCTAAAGGAAGGGCTCTTAGCAATGCTGATGTCATTGACCTTCATCAGTCTACAGAGAAGAATTCAAGTGGAGTTGGCTTAAACTCAACAAGACTTTGTTTTTAAATCTGTATTTAGACTAGTACAATATCAGTTTTCTATTAAACTGAACTCATTTAAGTAGGGTCTGCAGAAGGTAAAAACAAGTTGAGAATGAACAACTGACTTTCCACTTTCCCCAAGATTTTATATATATTTATTTACGCACGCACACACACACACACACAGTGTGTACTGAATGTTATCTCATTCATTACAGAATCACAACTCCAAGCCTTCTCTAAGATTAAGAGTTAGAAATGAAGAGAACAAGGAAGTTAGAGGAGAATGAAAGGCACAGTACCTGTGGTTACAGATTTTATTAAGTGGATAGCGTATAGTTTCTTTAAATAGACAAAACCAACTTCTAATAGATCAATTACTTCCTGTTTTATCTCCACAGTCTTGCACCATTAGCATGTCTGGTCTGCCAAAAGTTATTCTTCAAATTATTGCAATCATATGTTCACCAGCAAAAACACTAAACTGTATTTAACAAGATGAAAGGGTTGGTTACAAAACATCTCGGAGGCAAGCTTTATGGCATGTCAATGACAAGTTTCACCTCAAATAATACTGACGGTGAACATATTTGTTTCAAAATATACTTGCTGTTCTTGCATTTTCTCTGGGCTGTACTGTGTGGCCCAGATACAGTGCCCTGCACTTTGGACCATAGTGGGATGCTGGAACAAGACATATTCTCTTATCCACAGGCTGGCAGGGGCTGAATATGTCACAGGCATAAACACAAATGCTGTTTATCGGAACAGACACATCTTTAGGCTGCCACACGCAATAGGATCTCTTGAAAGCAAGCCAAGCAGCAGTCAAAGTCACATCCCCAGCCTTAGACTGAACAGTGACCAAGAGCAGAGGCTTTCTGTGTGCTAATAGCTCATGGCTTTGCCAAGAGTCCTAGTTCCTCAGAGGCTCAAGAAATCTCTCAGCCTGGGGTGCAGAAGTGTTTGATTCAGCTTTTAGCTTTGTATTTTACCTCACACATTGTATTTTAAATGAGGCAGAGCTCCCTTTCAGGCTCTTCACCCAGAGTCCAGGCTTTATCAGAGCTCTGGAGATGTCAGGAGCCACCTTATCCCCAAGCCACAGAAGCTAACCAGTAGAGGCAAGCAGGCATTACCACGAGGAGCAGAAGTAACGGAGACCCTTGAAGAGACAGGCGCCAAGCACTGCCCATCTCAAAGCAAAGGGCAAAGTACTCAGTTTAAACAGCGAAGAGACAGACCTGAGCAAAGCCAGAGGGCCTGCAGAGTTCCCTGCTTCAGCCTAGGAGGAGCAGAATTCCCTTTCCAGAAGGCAACACAGCACTTGACTGCTTCTTCAATGGAAGAGGCAGACCAGCCTTCCGCCGGGAGTCATCCTAAGCCTGCAAGGACTGTGTCTGGCCAGGGAGGAGGCAAAGCCAGTTTCCCAGCACGTGGAAACTGTAGTCAAGGACAAGAACACTCCTGTGACCTGCTACCTGCCCTATAATGTGGCACCAAAACGAAATCCAGCAGTAACCAGTAGATAAAGTTTCCTTCCCCACTTCTTACCTCAACAGTAAAAATCCCTTTTCTCATTTTTCTCTGCAAAAGGAATTCCTGCTCAGTTGTACTTACAGTTGTAATATCAGTAGTTCTCACGTAGTCAAAACAGAGGAAGAAAATTTATTGCAGTTTTTTAAACATGCCAGTCATTTATTCAAAGAATAATATTTCCAGTATCAGTCTGCAACAAACTTCACCATTAACTTTTAGAACTAGGTAATAAAATACAGCATTGGAAGAGTTGTTGCTCCCATCTGAAGTAATTCAGTACAATTTCATGGAAAGGTTAAACAAATGCTGCTGGATGCCTGATTTAATTCTATACCAAGATAACAAGACTGCCTTGCTGCCTGTAATTTTCCATTATTATTTAACAAATTCCCTGGCAAGTCTGTCTATAAATATTCCTATTTTCCATAATTCTGTGACTTTCACCACCAAATCCATTAAATAGCTTTTTTTTTTCTCCTAATGACTGTACAAAGATGCGTCACTTAGGGTCTGAAATTTTGTTTTATAAGAGAATGACAACACATTGAAATTGCAGAGAAATATAACAGGAAAAACTAGAGCTGCATGAAAATTCACACTACTTTATTATGTGTTTTCTGCTACTGTAGCCCTTCCAGCGAGCTCTTCTTGCCTAAAAAGTCAAAGGTATGAAGCATAGATTGGGTTTTCAAATCACTCTTGCACTATCATTTCAGTAAGCTCTCTTTCTCTCCCCTCCTTTTCCATCTTTATTTTCAAAACAGGAGGAGGGCTGCAAATGCTTGAAGCAAAGCTATTCTCAAGTACTAGACCAGTTGGAGATGTTAGCAGGGTTCAGCCATAGAATTCCATAAGCCTGGCAAAATTTTCCATACTAAAATATTTTTTAAATAATATTTTCCTTATCATCCTTTTTGAAAATGAATTAACAGCTTGAAATAAATTTGCAACAAACAACAAAAATAAGCAACAAAAAGTAATAAAGGAACAAAAAGAATCACCACATGATGTAAATATGCCTGCATCACACAAGGAAGAGTGTAGCCCAGAACAAAGCATCTGAAAGAGCTATAAGCAATTGAAAGCAAGGTCTTCTATTTTGGATATCTCAACATTAGTGCTAGATATTAAAAATGATGATTTGTAGTTTTAGGAACAGTAATGAATGACGTTTGAGAGCTCATCATGTGTTGCTGGCCACCAATTTCTGTTTAATAATTACTGAAATCCTACACCCTGTGAGTTTTGCTATCTCTAAGCATTTTTAGGATGCATCAATCAAATCCCTGTTTATCAGCAAAAGAGATGCTGCGAGCTGTTACAGGTACTAGCACTTGATAATTTATTTTATTCAATGATCATTTAATACAAAATGCATAGGCTGTCTTTGCACTGGGAACTGTATCCTGGGATTTCTGCTTAAAACCAAATTCTCCAAATTCCAGACTCCCAATTTAGTCCGGCTCCCAATCTTTCTCTCTCATTGCCTACAAGCTTCTAAGTATGTAGATACACACGCTCACACTTTATTTTCTGTTTGTAAGAGGCACAGATTCACCTGGAAAGGTGATGTGCACCTTCAAGGCAGAACAGAAGCCATCGTGGTAGGCAAATGTCTGTCCTAAGGGCTGAGTGTGGATCGGCTTAGCCAAGTGTGACATCCCAAGGGAGCTTATCTCCTACTTGTGCAGAAGGAGCAGCGTGGTTCTCATCTTTCAAGTTTGCTATATAAAGAAAAACGTGCTTTTCTGAGCTCTGCTTTTGATAACTTCAAGAGGTTTTGGACAGTAACGCCCTGCTAGGAAAAATTACATTACCCCATGCCTGAGAAATGTATATGCTCCTGAGTAGCACAGGGTTTAAACAGCGCTTTTCTTCAGTGTTCAATATGAACAAACTCAGGCCACAAAAGAGAGGGGCTTTTATATCCCACTGTCCCACCATGACGCTGTAGGAACCTGGGCATTAACTCAGCATCATGTCCAATGGCCAGCTAAGCACTTTGATGACTCAGTGTCTCAAGGTCCAAGTTACTCTGTAGAGCCTGGTCACGAGCGCAGCCTAATAGCAGCTATTCCACTTTCCTACACATTCTGAAGAACTATTATGCAAAATAAATGGATAATTCTATGTACTACCAATATGCAGATTAAATATTAAGTGGCAGAAGTGTATTGTGCCTTCAAGGCACAGCCTAACTACAGGCCATAAACCACTCTTGGCTCACGCTCAGGTCTCCCACTGCTGTCAGTGGGAATCTCAAACACAGACGGAGATCTGTACATGCCCCGGAGAGTCTTTATTCAAATAGAAAATTTAAATGACTGTATAGCACCAGGAAAAAAAAAAAACAAAAACAAGTCTTACTGCCTTTAAAACTGGTGAATGAAATCACGTTCTGTGCCAATTTTACCTCAAATTTTCTTTTTGATTTCATGAAAACACAGGCTAACTGCTTCCAGCTCTTTTCCCCTGTCCTTCTCAAATGCCATGCTCTGGCTGTGAAAATGATGTAGAAACTCTGAACACAGCAAATTTTTACTTGACAAAATGTATGATTTTGCCTACGGTGGAACTCAGCTTTATTTAACACTAAGAAAGATGTTCAGTGACGGATTTGGCTCTTTTTCCTATCGGATCTCATCCACTAAGTCCCATCAACTCGTAGAGCTACCAAGAGAAGTTACCTTACTCCTCAGTGAGGGGAGGGGGAAACAGTAGATTAATCTGCTACTAAAGTCATTTTTGCACATCACACAATTAAGGATTTGACTTTCATCAAGGACAGTTTTCCCTTTCATGCAAAGGGAATTAAACAACTTGCCAGCTAGTACTACAGCCTAGAAAAGTGAACGATTTCCAATAGGAGAAAACCTTCCAACAAAGTAGGCCTGGGAACCAGAAGCTAATCATTAGATGTTAGTGGGGAACCACTGAGATAGCAGTAACTATTTGCTTTCTGTAAGGAAGTCTTTTAAAGTAGATATGACCTGGAAAAAATAAGCCAACAAAGAACTAATCACTGTGTCTGTGTGTCTATCTAAGGAAAATCGGGATAAATCTAAAACTAATGGGTATTTAAGAAACTCTAACTCCGTGTTGCCAAGAGAAATCCACCCTATTCTTCAATAGCCAGTCAAGTAGACATCCTGGGAATTCAGAATCTCTTTGAAATAAATGACAAGAATCAATACAAGTGAATGTAGAAACAGTGTAAGCAGCTGACCACAGTACGTTTACTTACCATGGTAAGACCTAGTTATACTAAATGTGAGCTTTAAATTATGCAGGGTATTAGAAAATTCACTGTGAGCCTAGCAGTGTGAACTATATCTGCAATGAACAGCTTAGAAATCTGTCATTGTTTTATTAAGATCAAAATATTGTTCTGTTGTCTTTAATAGTGTAGTGAGCTTTGTCTATACTAAATCTGTCACTCTGAGGCAGAAAGCATACACTTCTACCACAGAAATAATCAATAATATAATAAGAAAACTGTTCATCAAAAGCATAGAAAAAAATTACAAACTTAGTCTGTTCTATTAACTGCTGAAATTGTTTTCAGTATAGGCCTGATATATCTCCTATCTTTTGTTCATCTTTCAAAGATTTTCACCATCAGAATAGTCCAGCGCTAAAAAATGCGCAGCCAGCCCTGCAAGGTCAAGTACTCCAACATCAATGGCAAAACCTGCTCCGACTTCTACACCAATATTCTAGACTTTAGGAACACTGAAACCCAAAATCCATATTTTGAAATTAGAAATTAGACTTTTTTTTTCCAAAAGTTTTAGTTTGCCTCTTTACTCGCTCCTTATTCTGTGCATTTTGCTTGACAGAAATGAAAAGCAGAGGAGATGCTTGTGAAGCACACATGAAGAACAGCGTGGAACCAAGAGGGGAACTGTCCTTGCATGTATTTTAGGGCTCTGAGCCAGCCATGATGCTCGGATTCTCCCCAGCCTGTCCCAAGAGCGCAGCGGGTCATTCTGCGCTGCCAGAGAAGTAGGATAATGGACAAGCCAGACCACGAGCACAAAACTGTGAAGCGAAATTCCACCCCCTGAGATATGTAAAGGATCTGTTAGTTTTTCTCCAAAGCAGCAAAAGTGCAATTTGTTTATCGGACTCCACTCTTCTGTGACTGATTAACAATTAATACCTACAAAAGAAATAAGACAATACTGCCTACTGAACAGGAAAGATGTCTCTGATACCAGTGTGGCACCTCAGGATGCTTTCACTTCTAAGCGGTACGGAAATATGTGATATTAATAATTCGGAACAGAGTAGATATTATTTTAGCAACAGATATTCTTTTTAAAAACATGCTTAAATTTAAATAATTTTAAAAAGGCTTTACTGAGATCTTTCATGCTGCAAGAATGAATTCTGCTGGCACGGTTTATCACAACAATGACACAACTCCCAATTACATTAGCTCATCCTTCACACTAAGGCAATAGGTATAATATGAAAACCTCCTGCAGCTAAGGCTTTTAAAAATGCTGAAGATGTCACCTTAGCAAAATACGATGTGGTTTGGTGTTTGAACTCTTAAAAAGCAAATCCTACCAGGGACTCCTAGAATATAAGTGTTACCTTTCCAGTGATTGCCTGAGCCCTAGACAAACCTCAAGCAGTAACACTCCTCACAGAGATAATCTGAACCATCAAGGGAAGATTAAACACACTGCTTGTATTGAATGTTTGTTGCTTAATTTAAATCCTTGTTCTCTTGCAAGTGTTCGGAACAGTTCAATTAAATGAATTAGTTCTACTCGCCGACATAACAAAAAAATGAAAAACAGGCAGATAGGCTGCAGAAGTTATTTCAGCAATAGGAAATCCAGGGCATGCAAGAGAACACATTCTATTTACAAGACCATGAACTCTTCATGCCATGACTTTTTCTTGAATAAGGATGGCTAAAATAATTTAAAATGCAGAAATAAAACAATCACATTGAAACAAAAAGCATCCAGGAGTTTCAAGTAAACATCTTCTCCTCTACTGGAACCATCAAATATAAACAAGTGAGACAGAACCACAAGTGACCTATCAGCTCACCTGCGAGAGCAAATTAATTACCCCCTGACATAAGAATCATTCTTACACACAGAGCCTGGATCATAATGAGGTCTTTACTATGCAACAATATTTCATGTAATTGTCATCTTAAGTAAACACGTTTTAATTACTGTCACTTTTTTCATTATTCATTCTCAAGCCTACAGTACCTGTCAGGGTTTAACGGATTGTCATCTCCGGCCTTCATCTGGCAACATATGTCCCCTTTTATTTCACCAGCAAACTAATTAAAACACCTAGAACATACAGCGAATTCAGAGCAACTTTAACAGTGACACTACTGTAGTTGTCCATCCTAACAAATCTTCAGAGCTTTTTATCTGCCTCTCTGAGAATGCCCTCACACAGGACTGTAACTAGAAATAAGGTGCTGTGCATAAGAAAATGGAAATCAAAGTAATGTAAGTTATCAACTTTTACATTTTCATTCAGGAATGTTACACATAATACCACATTTAAAATAATTACAGTACACCTGATCTCTGCACTCTACAAAACAATGTCTTCCCAAATTTTCTAACTAATAGTTAGTACCCTTAAAGGTGAAATAAGAAAACATGACTCCTTCAGTGAGGTATATGCAAGCTACTAATTACAGATGTTGAGATATTTTAAGTTACGCTGTTTTACAGTATTAGCATGAGTCTGATCATTATCAAAGGCCAGCCCATGCCAAGGATTGTGGAGGATATTCTGCAGCATTTACGTTGCATTGCGTTGTGAATGAGACATCCCAAATGTTGCACTAGCTCCCACATTCCCATCAAACACTCACGGGGCTACTGAGATCCAGTTGTCTTTCAACAAAACCCAATCTCTTGCAACAGGTTTCCATGCACACTGAAGGGCAAGCAACAACTCAGGGCTGGTTTTCGGTCTTGTGGCCAACTTCTAACATCCATACAAAGCAGAAATTTCTATGAGAAAGGCTTCAGAATACATTTAAAATACATCTTAAGAAGAAAAAAAAAAGAAAAAAGAAATATAAGGCAAAATAACAGGAGAGAATGAAAATGAAGGAAAATAGGGAAGAACCCAGATTATGTCTATTTTAACCCAGCTGACTGTGAGGCCTTTACAGCAGAGATGGTATCAGATAGATCCCACTTTTGGAGCTATTAGTGCTATTTCAAGAGGCAGTTACATGTGCCGTGGATCACATTGACTTATTTCCAGCATTTTGTTCCCAAGGGAGACAGTAAAATTGCAGTACCTGCAAAAAATAAATGCATATGTCTTACTAGTGAAAATCCTGACCAGCTGTATGCACTGAAAGATTAATTTAATCCTTCTAATCACATAAAAATTCAGTGGGTTGTTTCTGTAAGTCACATGCAGCTCTTGTTTCCTTAAGATGACAAATAGGGAAACGGCTGCTTGAAAGCCGAGTTTTGAAATTAGCATCTGTCTGTTTTTACCTATCAAACACAATCACACTGCGCACGGCTGAAGGTTTCATTGCTCTCCTGACAGACACCTGGAGCCCCTGCTGTCACTGCTCCTTTTTGTAGGCAGTGAGAGTGAATGAGATGGACAGTTCTTCAAATAAATGTTTAACAAAAAGTAGACTGAAGCTTTTTACAAGGATGTCACCTTTTGCAATTCAAAAAGGTTCTTTTCATTTGACTTCCACTGTCATCTCCAGTGGTATGCGTTCTCCCTTCTCAGGCAATTTTTCATTGGGATGAACTTAACATTGTGCAACAGGCTAAGATAAATACCAGGAAACAGAGGGAGACCCCTCAGCTTGGGCTGTGGAGGTGCAAGACAAAGGCTGTGTTCCGAGCAGAGCCATGTGCCGGGGATGCACGTGCAGACACAGGAGCCCTGCTGCACTGCTGAAGACCACACAGAAGCTTCTCCATCAGCTCCAGGGTCAACAGGGCAGGCTGCAGCCATAGCAGGGACTCTCGCTTCCCCTCTGCTCTTTCTGGGGCAACCATTAGCAAAGAATGACTCGGAGCCATTCCTGCACAAGCACAGGGAACTCTGAAAATATTCCTCTTTGTCCATCTTCCCCTGCAGAAGCTGGGCTCTATTCATGCTTAATAAAAGGGCACTGAGAGCACTTCTAGGCTAGGAGGCTGCTATCTGACCTGGGTAGTTAATACTAATCCTCATCCTATTTGAGTACGTTTCCATGAGATCAGTGCTGTGTCAGATAGACTACCCTGACTGCTGTGATGACCATGCAGCCAGATTACAGCATTCCCCAAACCTGCAAAAGATTCAGTCAAGTCTCTTGGTTTACATACTGGAATTCTACAGTCAACAATGTCTCATATATCTGAAGATTAAGTGCAGACTACTTCCCATCAAAGCAGTTTCACAGATACCTTGCAGTATCTTATTGGACATTAGGACAAATAAAATATTCCAAGTTGGGACAAGTTCACAGCACAGGAAAAAAAGGAGATGATTCTCTTAATCCCAGCTCTAGCTCCCAGGAATTCTGCCTATTAACAAACAAGAAAATGTAGCCACTTGACACTGGGAATAGGGTTTTCTGAAATGCACTGTAATTGTTGCAATTAAATGTTGTGGCTCAGAAGCCAAGAACATACAATTAATTAAACTTGATACACATGAGCAAACTTAACTTTAAAAACATTAAGAAATTATCCTCTTGCAGTCATGAATGGGGAGATTAGACAAGTTTGCCATGAAAGTCCTTTCTTTAAAAAAAAATTTAAAAAATGGTTCACAGGTGGAATCCTTTTTTTAAAAAACTTAAAGAGCTGAAGTGCTTCAAAGGGCTTTGCCACGTAGGGAAGCTCACACACATGCGCCATGCTGCCCCAACTTCTCAACATGGAAACTATCTGCCTTTAATTTTCTCAACAGGGTCCATCCTTCCCCATAATTCCCAGTGAGATATTAAGCTCTAGCAGCCTACAGGAAGGGCACGGAGTTCTCCACAGTGCTCACGTTTCCACTTGAAGCCAACACTGTAGCTCATGGGGAACTGTTTCTTCATTACTATTCATCTGAATGTGATTTTTTAAACAATTTATCTGTAACTGATATGTGTTTCCAAACAGCATATAATTAAATTGTAGAATCCATCCTTACAGAGCATGCAAGGTAAGAGCATAAACGTAGTGAAAGAGAAATTAAACAGATTTACAGAGAATAAGTAACTCATGATTACCAAAAAGAATGCAATCTGTGACTCCAAATCTCTAAATCACTGGTTGCTCAAAATGGAACATATACTGAGCAGAAAATATCCGTTTGTATTCACCTTATATTTTATTATCCGTCCAAAATTATCCACCATTGGACAGTGCACTCTTGCATTGCATTTGAAGTGCACATAGCTGACCACAGTGACTGATATAAAAATCCTGAAAAAGCTATTCTATGGTTCTAGAAATTAAGAAATGAAATTTAACTTAAAAGCATTAAATACTTAAAAGTCTTAAATGCTTTCTGCTATGATTAAATACTCCAGGATAGCTTGGAGAGAGAAGCGTGCAGTCCTCCCTGTTCTCAAGAATGTCCATATCCATAAGGGCAGATAACCTGACAAAATATTTCATGTTCAAAGTGTTTAGTCTGTGCGAGCAAAATATCATGGCTCTTATGTTAACATGGTTGGGATAATTAAGTCTTCAAAGTACAGACTTCAGAATAGTTTCTTGCTCTCTCTGATTTTCCTCCAGCATTTCCAACAGAGAGACACAATCAATGGGGTAACTGTTAACCACAACATGCTGTAGAACAGCATCAGTGCTAGTGTTGCCTGTGAATCTGCTGAAAAAACTGCAACGAGAGAGGTTTGTTAGTCCTGGTTTGGAAATGTCCTCCCTCCTTGTGAGGCTGCTCTCGGGAACTAAGCACCGTAGCCAAGAGCAGGCTCATCCCACCCTTCCCTGGGCACAGCAATCCCGCACTGCTGACACGCAGCTTGTCTCTCAGACATGTGGAGCCAGCGGCTGCCGCAGACTCTGCTATTGAAAAGAAAAGTCAAGAAGACAGACAGCACTTAAATAAATCAATTGGATTTATTAGCTCCTTTTGCTTATGTTTTCGGGAAGGAAGGGAAAAGGGAGGAAGAGGTTTTGAGCAATGAAGGTGTTTTCTTTGCTATTTTAAACTCCTATTAGTCCCAGCCAGATCAATGACATCGTGCATTTTCCAGGAACTCATGCAAGAAGACCAGGAGACTGAGAACATCATCTATTCTAAGAGCTAAATAAAACCAGAAGGAGAAATAGATGAATTTGAGCCCAACATATTTGGGTAAATATTTCAATTTCTACTCTTCATAGTCTTCTCATATAGAAGGTGACTGTGAAAAACAGTTCTCTCTGCTGCAAGAATTTTCAGTTTGATGCTATTAGAAGCATTAAGAAGACTAAGATCCAGAGAAGCTTTCTTTACAAAAATATGATGTTTCACTTTACTAAAACAAACAAAATCCATCACATGAAAAGGCCAAAGAAACACGGGCTACTACTACAGTCCCTAGTCTAGATTCTTACAGTCCAAGTTTCTCTCATTCTTCCATAAGCTGAATGAGGTCTCCAAATGCTTTGACTGCAATTGTTTTAAAACAATTGCAAGCCAAACTGCAGTCATATGAAAGAGGAGGGAGAGTAGAAAGGGGAGACAAGAAATACCCACATTTCTCTAGAACCCAAACAAACTGAAGAAGGCGTGGGGAAAATGCTGTTCTTAGTATTGTAGAAAGCGCCGGGTAAGGTGACATTCAGTTCCATGAACCATGCAGAAGAGAGGCAGAGAACATCTGAGGCTGCATACACTGATTTCATAGCAGCCTAGAAAAGCAGCCTAAAATCAATTTTTTTGGTGTCAAAGAGGATTATCACTACAAAAGTGCTAAATAACAACAAGTAGAAGAATGGAGGCACCTTCTTGACACAAGCACTCTAAAACCAGTCTGCACTCCTCCGACAGGCTACCAATTTCAATTATTTCAAAGCAAGCTCAGCAGAGCAGTCCAAGCTACCTCCAATATTTCTCCTTCAAGCTCTACAGCTTCTCAAGTCTTTCCAGCTGAAGCACCACAGCCAGCATTTTCTCTAGCCAATATTTACTTCAAAAATTCCTCTCCCAAAGGACTTTCCAAAATTAGCTTTTGTGTCTTTATTTCGCCCGTGAAGCCGCTGCTTGTCAGATGCATTGCACCTTACAGATGGAAAAAAAGAGATTTCTTTTGCACCACTATCTTTTCTTTGATTGCAAGGTTAGTTTCCAGAGGCTCAGCGTTGGAGCCAGCTGCCCAGTCGGGCTGCTCTGCTCCCAGGCCAGTCCCCACATGGACATCCAAGGCAGACAAGACCATGAGGAGGTTTTGGGGTGAACCACGGAATCAGCATATGCCCTACCAGAGGTTGTGGACTAGCTGGGCCTTGCTTGATGCAGTGCAAACTGCAGAAACAATTCCCTTTAGAAAAGCATTGCTGGATCTTGCACTTACAGGTAATTGACTCAGAAGAGACTGGTTGAAAATAAGTGATTTTCTTGGTTGGCTGTACTTTGAACTTAAAATTATCAGCTCATCAGTTTACACTGACAAGTTTACATAGGGTTATACAACGCCAAATTGTCAACATACTTAAGCTATTTTCATTGCTCCTTTATGTCATTTTTTTGGTAAGGGACAAAGTCCTCTCCTTCAAAAAGAGTGTTTTACCAAAATCCAGAAGAAATGAGTAGAAGGTTTTTGTTCTCACAGCCTTAAAAGTCTGAAGTGCAAGCTACGTGAATACTACATATGTGTCAGGTTCAACAAATGACAAGGTATTACGGCATTCCCAGACGAGTTTGCATTTTGTGCATTAAATAATTCTCCTTGGAAAGACAGCAAAGTCAAATTAGTGAAAAACACACAAGAACTTAAAGTCCTTTTGCAGAAACCTTAACAAGAGTTCTATGTTCGTCACTAAAAACTCGAATTTCAAGGAAATGCAGCACAGTTCAAGTTGCCTTGTATTTGCATGAACAAAAGGGGAAAATGGCATAAATGGCATTAGGGATTCTTTCTATCACAAGTTAATTAGTAGCAACCACTGGGCAGCAAAGATGGTTTTTTGGAGACTACATTTAGAGAGATGAACTACACTCCCATCTAATCGTATAGAAACTTTATCTTCAACCAGTGTTTTCTTGTATGAAATAACATTGACCTTCTCTCCAAAAGCAATTTGTAATGTATTCACAGAGACACAAAGTCACACAATACTTTCCCATTGCCTGTTATTAAAGCACTCAGAGAACAACAGTGCTTTTAAATGCACCAAACAAAAAGTGAAAGAAAATGGCACTGATGGACCTCTAGAACATACTTTACTTAACCAAAAGCATTTGTACAAAAGACACTGCTGTAGAGAGAAAAAAAAAATTCAAAAAGGCACATTCACACATTCACAAAAAAAAAAAAAAAAAAAAAAAATCAAAAAAGCCACTTTTCAGACATGTGCCAGGAATTGATTTATAAAGGTTAAGGGCTCAGAAGGTTAATTCCGAACACAGGAAGATAGTCTGCAGAGTGTGGACTATATATGTAATTAAAAGTAAGATTGAGGGAAAGAGATTCCAAATTTTGACATTTATTTCCAAATTTTGGATCCAGAGAAGATGCAAGAAGTGGGGTTTATGTTTTCTCACACTTTAGGGTGGCCTGTTGCCAGCAAGATTAGACGGGCACAGGGTTGCCCGGATGGCTTGAGGTGGCAGATAGATTGTGCAGAATCTGGGCTTATCCAGGGCAATGCAGCAGAGATGGACTTGGTCTTACAAGAGACAGGGAAAAACATCTAGCAGCCCTATCACCTGTCACTCACAATAATGGCAGAGGTTATTATCACACCCATCATGAGATTACATAAAATTTCCTTCCCCCAAAGTCTTGAGGCAGATCACAGTACTACATATTAGGATTTTAAAAATGAAACCTAGCAAGGTTCATTCACATAAAGGCACAGAAATTTCTAATCATTTTTCATACTTCTGCAGGCAGTGAAAAAAATGTAACACCAAAACGTCCTCAACAAAAACCATGCTGAAAAGTATCTCTGATAAAACAGCCAGGAATCACTCAATACTGCAGCACAAAATTACCCATCAGGGATTATGTAGCCTGTTACTGAAGAGAAAGCAGCAGGCAGCAGATTCTTAGACAACTCAGCTCTGCTGCTGCTCCTCTGCTGCTCACACTGGCCACATTCTCTTCTCCATCCATAGGTCAGC
>JAUBOD010000446.1:674622-685099 GCA_032353885.1 Nothura maculosa
GCTCTAGACTTCACACAGCGGCCAAAAGGTATCGCTTAATCCCCAGTTCCCTCCAACACCCTTCCAGTTTTGGAGTTGTTCCTTACTATTTCAATGAATTATATTCTCAAGTTATTTGACACTTCTTTTGAATGTCTATCATCCGGGGTATTTTCATATTCTCAAGTGAACCAGGCTACACTATCATCTGCTGAGTCAAATCCAATCAATTACTTGTTTCCTTCCACTGCCAAATGCACTATCTATCCCTAACACAAAATACTGCACAATGATGAAAATCCTTGGGCGTAAAAACTCATGAAAGTGACATTCCCTAAATCAACCTGGAATTAGCATGAAAAGCTGTTGTAACTGTGGTTAGATCCAACAGCCTTTAATGATCTCTCTAAATATCCCAGCCTGTAGAACCAAAAACCATGAAAAATGAATAATCAAAATGCAAGAGATACAAAGAAATAGCAGAAACCTACCTATCAATAGCACACCAAACACTCTATATACTCAAAGAACCAGAGTCTGCAAATATATATATAATATATATACACACATATACCTTTTTTTTTTTTTTTAAGGGATGAATTTTTTAAACTCTATTTTCACTCAAATCTTCATAGAGACTTTTGGAATTAAATTAAGCCGTAACAATATAAAGCAAAAGACAAAGTCTGGCATTTTTACATCAAGATACACAAAAGAATATCACATTATCTGCTGAATCAATCCTAAACTTCAGTAATTGGGCAAACAGGACTGCTTTCAACACGTGCAGCATATATATGCTTCCCTTTGCTTAAGGGACAAAACAAAGAGAAACCTGCAGTAACTAAAGATAATGATATTTTATTATGTACTGTGAATTGCAACTTTTCAAGCTTTATCATTGTGTTGCACATATTTTATGTTTAAATTAACTTAGTTTTGAAAGTTTTCTGTTTCATTATTATTCTGTGGAAAGCAGGTCTGTCATGGAATGCAATTAGCAGGTCACAAAGGACCTTCTTATACAGAGATTCAGAGTTCTCTAGTTTTGACAGCCAACACTTCACAGAGTTCAGCAGCGCAGCTGACACTGAACAAAATTAGATTCAAGATGTGGAATAACATTAAGTTTATGCGAATCTGTTGGATTTTCTGCATTATCGTACTACAGCACAAGGAAACCAGGGGGAATATGCTCAGCCCTGCAGTATCAGCAGCCACACTTGCATTGCTTTGTCTTCATCTCTGGACAGAGAAAAGTCGAAGGCAGATATTTTGATACTGATACTAATCAACATCTGCCCAGAATGAGTGCAGGGGACTCAGCAATAAACACTCAGATGTATTTAAATGAGGGGTTGTTAATGAAAATCTATCTAGGCCATGATCTAGGAAGGCTGCCCAAGAATCTTCTAAAAGGAAACAAAAAAGATATATCAGAGTTTCTATTAGTTTTTCTCCAGGTTCCAGAAACACTTTCTCAAGCTTTTAAGTTTCAAATCTATGCTAAAACGTGTAGCCCAACATCACTAAAACATTGTGCTGAGATTAGCATAAAAAAATCCAGTCACACTGTCTATAGCTGCATAGATCTGGCTGTCGGTTCTAGTTATAATGCATGCAGGATATGTGGGGAAAGAACTGTATTAAAATTAGAAATGTTCAGAATTATATTTACCTGTGCCATACAGCATTAGCCATATATATATTTACACACACACACACACACATATATATATATCTATCTCATAACAGTTAGTCTTTCTTCAGTTTATTATTTCATAAAGAAACGTAACTTTCAAAATTCAGTTTTTATAAGAATATCAAGAAATCAATTTTCAGTTATGAACTATCAGAAAGAAAATATTTTTACTTTACTTTCACATTTTCAACTTTATGTGCATTCTGTGCAGGGGATGATGAGCATCAGTATCAGAACAGCTGCTTTCAACTTCTCCCTATCCAAAGAACAGTATTTTATAAACTTTCATTCTGTGTGTGAAAGAACTTCACATACAGAGTGCTCTATATAGGAAATAAACTATATTAGAGGTATTAATTTGGCTTTTCAGTTTGGGATTACTTTATTCTTTTTATTCAGAAACTGCATCCATGTCAATGTAATTTGAAACTGTACAAAACACTCTGAATCATTTAACTGAGGCAGACTTTCTGTCAAGATAAATCTCTCACTCATCCAGCTCTGAAAGTGCTTTAAAAGTGTGCATAAAAAGCTTACCTAATTATATGTATTTCCCTTATAGATATTTATATGAATATATATTTTATCAAAAGTGCATTAAATTTCCATTCTCCTCCTTTTCCCTAACAATCCAGCACTCAGAGGTCTAAGCTATACAGCATTTTACGAAGAGTCAAATTCCCTCATGTTGATTATCTCCACATTCTTTCTTATCCTTTTTTGTCCAGTATATCAAAATCTATTACTTTTCCAAATACATCCCAAATACAATTCTCTTAATTCTAAACTAAGAGGGCTATGTAAGTAGTGTTATAACCATCCATTTCATTTGCACATGAAGGTAATGGATAGTTCTAGCAGCCAAGTTTTTCCTCCACTCAGTGTTGTATCATATAAAGATATAGCAGATAGAAACCTAGGTTTCCCAGATATCAACAAACGTTAGGGAAAAATAATCAAGTAGGATAAAGAATTCAGAATGCATAACAGACAGTGCAAAACAATGCTGATGTGAGTACTATACATATTAATCAGTTCTTGTTTTAAGGGTAAGTCTGACCTGGCCTCTCATTAAAACATTACGTTAACTATATTGTTCCCTTATGCAGAAACAATCTTAACAATTTGCATCCTCTTCATTTAAAAATGAGTCAAGAAGTTTAAGGCTGGTAGAAAAAGACTTCAGTGACACGTTATAAAACCAGAGGACTCTATGTAACTGAAGGACAAGAGCACAGAAATATATACCTGCAGCGCTACAGCTTCTCCTGCTCCACACTGCATTCATTATTTCTGTACATGGTATCTCCAGAGGCTAACCTGAGTTTACATAAGTAGTATGGGAAAGCCTTACTTGTCTAACTTCCAGTTTAGACTAAAGCTCAAAGAGATTCTCTATCACTGGAATTCAAATATTGCTTTGATTCTGGTGGAACTGCCTCCTCACCCCAAATCCCCCAAAATTTAGTAAGAGCTGCCTCTCCTCCTTCTGCCTTCAACCACCTCTTCAAGACATTATCAGTCTGAACATAATCTGGACAGCATGACAACAATTATCCCTCAGTGCTTGGTGACAGTCTAATAAATAAACAAACAAATGGAGTCTAGGCTTAGCAGAATATTCAGATCCAAGAGAGAACATCCTTCTTATGTGACCATAGCTACAGTTGTTAAGCCTAAGCTGTACGTACATCATCCAAATGGACCTTAAATCAGGCCAATCCTGCTCTTTCTACTTCATCAAGTTACAGTCACACCCTCTTTAACTAGCTAATATCAACTTCCAAGAAGTGTTAGATGTAAATCTGTGCTTTCTAACACATGCAATCTAAATGGTTTTCTCTCTAGCGCCTGGAAGGTCTACATAAGGTCTGTGCCAACGCCAATAGTGCTGATGACCGGTAAAGACCATTGCTACACCAAAGCATTTCCTCCCAAGTTTTAACTTCCTAGAAAATCAGGAAAACTGTGAGCAAGGTTGACTCTAGCTGATCTACAAGATAAATACTAAGCTCCATCCTGTGTGCATTAAGAAAAGCAGGCCATGTTTAAAAATGTTTAACACTTAAAAATCTCTCCCCTTTTCCTATGTAACAGAATATCGAAGTGCTATCTTGTTTCTGAAGTTTTTGCTTTTCTACAAATATCTCTTTTTATCAGTTTCTCTCAGTTAATCCCTAACACTTTCCTGTAAGAAACATGTTTCTCCACATGCATAAAAATTATTCAATATTACATGTATCTATAATCAATTTATGACTATCAAATGAATTGTACTTTACTTGGTTAGGAGTAGGAGAGAAAAGGGGGATGTTTTCTTAATTAAAGTAACATCAGCAATACATTATGCTAAATCAGCAGTGTTCAATTAACCCTGCTGCCTTCGGATTAAGATAAAAACAGAACTCTCCAACTCCATAATATTTTTGTGATGAACTTTCTCCAAACTAAACTCAGGTATTTTCTGATAGACAAGCCTATATAAATTATTTTATTAATATTGATGGAGTCATAGCAGGGAAACATTAATTGAGCAGAGATATATCATTAGCATACTTCCACATGACTAGACACTAATTAGGTGACTATTTTTGCTTGGAAAGGCCACTGCTACCTAGGCTGAGGTGGTAACTCCATGTTTTTCAAGCACCCAAGATGCCTGCAGTAAAACAACAGAAGCCTTCTTGCAATAATCCACTTCCTCTACAAGTGTACTGAAGCAGCCATGCAAGTTTAGTTACTGAAGTCTCTCCCTACATTTTTTTAAGGAAAGTCATTTGAAAAACATATTGATCTTATTTCAAAGTGCTTATAAAGTTTTCACTCCTAAAGTAATTTCCCTCCACCACAACAGAGCTCTGCAAAGTGAAGTATATTAAAAAGTTTTCTTTCATTTTGTCTTTTATTTGCACTACCTGGAGCTAAACAAATCTGGGGGGAGGAAACATGTAATTTCATTTTGCAAATACCATAGACAGCCCTTTCTGCCAAAAACTCCAATAAAACACTAAGACACAGAGCATTGCATTTGGCTTTAACAGGAAAGCGTTGGACTATGCGTCAAATGCAATGGTGGTCCCTGTGCCCAAGCATTCAGAAGGGAGGGAGCACTTGGCAGAGCTATCCAGGTAAATCCTCATGAATATGTAAAATTAGAATGCCAAAACAATGACCTCTTTCCAGACACAGTTAAAAGTAATTCAGTTTTGTCATATATTGAAAGCAATTCACAGAAGGTGTATAAACTTAAAGAAATACAATCAATAACACCTAAAGTAAGTGGCATTCTAGCAAATTTTAAATTAGATGCTAATAGACAGTTAGCATCACAGTGACTTTATGTCCCCTTTCACACTACTCTCAGGAATATCAAATGGCAGGTCGATAAAGCTGCTTTATTTGTAATTCTCCATTATGACTTTCAAAGTTAAATGATGTCCCTCCAAAGCGACATCCACCTCAGTTCTGAAAGGTTACCCAATTGTTTTGGCCTCACCTCCTATCGGGTATCTACTCCTCCCTCCTTTTAGCATTCTCTCTCCTGCAGTAAAGAGGATTCCATTATGCAGACATGGGAATAAAAACAGGTTACATCTCACTATTGTCCCACCAAGAGGATACTTTATTCTGAGTTCCTTCATTCTTGTACACAGCTTCCATCTTCATCACTCTTCCATTAAGATGATAACTTTCTAATAATCTTAAGGGGAATTTGTTATTTTGAAATCTTCATTTCAAAGCACCTAAAGATACCAAAAACTCCTTCACTCTGGCACTGTGTCTCAGCTACATTACTCTCAATATTTTTTTAAAAAATTCACTTTGCTTACAGCTCCCATCTCTCCTTTTTCAAATTTCTCTCTCTGTTGTTATTAATGCCATTGTTGGAATACGATTTTTATACTTGGAAATAGCGTTCCCATATAGACAGATACGATCAAGACATTTTTCAGCCTTCTGTGCCAAAATCTTAGGGTCTGGTAATTTCTCACATATCGTTCAATGTTATCGCAAATCTTACTATATTTTATCCTCTTAACATTCCAGAATCAACACATGGCATGAACTACTTAATTTTTTTCCTTTCCTTTTTAACAGGATTCTAAGAAATATACTGCAAAAGTCTATGAGCATGTATAAGATGCACTTTAAATGTCAGAAGACAAATAAAAAAAACTTCCTTCCCTTACTTTAATTCTCTTTTCCTCCTTCCCTCTCCACCTAAAAATCCCAAATGTTTTTGAATTTAGCTGTATCAGCAGAGATGCTAGCATGTTTAAACAAAATGACTCAGCCAAAAACCAACTTATTTAGTGAACTCTATTTTTATACTTTTTCTTAACCGTTGGCATTTGAAAAGAGTGAACCCCATGCAAAATGGGCTAGGTTCTACTCTGATCCAATCCTCTTCAACAGAGCTGAGCCTAAAAACGTGCACCTGAAACGTGTTTATAGAAGTTTAAATGGCTAAATTAGCATGGCTGAAGTGCAACATCCACTCATAAAATCTAAACAAGAGGTGTTGAGAGATCCCTGCTCTGATCAGAAACATACTACATCTCAGCACGTTGCAAGGAGCAGCAAAGGCTAAAACACATTAGCAAACAAATATCTAACCACATATGCATGTGCAACCTTAAAATCCTAGATATAAATGAAATACAAATTCATCATGTACTCAATCTTCTACCATAGCCTCATTTTACATAGTCTCTGTTTTCTGTACTCAATTTTACAATAAAACCTCCATTGCACACTGTGTTCATATCTGACTTGAACAGGACAATCTATTAAAACATAATTTATCCAATTACTTTGCCCAGAGAAGTTGCTTGACCCTTAACTAAAGCTCTGCAAAGCAATTACAGGGCCATTTGCAATGACTGCTGTGATGACCAGTCTCAACTGCTCATTCAAACCCACTGTAAAGACTATTTCCTAAGTAAATGAAGCAGCACAAGTGAGCAGCTTTGGGAGGCAAAGCAGGAGAACACACACACTGCCTTCTTGACTGGGGTCCAGAGAGGGCCACAGTTACATGGAAAGTTGCATGTTCATCCCATACGGGGAGCTGCAAGGTCCAGGCCATCTGCCCCAGGGCTGTGTTGCTTCTGTGGCTGGGTGCTTTACACTGCAGCACGTGTGTTTAATGGTGCTATTATCAGCAAGTGACTGGAATATATTCAGGCTGCCATGTCTGCATTCACTGGGGGATAAAAGAGATGGATTTCTGCTCAAAGAATTGACGTCTACAAGAGCAGTGTGAAGGGATTAGGTTATGACATTATTAATCAGCCTTTATGCTCCTGAAAAGATGCTAGGATTATAGACCACAGAATACTATTCCTTCCTTTCTCTATATTTAGAGAAACATTCCTTTTATTTTTCACGTACATGGCATACGATAATAAAAGTAAAATTCAAAAAAAATTAGCATTAAGAACTATCTATTTCAGGTTATCAGACAAGCCATCAGACTCCAATGTTAATTTACAGTTCTTTTAACAGAAGAACATTATATATTAGGATCTTCATAGCAAACTTCCTAGATTCAGAGCATTAAGGAGATTGCAAGTAAACATCACAAAATCTCTTCTTAAGCGCTGCAACAAGAAATTCACACCAATGCCTCTCAAAAACAGGTATTTAAGAAAAACACTGGGTGCTGTATTACACCAAATAGCACAAAATGCTCCAATATGCTAGAAACAATAAGGAACAACTGAAAACTCGAATTGACTTGCCAACAAATCTGTTTTCATTACAACAGAAACTATTGTACAAATTGCACTTACGCCGATTGTGTAGTTATTGTGAATAATCATGTTTGCTAGACTAAAAGTTGTCAACATGAACAAGGACTTTCACCACCTTGCATTGCCTTTGAATTAACAGGAATGCCAGTCAAGTGTTAACTTGACTAAAAACTCATTCTCACCTGTTATGAAACAAATTCCAGGTACTAACATTTAATTTTGCTTCCTTTATTTAATTTTGCTTCTCTGTCTTAAATATGGCTAAATTTTTCAGGTCCTTAGGAAGATGCTTTTCTTACTAAATATTATCCTCTTTCCTCAATATGCTAAAATATGAATGGGAAAAAAATATTTCCAAGTCATGTCTGCCACTCTAATTGCAAGAACCTCAAAGTAAAAATACTCAAGTCAGCTGCTTAAGAACTGCATGGAAGGACATGCAGTTCCACTTCCACAGGACATGTATTAGTAACATGCTGAGTTCAGGCACCGAGTGCCTCTGAAATAACTAAGACAGCGGAGTGTTTTTCTGATGTGTTTTTCTGATTAAAGTCATTTACAACTTCCAAACAAAATGATGATCACAAGGGGAACAAAATGGTTAGACTAAAATGGTGGTTTTAGATAGATTTCAGAAGACATAAGCAGTGCAGTCAAGAAATTTAATTGCACAGACCCATTCTACTTTGGCACTTACACCTTTGAGCCCAATTCTGAAATCTCACCATTCTCCTCATAGCGTGACTTGGGAGTCAGCTGAACACATCACCAGTAACGGACTGCTCATCTCTCATGTAGTACTTGATAACTCAGTTATCCCCACGTTTATAGCATGCATCAGATTCCACCGTAGGAGCTACTTCTCTCACTTGTGGTCCTAATCAAGCTTTTTAAATAACTCACTCAACGTATACTAAAACCTCATAAATTCTTAGCACTGACCTACTAAATCCATACAAATAACATAGCAGGCAATCTGTTCCACTTCCATTGTTTCAACAAAACATATTTTAAACATATTTCAGATTCTATTGTTTCCATATTTGCTTTCTTCTTAAAGCACTATCACAAAGCACTGACTATGGGATTTTTCATCAATGCCATCCATTAATACAATTATAAGCGGCAGCTTAACAGGTAAATTCTTACCATGAAGCACATTCTGTAACTGTGAGAACCTTTCAAGTGAAGTCAGATCTAAATGAGGAGGATTTTCACCAGACCAAATTATAGAATTTAGAAGAAAGGCAGAGGGAAATGGGGAGAGAAACAGACAGAAAAGCTTTTCCATACACAGTCTTGAATTCATTGTCTTCAGAAGCTGCATTTCCTAATGCAACACAAACACCGGCTTTTTGTTTGTAGACTGCCAACAAAAGGACTCCAGCTCTAAGATTAACTGAACTTTTCATTGCTACTAAACTCAAAGTGTTTGCACACACAGAGCAGAAAGCTTTTCTTCGAAGGCAGCCTGCAAACCCAGAGCACCTGATGTATCGTCTCACTGCTTGCTCCCCAAGGAGAAGTCCCTCTCCTACCCTCTCCACTACTTGACCTAAAAACAATGAAGGATAAGAGCTGTTTTTCATACTCTTCATTTTTGCAAAGAAACATGACTGATGTTAATGAGTTCCACTTAAGGGATCAAGCCTACTCATATGGGGAAGAGTTGCAGAACAGCTTTATTTGAGATCTGACAGAAAAATAAACCTTTTCTTTTGGATGATGAACCAGTTCAGTCTGGCATCTCAGAAAGAATTTGCCAAATCTTGACAATGCAGAAAAGTCAGTCACTTCTGCAGTCCAGCTGAAGAAACATACTCTATATTCTTCCTACATTTTCAAATACAGCCTATAATTTTATCTGCTCTTTGCACTTCTATGCCAGCACATCTACCTCATCACTCCTCTCCTAGTACAGGCTCCTCCTAGAACACCTAGGCAATTTGGAAAACTGATAAGTTCACTCATTGCCCTGAACAACACTTTTTGTCTTCATGCAACTCCATTACTATCTGAAAGGTCACATTTAGGATAAGAAGTCTTTATAGAAATATATATATATATATATATATATATATATATATATATAAAAGAAAATGTTTGTATATATATTTAGCTCTTTGCTTGAAGGGGAACTAAGGCAGCATTGTACTGATTCATGATTGCCTGTTAGCATTGTGGTAATGTAAATAACAATAATGCATATGAAGCTTCTGTAAAAAGCTGTTCTGTTACTCCAACACACAAATGCGTATTTATATTCTGCAATATAATTAGATTGGCTTTTCTGCAGATTAGTTTTATGGCAAATATTAACACTTGTTTATACTAAAACATGTAAAATTAATAATTATGTAGCATAAATTCAGATGTGTTATGTGAAGTATACAACATAACTAAATCACAGCAGCTGTGTGACTTAAGGAAGAATAACTGCATGTACATGATAAGCACCATGGTTTTCACCCAAGTGCACAAACCTGTGAGAGAATCCTCTTAAAGAGTTAGCTAGCTATTTTCAATGGAAATCCTGTCAGAACTATAATTAAATCAAAAATTAAACTTTTTAAAACATGAATACACTGCTGATAAAAAAAAAAAGCAAGTTTGGAAGAAAAGCAACAAGTGTTTTATGACAAAACAGCATGTGTCAGTCTCACGTAGCATGTCAATTCTGATGGTATTTGAGAAGGGAACCCCCAGCCACGCACACTCACCACACAGCAGAACGGACCAGCCCTGCATTCAACGCCCCTGGAGCCCAGCCCACTCGCACGACCCATTCGGGGTCATTACACTGCCAGTTACCACATCTTGGAAGGAGCATCTGGTTCAACTAAGGTTTCCTCTACTTATTAATAGCTCTTGGTAACTCTTAGGACAATCTACTGCCTCAGTGACAAATAACAGCCATTAACTTCACATAGTGATAAAGCTGCCAGCAAACACCACATGTTTGGGGTTTCTGTAGTTTTGGAATTCTTTCTGGTGTAAGAAACAGGTCTTTGCAGAAAAGAATATACAACATCCCAGCAAC
>JAUBOD010000446.1:693047-711099 GCA_032353885.1 Nothura maculosa
AGAAAAGGCTGAAAAATAATAACCTCCCAGAATCAAAACACCACATCCGTGATCTTAAGATAAATGTCTTGTAAAATGGAATATAATCAATATGTTCACCTACTTCTTGACTTCTACTGAAAGAGTAAAATAAGTACAAACACGCTTACATAATAAAATAAATGCTATTCTCAAATCTTTCCTGAGTGTTAATCTCCTAGCAAAAAAACATTGCATTTCAGATCCTCTGCTTAATAATATGCACCCACAATTGTGATCCTGATGCATGCAGAAATCAGGCTTTTGGTTTTGCCTCTGCAAGTCAAATTCTGATGAACGAGACCTTTAGTGCTGTAATAACTACTGTGAGTAATGGAACAATCAATAGTTTTATTAAGAAAGAACACTGAATTATGTATTACCAACACTACGATCTAGGGAAAGTACACTTTTATCAAGGAAAAGCGTATTAGTATCAATCATACCTTTAGCAAAAGTAGAAAAGTGAAGTGGCAGAAAAGACTTAAGAAAATGCTAGCGAGTAGCATGCAGTAACTGCCCGAGATTACACTATGAAAATCTACTTTTCTAGTGTGGCTACGTAAGGCTACATTACACATAACAAAACAATAGAAGACTGACATTTCTCAAGACATGTAGTTGGAAGGAACTATCCACCTTGGTGAAGGTGAAGATGGATGCAGAAGGTTGCACGAACAACATATCCCACATTGAAATACTGATTTTAATCTCATTTCTTTGGAAGATAAAAACATAACAGAATAACTATGATTGATCTTTCATTACATCCCTCAGTGAATAAAAGTGGCTTTGAAAAGGTGGAGGTAAGTAAATGGTGCCATGTTTTAAAGTATTCTTGTTAATGACTTAGAGAGCACTGCATAAAGTCACATTTTGCATTTTAGAGCTGCAAACCAAGACTAAAGCTTTAACCACGTGTGGCTTCCTGTCTCCTTGAGTGAATGTAATCTACAGCATTAGACAGAAGAGATGGGGTGAACAGGTGCAGAAGAAGCTGCAGAGAGATAAGTGAAAAGATTCAAGGAATAAAAGAGAAAAGGCTCTTCCAGAATTTCCACTACATCATAAAAATGCACAATAAGAGAGGGCAAAACAAATTAAGAGTGTGCTACAGCAAAAGCATGGTCCACACAAGCCAGGGCTGGCACAAACTATAGCAAGATTACAAAAATCCAGACAAAATCAAGTGTCCAGTGAGCAGGAGAGGTTGTATAACAACATACTCTTCCTTCTGGAAAGAGTACAGGATTTTCAGCTAAAAACGTCCTGCAATACGACATCAGGCAGCTCCAGAGCTGGGCAAAGCCCCCAGGATAATGTATATGTTTTCAAAATAATCAGTTGTAATTTTATCTGCATTGAGAGAAGTAAAAAAAAAAATGGGAGAGGCTTTCTCCTCACCATTTTAAAACCAAAGACA
Organism: Nothura maculosa; assembly: GCA_032353885.1. Taxonomy (NCBI): domain Eukaryota; kingdom Metazoa; phylum Chordata; class Aves; order Tinamiformes; family Tinamidae; genus Nothura; species Nothura maculosa. Next base: position 694,489 of record JAUBOD010000446.1, read on the forward strand.
CAATATTACAGCTTTAACTGTGTAATATCTTTGCAGCTGTAACAAAATCAGCAATAAACAGGATAATTCACTGTGGTCAGTTATAACAGCTTGGCATTACCTTACTGTTATGTTACTGTCTGTTACATCACATTACATCACTGCATGATTCAGGACACATTTCACAAACTGATAGACTGTATTTGATTCCTTAAAGCAGAACTGAACCTGAACTCCCTATGAGGTACTGACGACCAGAGAAGCTGAAAGATGCAAAAAGTTTTCCAGGTGAAACTACTGGAGTAAATCCAGCAACACCAGGTGGAGAGCAGGCACAGAATGAATTAAATGGTTTTTACTTCTGAAAACTCACAAAGAACAAAACAACACATATACAATGATGCCTGATCTTATTTTTTCCCATAGTAAGAAAAAAGTGAACTGCAAGAACAAGTCTGCAATGAAATTTATCATACTTGATTTAATTCTGAATGCAGTGTATTAATTCATTCGCACCAAGAGAACCTCAAGACTGAGGTTTTTTACCTCTGTAGTAGTATTTCTTGCCATATTAAATAGTAACTTTGCCGTATTTGTGCAAATTATTGCAATACTCCAACATTCTATATTGAAGAATTAGTAAAAGCATTTAACATTCAGAGGAAAATGCAAGCACTATATCTAACAACTCCTGAACCTCAGATATTGAGATTTGTGGTCTCACAGATCTCAAAACAGTGAGATTGTAATGTATCTCAATAACCTCAATGTAAACTATTTACATTGTTTAATGTAAATTTTCATTAAACAATTTTCACTTGTTTAATGAAAATTTACAGTCAGACCTACACTTATATAAAACTAATATTACTAAATTGAGAGTTCTTTACATCTACATACAGTGCATTTAGATATAATGCAAGATGTTCAGATCTTTAAGATATTCTGTTAGTTTTCATTTTTCTATACACACCAAAATAAAACTATGCATAAAATGTGCCAAAAGCACCAGAATTAATAAAGTCTTGTTTCAAAGGCTTAATGTTGCAATCTTTCCCACTCCTTCTGCTGTCCCCACAAGCAAAAGCGAGAGGACTATCACTCCTAGGGCTCCAAGTTCTGTTCGTTACGTGACAGCAGTGCTGTGATTAATTCAGGGTTCTCAAAGCAGTGAGTGGCCAGGCCAGAGATACAAGCAGGCTAGTTAGCTGGCTGCTGCTGAACAACTTGTATTATAGGTGGGAGGAAAAAGGTGTTCCCATCTGATAGCAGGATCAAGGCTACTGCATGAAATAACTGTAATAACTGTACCCTCTAACTATATAACCATAATGATAAATGAAATGAAAATATCTAATATACATCTAAAGAAGTGTCTTTCTAATGCAGCAACTATATATATATATATAAGTTAAAACGTTATGCAATAGCCATACCCAAATATTCAAGTAGATGTGATTATTTCTTACTATTTCTGCTTCATTTAAACCAATAGTACTGTAAACTACATGCCAGCGATGATAGAAAGAACAGAGAAAATGGCTGTAAATGCACAAAATGGCCTGTACATCCTTTAAAAAAATCCAGACAATACTCTCCTGACCTATTATGAAGAAAGGCAATGATGAAAAAAGAAAATGGTCTGAAATAAATAGGTTTTTCTGGTTTTGTTTTTTGTTTCAGTTCTCCTTCTCTGCACTCTGCACGTATGACGTTAAAAAAGTCCTCTCTCTACTGCACCTTACATTCTGAAAAGGATAAAGAAGATTCCCAATTTCTCATCACTTTTATGGCAGGGACTGCGTCCTTTTGCATTTATGAACTTTGAGGTACTCAGTCAATTAAAAATGTCTTGACTTTGGATGTATAAACTGAAAGAATAAAGACATAAGAACAGAAAAGCCAAATGCAAGCTGCCTTATCCCGAAAGTCCCATATTACCTCCCTTACTCTTCCCACTGAATAAAATATTTGGAATCTTTTAAGTGATTAGAATCTGAACTCCTTCCTAAGCCCTGTAACAGCCAAAGGTTATTCAGTAGTACAGATTTCCATCTCTGCAGTGACCTGGCATATAACAATCATATTTTTAATACTCATCAATATGTAATAGAGAAGCACACATCGCTGGCTAAACAGAAGTAAGAAGCTACATGGATACTGCATGCAAAACAGCTGGAGAAACATCAACTATGCTGAAAGGATCTACAGCAATAGGGCAATGCGAGCTGAACACAGAGCCCTGCTCCTGTGAAAATCAATCATATTGGGAGTTAAACAGGAGTGTAGTTTGAACAGGGAAGATATTTTTTTCTCTATTTTTCAGCAGAACCAGAGTCTTATTCATGCTCAGGTTTGCACCAGCAGAAGTCTGCACATTCAATAGCACGAGGGTTCTAAATCTTTGGGGAAGAAAATGTGCACTTTAGCTGTTTAAAAACACTAAAGAACACGGAAAAAAAGGTGACCCACTTTCACCCCTTATAAACCACATGAAATGCAATTTGTTCAACAGAAGTAAACAAAAAGAAGGAGTGTCCCACTAGACAATAAGTTAAGCAATAAGACCTGATCACTTCTCCTTTCCCACAAAAAGTCCTATTCCACTACCTGAAGTGAAGGCAAATTTCATCAGTGCCTTTACTAGACACAGGTCTCAGTGATGCAGGTTTATGGAAGGAGGGCTGATGAACTGCTCATGTAGTTCAGCCTAAGCTTCTGTTTGGATCACAGTCATGGACAGAACTGTGCACTCACAAGACAATCCACGCTTGAGATTTCTTTGCATGAATCCTTCCACTCCTATTTAATTGCCTAGGGAGTGTCCTGATTATTTAAAAAAAATAAAAATAATAAATAAATAAAAACCAAACGCTCAAATTGAAATAATGGAGCAGAATAATTTCAGCAACCACCCTATAGTGCAACAGGAAGGCTTATCTAGAAGAGGGTAGTGAACACTACCCTCTTGGTGTGATTACTCTTTAAGCAGTGCTTAGGTGTTGATTACTCTTTAAGCACTGCATTCACCAGGCACATTTTATAATTCTTTATTTTCACCTTAAATTACTATCTTTATGAATTCCTTTTTCTTCATCAGGCATGAGTTCTTAACAGATTAACCAGTAAAATACCTCATAGTTTTCTAGCATCAAGAATTCTTTCAAAATGAGGACTTATAAAAATTACCACTTCAGTGTTTCCTCAAGAAAACTTGTTTTTTACAAGCTACAGAGGCTAAAGCTAGTCTTGCCAATATTCTTGAAGCCAAACTTCAAAAACAGGGATGTAGTGAGGTATTTTCTACACTGAAATATTGCACACTAGAAATACAGAAGCAGAAAGGAAGACAATGTGCGGAAAAGCTCAAATTTTAATCGTTTTTTCAAAATATCAGGCTTAATTTTCTTTAGTAAAACCTTGAAGAGGGCTAAAAATGTTGCTGTAAACATCAGAAAAGTTTTAAAACCTGCAGCTATCTCCACAAGTTTGTTATTACAATACTCTTATGCCATAAACAGGACATGGAATCAACTAATTTGAATATAAAAGAATAGCATAAACATAACACCACTCTCCAGTTGTGCTTCAAAAAAAAAAAAAAAAAAAAAAAACCCACAACTTACAGTTACCAAATACCCTGAAAAGACCATATGTTAATCTATTTTAACTACCTCAAGGTTCCTGAATTTGTTCCGTTTCCTTCTCGTCAATGCACTCCATGATTATGCCTAAACCCCACTCACTGTACAGAGCTGCATGAGTCACGTAAGCCATAAAACAAGTAACTAATTCTGAATGGGTTTGCTGCATTTCCGGCTTCCTTCTCAGCTCTGAATCACTGCAGGCATCAACAAAACTGTTTTAGTGTTACTCCTTTTAACTTCTCAAGATTAAAATATAAAAAAAAAGCATTTTTGGTCACACAGTGATTTGGAACAACTGAGACAGTATTATGTTCTCATTTGTCAGTAAAGCTGATAACATTTTAAACAAGAATTGGGTGCCAGCTGACTGTTCTGCAACTAATTCCGGAACAAATTTCTGTATAATCTACTGAAAGTACTTGGGAGTTTCTTGCCAGCAAGGCTTTCTAATAAGATATTCATGAGTAATTAGAAATCTATAGACACGATTAAATCTTAATATACAATATGCAGGATGAAAGACTTAGCCTGGAACAGCGCACACTAGCAGAAAATTAAGCTGGAGATCCCCCCCATAGACACAAAAACTCAGACTGCATTTGCTAAAACCAAAGATCTGATATAGCCTCAGCTTCTCACACTGACCTGGTTCCTAGTGGACACTTTCATCATAAATAAACTGCCAGCACAATTCCACAGCCCAACAACTTGAACATCAGTATCAAATATTACATACAAGATATTAATAAATTAGTTACTTTTAATGAAAAAATGAAGTAACTACTTTTGAAATACCTTTGAAATAATGGATTTAATTTATCTTGGCCTTCATTATTTAAAAGATCATTTAAATGATCCATATATGCTACACAAACTACCCAGTATATATTTCTACTTAATTAAACAAAGTTCATTTTTTCCAGGAGCAAGAATTTTTCTGTAAGCAATGCCACATTAGCTGTAAGGCTATGAGAGGAGCCGATTCCAACTAGTGAAATGGCTGCAGCTTTAAGTACAAGACACCTTGACTGAAACTCTGAAAAAAAAATAATTCTCTCTAGTTCCTACATGATATTTATGTGCTCAGAACAGGCCAGTTTCATTGCAGGACAAAACTTCCCATATGTAGAAGAGCTCCCCAGTTCCTCAAAAGCTATATATTTGGCAGAACATAAGGAAGTGCAGTCTAATAACAAGCTAGATGTAGGTTACTAATAAAAGAGGCATGTAGGAAAACTACTGCTCAACTATCTAGGCAACTAGAATATAAACAGTCACTGCTCTAATAGGTAAATGCCACACTGAACACAAGAGCCTTCATTTCCCTAATTATTGTCACCTCAAGACTGCAAAGTCTCTTGCAAATACATGCAGAAATACCCACCTTACAGACAGGAAAACAAGCAGAGAGAAATTGAGCAGAGTACAAATCATCAGAAAATGACAGTGGAAAGTCTTCCTTGGTCAACATAGACAAATTAATACACTCATGAAACTAAAACAAAAGACTCCAAAATCACTTAATTTAGCCATGGTTCAAATGCACACTGACAATACTAAAGAACGAAGACTTAAGATAATATCTTGAGTTTTCTCTGTAATTATTTTGGCAGCCAACAAGCCTAAAAAGAGTGTAAGGTAACCTGGCAAAAGAGAAAGCAGTAGCAAAATGTAGTAGTGAATCATGTAAATCTAGTTACTACACAAAATGCAGATAGTATCTCATACATACAGCCTATTACGGTTTTGCCAAGCAAAGAAATAGTATTTTACTTGCTTTAAATCTTCTAGAAAGTCAAAAGGCTTTAGAAAGAAATCTGAAAATACACTGAAAATAAATGAAAATAAATTTGGAAAGTATCTATTAACATTTGCAAAAGAAATGATAGTGTATCACTTTTAGGAAATACAATTCCTCAATTCCCCAAATAAACTAGATTGCTAATTTAAATATTCCCAATTAATCTTTCTGTATTGCAAAAATCAAGTGATTTAAAACTGGCAAGTATGAGAATTCAGAAGGCCTGTCTAATCCAAATTTGCCCAAACTCTGCGCATGGATTAAGGAAGTCTGTAATAATAATATCACACGTTAGTTTTTTACAGGAGCTCTTACCACTTTTGCCCTGAAGATGATTCACTGTAGTTTGGTATCTTTCAGAGAAGCTACACCAAGCATTTTGCATACTTTTTGTTAATAATTAGCACTGCTATGCTGTGTTTATTTTTAGGGCAAATGAGATGCTTGAATATGTTTCTAGATATAAGGCACAAATACTCGTAGGTGAAACAGTAAGACCTATTTCTTGAACATAGTACTACATGATGGGAAGTACTTTGACAAATCAGTCCTAAATCTTAAAGCTTGCATCCAAATTTGGCGAATTTTTCTGACCTTTTATCTCTGTTTTACAGATGGGGAAGCTGACAGGGATAATACCACTTCCCTCATGGGGTTTGCTGGAGATTAATTTAAAACCTGTGAAACACTTGGATGCTATAGAGATGAACAGCATAGAAAAGCCTATGAGAAAATTTATAATTTTGTCTTCAGAATATGGTTTGAACAGCAGGCCAAAAAAGGCACAGAACCACATATAGAACACTGAAGATAAAACAGTATCTTGAACATCTATTTATTAATTGAACACTGCCCATCCTCTGAACGGAGTAAGGAATGAACCATCCAGAAAAGTTTTATGTGTTCTTGTAGTTAATTAATCAGCATTTCACTTTATCATAATGCATATGAGAAGATGAACTGAGGTTGTACAGGCAACCTTACTGTTAACATCCTCTTCTCTCTTGAGTGCTTGCCTTTGCATTCTTAATAATGCTCTTTCCATGCATTTTGTTGTGCACAACATTACCAGATAAAGAATGAATTATGATCTCATTTTAAATTACTACAGTTTCTGTTAAGTGGCAACAAGCAAAACCTGCTCATTTGAAAGAAAAAAAAAAGGAAAAAAAAAGAAAAATAAAATACCAACTTGCTTAGGCTTGGTAAATTCAGCAGAGCTTCTCCCAAATTTTCTCTTTGCCTGAATCATCCATCTCCTACTTCTTTCTGTTAACACTCTGTATTACAAGAGATTTGGGAGGGGCACATCTGTGAAGGGATTGCCCCCTTTCTTTTTTATCAAATGCACCTGATTTCAATTATCCAAAATAAATGCAGCTGACAGGTCCCTATTGTTACTTGTGGGACATGTGAGAATCACATGGGGGAATCGAGAACAGCCATCTCCTCAAGATACTATCCTGTGTTTTTTGCCCATGCTAAGGAAAGCCTCAACATCTTCTTAGAGCAGGATGATGCAGATCTCTTGAGAGTTACTGCCCTCAATGCTGCCCCATGGTTTACATGTAGAATTTTTTACATGCAAACCCTTTTTCAGTGATAAATGCCTCCTTTCCAGACTTCTTCCACACACTCCTACATGAGGACTGAACAAGTGGCCTCATCTGACTTGAGCCAGTAGGACCCTAGAAAAAATTGCATTTGAGAAGCTACTTTCATTAGAAGACACCTGGCTAATTCATTAAGAATTATATCTAGTAACATAAAATGAGAATCAGATCCTACAAGTTTCACCTCAAGTAGTTTCCTACATTTTTTCTAGAATTCAAGTGGCATAATGTACTTCAAATTACAAAGATGCTTGTAAATATTCAAGCTCAACTTTGAAAATGGAAATTTATTTAGTAATCTTTTGAAGAAAATAAAAGAAGCGAAAAAGTAAATTTCCTAATCAGAGTTTAACTGGACCAAGTCTTAATAATTAATATAGCCTCATTTAACTAATTTAACCAGGGTAAAGTCATGAGTGGTCTTAAATGTTTCCTAAGCTACGTAAAAGCCTTATATTCCAGCTAAAACATCTGTTTGCTGAAAGTATTTACACACAGCTCCATGCTTCCAGTCACCAGCATTTTACCATATCACTTTGCCAAAGGATGGCACATAGCAGTAACTATTTTTATAAAAGCATCACACCGTGAGACACCACACAGCTACAACATCCTTAACTTTTCAAAAGTGCAACAGAAAACCAGCAACTTTAACATATTCAGCCAGGAGTAAAATCAAATTCGCATGTAACAATATGCTACCTTTTGAGTGGTTTTAAAGCCAAACATTTCTAAGTATTATGAGTATTTGGAAAAGTATTTACATTCATGGTGCATCAAAGGTAACGCTCCGGGAGCAGCGAGCCATGCCGCAGCCCACACCAGTCTGAGCCGGTTCTAACGGTCGTTAACTGCCACCTGCAACAGGGCACGCGCAGCTTCGTGCCTGGGCATGTGGGGAGAGGGCGGCAACGAGTGAGAACAGGCACAGCTGGGGCCTTGCAAACGAGAAGCACCTGGAGAAACCCAAGGGGAGAGACAAGATGGGGTCAAGGCCCCTTGCTTGGGCTCTCAGGGACTGAGCTCAGGCTACTGTGCTGCCCAAAGGGTAGTGGTGGCCAAAGTGCCCTCATAGGGACCAGGAAGGGGAGAGGAGAGGCAATAGCTGTAGGGGAGATGTTTCCTCAGCTGATTTACTCTTTCTGCCTCCTTTGTTTCTCAAAATCCAAATCCCTAACTCAACCGAATCACTCAAAACCTGAATCACTAACTAAAAATTTATGTTAATGAGTCACAAATTAAATGAAATTCCCCCTGTCAATAGTGGTTTTTCTCTGACATTATATAGTACCTCAAGAGATTACAACCCTCTTGCACCTCACTTCAGATACTTCTCCCATTTTGCTGCTGTTGGAAGCTGGGAAATTAACATTTCAGTAGTAGCACAGTTGGTACACGAGTAAAGTTCTGGGATGTGCCATAAAATAATTGCATTTACCTGGAGCAAACGTGTGAGTTTTAGGAAAAAAAAATACTGATGAAAATTACACCACTTGAAAATGCACCAACAGATGTGTTACCTAGCAAGGATGTCCCTGGAAATTTTCTTGTTTTCTTTTGTCAACAGGAAAGGTTCATTTAAAATCCGTTAGAATGTATCCAAGTGCAGGGTCACACTCTGTCTAGTAACAAAGGAAGAGGGAAGAAAAGCTGAGAAATCTGAAAGCTCTGGAATCTTCAAAATAGGAATATTCATGCAGAATCCTGAGATCTTTTCCACCAGGCTGTAAAATCTGCAGTTTATTCACAAATTTTTTTCCTAATTTGATGCACTGAGGGAGGAGGGAAGAGGAAAATCAAGCCATATCCATAGTAAGTTCTCTCATTTTTTTTTTTCTGTAATGTTGAAGATGTACTTAATTGCTAAAGGAACAAATTTGGTAAACATCAACCAAAGTACACAAACACTCAGTAAAAGAACACTATGTAATGAACAGATCTTGACATTACCTAAAAAGCACTTCTCATATTATATTCATATTCTCCTAACTTGCCTCTTAATGATATCTTTCTCTGAACTACAGAAAGGGAAATGAGCTATTTTGCTCTTTTTTGCTTATTTTTTTGCTTATATTTTGCTATTTGATTAAACAAGATGTTTGTACATATTAATACGTATCAACAGACATTAAGGTCCAGACATACATCATTTTGTCTCCCATGTAAGTTGTATCTTCAAAAATTGTACATGTCATAAATCAATGTAATTTAGTAAGTCTTCACTTGGAAAGATGTTCCTGGATAGTGGATTTTAGCAACTAAATCTGCTCTCTGAGGCAATTTCAGTAACAAACTAGCTTGAGTTAATCTAGGCTACCTACTATTAGTCTTAATAGTTGATTTTTATTTTAACACAGTTGTTGACTTGGCTTTGACCTGCAGAAGGTAAACACAGCTTCTACTCCCAAGTACAATGGAGACAGTGACTGAAATGCTTCCAGATTTTGTTGTTGTTATGATAGAGTAATACATATTTCTAATGGAAAATGAAATAACTGCTATATGGTAGCATGTTCCAGGATGTTCCTGGGATGAACTCAGCATGTTCCTGGATGAATCATGGAACCCAGCATGTTCCTGGGTTCCAGGAGCCCAGCTCCATAGGCAGCATGTATGTTCCAAGCTGAGTTGGACCCATGTGTTAATTTGGAAGAATGCAATTTTGCTTTATCTTGAGAGGAAGGACTGTTGTTTTGTTACTGACTGCTTTAACTGAAGAGAGCATTTAGGTTGCCATAGCAATGGCTAATCTCTGTTAATACATCTGAATATGTATCCTTTACTCAATAAAGTGGCCACTCTTACAAATGTATGTACTTTCATATGCACTTCAGAACATGCCCCACCTGATACACAATCAGATGCAGTTTCCCACTTTGTGCTTACACACTGGATATTTGCCCTTGTCAACCAAGCTAGTACATTTGGGGGATATTTTTATTACAGATAAAGAAACTACACTCTGCAGAATTAGTATGTTGGGATGAGTAATCTAGGATGAAAGAGTTGCACCATCCCACAAGGAGCCCCTGAAGAGATTCTGTGTCTTAAAATATGATTGAACCCAAAAGCAGGGCAGGGAGCAGCTAATTCTAACAGTGTAGTCACATTCTCCCATGTGACACCCAGGCAGCTCTGTGCAGAGGGGCAAACAACACAATAGCCACATTTTTGAGGAAATTGTTTACATTCTGAAAGGCACAATGAGGCAGCCCTGACTCTGCTACTCTGTTTTATTGGATAGTGAAGCAGTCACTGTGCAGGATAAATTCTTGTTCTCGCATTCTACAGATCTGTACGGAAAATATGGCTAAAACTTGCAAAACAGCTTCTTATTTAAGGAGGAAATATATATACATAGATATATATACACACACACACTGAGTTGATTTTGATTGTAGCACTTTATCGAAGAGTTCTGAAGGCAGAAGTCATAGCATATTAGTAGTGTGTGTTTATAACACACCAAGCACAGAAGTGTATCAAAATATATTACAGGTATTTACAGGTATTTTGGATGTTCTTCCAAATTTAGTTTTGACACAGTGCAAGATTCTGCATTTCACACTAAAGAACTTGCCAAGAGTTGAATGCCCACGGTGCCAATGTGAAAGCAAGGCAATACTTTAAAAATATAGTTCTCCAAAGACCTGCTTCAGTAGGTTCTCAGGATAGGGGCAGAGGCAACAGGCCACCCAAGTCATGATTCAGAGTAGTCTGGAAAAGAGCACCATTGTCAAGCAAAGGAAAGGGTCTATGTCCTCCACTTCCATCTCTCAATCCACAGGGATTGAGCACTAGGGAAGCTGCAGCACCAGGAACAGCTCCTGTGTACTGGAAGTATGAGTGAAATGTGCAGGAAAGCCTTCAATGAAGCAGTGTGAGCATCATCACTGATAGCAAAGCAAGGGATGGTATTTTGGGAGATTTCTTTTTCTTCAGTATGAAAACAGATGCTGGGAAGGGAAGCAATAGGCAGAGCAGACCAAAATATTGCTGATTGCTGTTAGAAAAAGATCAGAGCTATCTTTTTGAAAAAGAATAGGAGGAGTTAGGACTGATCTGTCCTACAGATAAAAATAAAAAGCATCAAGGGAAAAGTTTATGAAAGATGTTCAGTGAACAGGCAAACTTTTTGTCCATTCTTGATAGTCTTTCTAACTCCATTATAGTAAATCATATTTCTAAATTCTAGATTAAGCTGCAGTAAAACTCCTAGATCCTTAGCCACTACATATGGAGAAGCAGAGCATCCCGTGCAATTATGTGCTCTGCATATTGAGACCCTCCAGCATATCCCACCATGCCAGGGCAATCGGCGTTTCCTCCTTCAGAAACTCCATTCCAGTGGACACTATTCCTATGCCAGGTTTCACATTAATAATTACTGTCTAATCCTAAGCTATAGAGTTATACTAATTCTAAACCAGGATTCCCACATCTTGGCTTTAGTACACCAGAATACAGGAAAGGCAGGTGGAATCTCTCTCTTTTCTGGACCATCCTCCTCTCAGGCTTAAGAAGGAATTTATACTTTTAAGATACTCAGAAGTTCTGAAGCACTTTCCGTACCACCACCACCCTTTGCTAGCAGTCTTTGGTGATTAGTTGTCCCTGTGTTTTCTCTTACAAGAGAAAGCATTGTTTTGTGCAATATGAGATACAACCAGGTGATTTCCTATGTCAGATTCTAACTCTTTTTGTGATAGTTTCACATATTTTATTATTGTATTCATCCTAGATGTGCTTAGTCACTCAAAAGCAGAATGGGAGAAAAAAAGTAATTCTGTGTAGGTTTCATCATTGCTTTTACACTGAGGAAAAAAAAATCCTTCGGTAAAGCATGTTTCTCAAACTAGTTAAAATCTCCACTATCTTTCTCATACGTTGCTACTCCCATATCCCCAGTGAACACAAACATTCACACAAACATGTACAGGGTCCACGCAAAACAAGCCGAAGCAGCAGGAGGCAGAGCTGCTACTTTCGCAGTTCCGAATGCAGAACCTCCCCAGCCTGGTGCAGGGTGTTCAGGGATGAGACAGGAGGGAGCAGGATGATAGATGAATCCGGTCCGAGCAATCCTTTATTCTGCAAATAGATCTTGCTAATATAGTAGCATATAAACGATCAGCTTTCTCCCAGAGGCAACACTGTTCCCCAAGAAATGAAGGTGTGGAATCTGACATGACAAATATTGATTTCCCCAGAGGAATTTAATTTTTCAAACACAAGCAAGTATTATTGCAAATCAGCAATCAAAGCTCAGCAGAAGCTTGTATTTAAAGACACTTAAACTATTATACTTACAGTGTATACTTACAGTGTGTATGTATACTTACACTGTATACATATGTAAACAACTATAGAAGCCTAAGTGCAATATGTATTTACATACAATTCCTGTAAATATGTAATAAGTGTAAATATAGCAACAGTCAATCATTTCTGAGTCAACACTTCTTCAAATTATAGTCTGGCTGTATTTTAATTTGTTTTGTTAAAGGCTCAGTACAAAGCCCTGACAAGAGACAGAAAAGAATCCCAGCAAGACAGCGTGGACTTTGAAAGATCCTAACAAATACTATTTATCACATCAATGTGTTAGATCTAATTTGCTGAATTATTGTTTAGTGTCATTTTAGCTGTAAAAAGTTAAATTGAGGAAATGGAGCATAAATATTTTACTGTTCTTTAAACAATATAGATCCAAATGAAACTTCATTCATCTGTCAAAATTAAATACATACTTTAAGACAGGATAAGCTAAACTATTTCAGACTAATTCACCTAGTCAATAAAATCTGCTTCTTTTAATGGAATATAAGCACGCCTTCAGCATCCAGGTTAGGGCCACGGGACTATATTTTATTTCAAATGCTACGAGCTTGTTATTTTATAGTCTTTTTAGCATTTGTCAGTACCAACCTGTAGCCCAACTGCTGTGCTACTTTTCATTTGCACATGTTTTGTTCACAATAGGTCCTTGGAAGTAGACGTAAATCTGACAAGATACAGTCAAAGCAGCAGATAGGTCAAATCTTAGGCTGAAAAAAAAGGAAAAAAAGGATAGCAAAGCTGTTCTTGAAAGATTATTTAGAAAACATCCCCCTCTTGCCTTTTCTTACTCCTTCCTGGAAACTAAGTAAAGATTAGGATGTGTGGAACAGATATCCATGGTGTAAAAGAACACAAAAGAGAATATGTAGTGAGTTAATAGCAGTTACATGATCTTGGCTAATAAGCAATATAAACGCCTCCCTGTTTCCATTGAGAACAGGTGATTTCTGAAGTGTAAAATCAGAGACTTTTTAAGAATAACTTGCAAGCTGTCAGAAAAGCTGCAACTTAGCAAACAAATTAGGCCAGGATAATTAAAAAAAATCTTTTTAGTGTAAAAGGATAGTGGTGAGGTAGTAATGAAGGAAAAATGAAAGAGATGTAATGAAAGAAAATATGGCAGTTGACAACAATACATAGGAAGTGAATTATGAAATTGTAATACTGAACCAAGAAAAAAGGAGTACATGCTATCTTGTACCTAGTACTACTAGTACATACCAACCATGCCCTGCTTCTGCTTAGCGGGGGAAGGTGGACACAATTCTTACACAAGGTGTAAGGCAGCATATACCCCATAAGGCAGTATACCCCAAGCTACATCTAAAAAGTTGGAAAGAAATATCCAGTTTCATACAAGAGGTGAGATAACCTATATAAAAGCCCAAGTATGTTTCACATATTACAAGCTCTTACAACAAAATAAGTAAGACATATTTAAACAGCAAGTATTGCCTCCAAATAACGCGAAGTTCTTGACAAACTAAAATCCAATTTACAAGCTATTTGCATGGGAGCAATTTCTTTCACTGTGGAAATATAGCTGGTCTTTGCAGTGAGCCACAGCAGTGACATCAGCAGCGTGGGAAACTGGCAGCATCTTCAGCTCGCAGTGATTTAGACTATGCAATAACACGTAAGCCCATGGGCTCAGAACCCCTTAAAGCGGAACCAGTAGCACTGTTACTAAATCTTCTGCAGAAAGCCAGCACTGAGCAGACTACAGGAGCATTTATTGCTGCTTATATGTTTCTATTGCCACCTACCCACTCATATTCAGCTTTTCATCTCTGAGTGCCTCTTCCAGCCCAAAAGCTGTAAGCAAGCGGCTCTCCAGCAAAAAGCTGAATTGATCCTGGTTTCTTTATGCTCCTTCCATTGGGATGTGGACATAGAGGAGCCATCTCTCAGTCCTGTGGCAAAAATAAGATCCTACTCAGATCAGGGAAGCTCAACAACAGCCTCCTCTTAATCACTGAAAACAAAAGGAATCTGCAGTCTAATTCAATAGGCTAGAGAGGTGGGTCCATGAGCACAGGCACAAGTGATTTGGCCAATGCCAATTATCACTTGAATGAAAAGTAAGAGGAAAGCAGCTCTCTTAAGCTCCAGAAAAGTGCCCACATTTTGTGAGTGGAATAGCGAAGACAAGCGACTCTCAACACAAACTAAAAACTGTATTAGCCACCTCCTCTAATAACCTCAGAGTTTTGAACAGCAAAGGATCTCATTCTAAATGCCTCACTTTGCCTGAAGAGAATTACAGTCATTACACAGCTATACAAATACCTCTGCTGAGGGCACGTCTTCATTTATTCAAAAACAGAACTGTTAACCTGTTAAAATGTGGTGACTTTACTATAAAGCAGAGCATAAAACAAAGCATCTTATCAACAAGAGCCTTTGTATTCTTTAGGGATTCAGAAGCAAGGGGAAAGGAAGCCAAACACATCAGCCTTATAGTTGTTATTCTGTCTTTTTAGAAACCTCTTAAAAACAGATATAGAGATCAAGAGCAAACAGATTAGCAGCCCTTCAGGCAGGGCTTGAAACTCAGTCACAAAGCAGGAACCAAAACCAAATGAATTTGTTTTCTTAATTACAGAAAATGAACTTACCAAAACACACAGTGTTCATATTCATATTTTTCTGTATGTTAACACTATTAAGGAAATTACTATTTTGTATATTCATCCCAGTATGTGGCAACATAGACCCATTCCAGCAGCCCTCAGAATACACGGCATATTACTATTTTTACATTAAAAAATGTTAAGGGACTGGTGTGCACTGGGAAGCCTGCACTTCCTGCCTTTCCTGCATGCAGGAGAACCACAAGTCACAGAAAACACCCTCTGGAGACTGGCAACAGCTGCGAGCTAAAGGTTTAGAGCGAATGGTGTTCACATAATTTGTGGTTCAGCAGCCTCTGTGCAAACCAGCCCTCTGCATTAGAAGATGTGAGGAAGTTTAGCTCTGCTGTCCACAGGTGCCTGAGCCAGGGCTGTTACAGGTGCCTTTTTCCCTGTTAAGTTCTAAGTTTATAGCTATGAATGTAAAACAAGAATCCACTACCATGCATTGGAATAGCATACAAAATAAAAAGAAATGCAGAAAAGCTTACGGGAACTCAAGAAGCTCCATGAAAGAAGGAATTCGCCCAGACACAAATTGGTTAAGGGCAGAAAGAGAAGCTGTGCTGGTGGGGCTACTCAGTTCCCACAATTTATTCTTTAATAACTTCTGCTGCAATATTTCTGGGGCACATCAAAGAACAATAGAGGCTGATGTTGGTAATCCTTCTCACATATAAAAACTTTCATTACAGAGTGTTAAAGGCATCATTCTGTCTGAGAAATGGGAATTGATAGGGGCTGGCTTTTTTCTATCCTGGGGAAATATCTAAGGCTCTTTCTCATGGTGACGCTGAGCACTCTTGCCAGAATTCGTTCTGAAAGCTGCAGATGTGCAATATGATGAAAAATCTCTTTGATAAATGGGAAAAGGGAAAAAAAAAGTTCAGCAGACCACTTTTCTGTGTCAGACCTAGAAACTGCTTTCCATTCTAATTAGTTTTAAAATGTTTCTTGTAAACACTTTTCTATTTCTTCCTCCAAAGTTGTCAGCACTAATTTTTACAGAGATGCCTGTATTCAGCTCAGGCGAACAGGGTGAAACAGGTTTTATTCTTTCTCCACAAGAATTACAATGTTCCTTTCATCTTTGTAGTTACAGTGGGCAGATAGACTGAGTCGGCTAAGACAAACCCTCAACATTTCAATTTCAATTCACTGTGATATTCTTGGTGGCCTAAGTTAAACTGCTGTATTCTTTGGCTGTCTTTATTATGCAGTTACCCAAGTCTTCGCCAAAGAGAAACCCACCTTGTAAACCTAGCAAAACTTCTTATGCATTTAGCACAACAGCGTAAAATTTGAGGGCACTGCACTTCCTAGCCTCATGCAAAATCAGGTAGTCTTATTTAGTTTTAATATTCATTTATGGATTGCAAAACACAAATATGTAATAAAACCAAATATATAAATTATCCTGTCAGTGTTTAAACAAACAAAACAGATCAGAGCCTTCCTTGATCTACAGAAACAAATGAACACAGAATTTGGCCCCAAATTCATAGTGATATGATTACCATTATATAAGCATCTATACTATTATATATATTGATATGATTATCATACCATGAGATAAACGTTACCCAAGTAGCCAGTAA
>JAUBOD010000446.1:715704-726992 GCA_032353885.1 Nothura maculosa
CAAGATCATGAATAGCCAATTCCTTTAAAAATTGCCATTACTTAAACACTAACCATAGCTCTCCCTTGAAGACAATAACTTGCAAGTTTAACTGCTTATAGTGGATGGTTATTTTAGGCAGTTATTTGATGTCATTTGTCATTTAAGGAAGTTTAATTGATGGAAATGCCAAGGTAAAAGCGGATGCAAGGCCACCATAAAGCTGAGGCCCATGCTTTTCTGCCTGACTTTCAGGCTTTGCTAAACTAAAGTTTAGGAGCAACTGAGTACTACCAAGGAAAGGGAGCAAGGGACCGTTTCACAGTTAATTCTTTTCTCTCTGGTTTTGAGAACTCAAATTCATCATGCTTAGGGTTTTTAAGATATATTCTAGTTTTCCACTACACTAAACTCCCAAGTCAAAGGGAGCTCTACATAAGGATAGTGGCTACCACATTATAATATCAAATCCACTCTCTAGAAACTAAAATCTCACTGATTTACAGAGCACTCCAAGTAGAAAAATTGGCCCACAGAGATGTTGCAGTACTTTAGTTAATAAATGTTTAATATTAATAGTTTCTGGTGTGTCCATTTTAAACTTACACTTCAAAGAGTCATTTCTTAAGGATGGCCTAATACCAGACAAGTCTGCTGAAACTGGAAAAGCCCTTAAATTCCAAGTTGTCCATCTCTATTTCAAGGCCAAATCCTCAAAAAATAAATTAGAGAAATCTGCCTTTGATGTCTACTAAAGAAAACGCAAGATTTGTTTGAGGAATAACCATGGCACCAACCACAGGGACCCTGAAAGGAGTCAGTCCTCAAAAGAAGCAGCTTCTAAGCTCTCCAGAGAACAGAACTACTGGACCAGGAGTCTTTCGACATAAAGCTCCAAATTCCCTAGGAAACCAAATGCAAAACAATCTTACAGTGTTAATGAAATACCAGGTTGGAATACCAAGTAGTCAGATGTAGTTAGCAGTAATTTTTCTTCTATAACATTAACTATGCCATGTTATGCTCAGATAGTACTTCCAAAGTGCTTTTTCTTAAACACACACATTAATATCTTATTTGTAAGGTGAAAAATTAATGCTGTACAAGCAACCAGGGACTAAGTGGGTAATGCTTATACTGCTACAATCTTGGGCTAAGAACATACAAATCTCTGTTCCCATCTCACCCCAAGCCTCTTTCATGAAATGGGACCACATTGATGTTGCATTATTCACCCATAAAAGCCGCTGGGAAGTGCAATGAAATAATTCACAACCTGTTTGGAAAGGAGCCAAACCATGCAGCACATGGAAACATGGACTTCTAAATGCAGAAGTGCCAGAAGAACAGCAAAGCCTGACTTGTTTTGAGAAAGTCAGTATTTGCCGATTTAAATGTGAAACTGCAATGGGTGAAGAACAGCTCATGCTGTGAACAAAATCAGACAGTGGGTAATGGGTAGAGACGAATGTCCAAAACAGATCTTCAGCTCTCAAGTATAAGCCTTCTATTTGCTTTGAATTTGCTGCACACTTCAGCTATCAACAGAGAACTGCAGCACGCAGAACCTCATCAAGCCTGCTAAGTGATCTAGGGTGTCCCTCCAATTCCTGCATCCCTAGGAGCAGCCGGAACACGAGAGTCACACAGAACCCTCCCAAGGCCCCTGCAAGGAGGAGTGAGAGGGGTTCGGACTGCGATCGCTCCAAGCAGAGACACAGGCCTGAGAGAAATGCAAGCAGAACCATCCAACTGCAGGCATCTCATATGTAGTTATCAATGAAGACAGACAGGTGTGAGCAGATGGGCAATTCAGGTGCTCAGCTTCTCCTAAGCAAATCATATTCCAGTTAACAGCTTATTGTCAAAACAATGTAGTGTTAACATAGTAAGATATTGAACCCCTAGGATAAAGGATGAAAAGCAAAGTCTCTTGGGGCTCTCTAAGACTCACTACAATTCACCAAAGAGGACCATCAGCATGGAACATCAGCAAGTTTAATAAAAATAAGACCACAATGGGATTGTTGAGGTCACAGTGAAAGCAACATCTGCTAAAAATCAGATAAAAGCATGTTTTAAAGAAATGATTTAGTGTTTATTTTCAAACGATAATCAACATCTAAATTCCAGGCTTAAAACTTCAGAGCTTTTTTCCTCCGATCGGCAAGAAAATTTTCCTTATCCACAAGGGAGACCTAATCAGTCACACTCTTCCCTAATACAATAACATCTGGCAATAACAATTATATTGATTAGCTGATTTCAACTGCATTTGCAGAATAAAGCCTTGAGCATGAGTGAGTAATTCTTACCTCTCCACCTATTCCTAACTGAGGGTGGGAGCCTTTGCTGCAAGTCTTGCAAATCCGTGTTGTGTCCCCCACAAAAGCAGATGTAAAACCCAAGCCTACATGAACAGGCTACAGACCCGCTGTGCTCCCAGACCCATATACCTTTCTGACAGCAAAATTCTTCCTAAGGAGATGCAAGAGGAACGAACTTTGATAAACTACCATATTTCAGACCTCATCTGTTTTATAGCTAGAAACCGGATGAAACGGTGCTTCTGAGTGAGCAAATGCAATCTCCTGTCTTTGCTTTCCACTTTCTCTCTATTCACCCACTATAAATAAATAAATAAAAGCCAAGCACATCTATCACTCTATCATTTAGTACAAGCTCCGCAAGCCAGCCAGTTTCAGGGGAAAAAAATCTAGTAATTAGACAGCAGCCTCCCAGCACATCCCACCCCGAGAAATTCTCCACAAGAATAAATTCTCCACAACTGATACCAACAGATACAGAAACTACATGGGGTAAAATGCAAATGCTGTTTTAAATTAACTGCTTGCTTTGGAAATATTAATATAATCCCATTTTGGAGATTCATTAGTAGCAAGTTAAACAGATTATTTCTATTATTGTACCATAATTTGGGCTGTGTGCACTATTCAGCTAAGTAGCATTGACAAAACAACTACAATGTTACACAAAAATACTGAATGTAATTAGTATTTTACTTTGCATATGCAGTTGCTATTATCCTATCATAAAGAATTAACTGATAAACAAGATTCAGCATACAACTATTTGCCCTTTTTTTTTCCAGTCATTACATTTTGTAATGAAATGGCACTGCTCAATTCAGTTTCTAAATATCTAAACACAGAATAATGAACTTGAGACATTCTGGAAAGAAGGCCAGGGAATGCTGTGCTGGTAATAGCATCATGTTCTCATAACAAGAATGAACTGATAATGTCTTGGACATAGCAGGCGTTCATTGCATGATGAGGATAACATTGTTATTCTGCTATATTAAGCTGATTCATTCTTCTTTCTGTGCATGCACTTTTTGCTTCCCGTGTATCATGTTGGAGTATTTGGATTTTTCTTGATTAGACCATTAAATTATAAAGTGGGGAGGGACAACAAGCCCTAACTGTGCTACAAAACAACCCAGGAATGACCGTGAGAGATCACCCTTTAATAGCTGTGGCTCTTATAAAGTAGAGCCTTCATTAAATTTTCCAAAGCACAATCATGTAGGATACAGACTTGACAATGTCCTCTCCCTAAAGACCAAAGTCACTTTCCAAACTAAAGCTTACCAGATATGTAACCAGCACCACCACACTACTCAGCAGTTCACTTGACAACACTGAACAGACATTATGATCCTTACTTTTTTTAACCGAACAAGGCACAAAAGCATAAATAATGTGGCAAAATTCCTAACAGTGACAAAACTGGAGACTCATTCAGATATGACTCCCTGTCCCTTACCCTGCTTCCAAGATCATGCAGCTTCACATTTATCCTAATATTTACATTAAAATATCAAGTCTACTAGTGTTAGGCTTTTTTATGCCAAAGAAAATCAAAATATATTAATACTATGACAGCAGTCTGCAAAGCCTTCACTGAACTGGTTCCACTTGGTCTTGGTGGAAATGGGTCAGACTGGTCCATAAAACTAATACCTTGTCCTTCTGACACAAGCACATCTGGAATAAATGTTAGAGCTAATATGTTAGAGCTAGTTTGAAAGAAGAATTGCAATGTCCTATTTAGTACTTTATCTGACATCAAATCTGTGCTGGATATAAACCTCAAATATTCACTAGCTCCCAGTGTGGAAGTCTGTTACATCTAATCCTAACTGCCTCTAAAACATTTTGGAAAGAAAACAGCTCTATTTTCCCAGGGAGATGAAATAGCAATTGTTTCTCCAGCATTTTCATTTCACATCAAGACAGATTAATCTCTGGAGTAATTTCACTCATTAAAATGGTTTTACATAAGTTATGGATTTGGCTTATTACATTTCACCTAAGCTCTACTAGTTGCTAATAATATCACACCAGTGCTTGTTGGCTTGTTAATTAAAAATGCAGGTCCATCACGCTAGTCAGAAAAAGAAAAAACTCCTCAGAAATAGTAGTCCCCATGGCTGCTATTTTTTGCATGCCTAAAACCAATTTAGCACCCAAGAGAGCAAACTATAAAAGATTTTTTTTTCTTTATGCAAGAGCAATGAACAAGGAGTAATAAAAAATATCAATTATTCACACTGCTTCCCAGCAGCATAGAATCTGGGGGCACAGTGGCTGGGGGCAAAGTGCTAGACTGCCCTGGAGTTAAAAATCATTTAGCAAAGTGCAGGTATCTCTGAACAGAAAATCTGAATAAATATATGACTATAAATCTGGAAGCAAGAAGAAAATAGCCAGTTTTTCCTTAAAATTCTTTAAAATGTGAATTGTCAAATCCTTAGTTTTCAGTTCCAGAAATACCAGAAAGCCACTGAATAGCTCACATTTGGCATCACTGAGCCCAAAGCTATTGCCTTGCAGAACTGGTATTTCTGGGAACACAGAGAAACCACAACTGGGCTCTTGCCCCCTTAGCTCCAGGCTGATGTACGTGCATGATGAGTGGAATTTGGAAGAGTTTCTTCTACAAACAGGGGGATTATCTCCATGTTAAGTTTTACAGTTGTGATAAAATCCTGACTATTTTGTCCACTATAGAATAGCCTTTTCCTGCCCTGCCATTTTTAATGCAAGGAACAGTAATGAAAGAAATATATTAAACAGAAGAAGAGTTAAGTGTTTCAAAATATTTAATGAGAGTTCTGAGAAGGGGAGTATCATCTTCTTGTTAAGTAAACCTTTCACAGAAAGGTAGGTTAAATATTCTATATTTAACAAGTTTTAGTCCTTTGGTGTGCTCAAAGGAAAGGAATTAAATAGCACATTTCCTCCTGCTATTTTTCCTATTTGATTATTCACCCATTTCCTCTCACTTATACATATCCAAAAAAAAATTTGGTTTGGTGGCCATATTTTAATTCAAAGCTTTACTGTCAGCTGCAGTAGTGTGAAAAAAATTGAATTACAACCAAGTGTCTCCAAAGCATCTCAGCAAGTGTGCAGAGAGGAAGTAAGCAGGGAGCACAGAAGGGCACAAAGTTGAAAAAGGACTGAGCAGCAAAGAAGTTGCAGGGTGTAATTCTTAAAAATATATTAACAAAATGAGACCTGGGAATGGTGAATGTGTTAGAATCTGCAAAGTTAGTTTTTAAAGATATTAGAAGTTGTTTTAGCTCTTTAGAGAAGCCAGAACTGGAGCTGCTAGGCAAAGGAAAGAAGGTCAGGCTCAAAGATAAGGACTGGAGATGCGGGCAAGAACACGAGTGAAGCAGATGTCCAAGTGCTGCTGTTAGACACAGCGCTGTCCCAGTGCGGAGCAGGATATTCCATAACATCCAAGGCAACTGAGTGGAAACAGAAACATGGACTCTAACAACAAAGGAAGGACTAATGGAAGCAAGAGCACAAGCAGGGAAACCACGGCCCTGGAAAGAGAGCAGGATCCTAGGGAATGCCATGATATAGGATCACTCGGATGCATGTCCTAGGACAACAGCCAGCTGCAGGAAGCCAGGACAGAGTGTATCCAGCCCAGTATGCTTTCGTGGGCCATATTTTAGATTTGGAGTTCGCTCCACAGGAGTTTTGAAAGCAGTTCAAAGAAAAAAATAATGGTTGCCCTATATTCCGTTCAAGAAGCTGTCATACCTATGGTAAAAATATGACACAGCTCACCAAAAGAAAAGGCACATTAGCTTTGCAAGCCTTAGAAATGCAGTCACCCTGTCCCTCAGGCCTTTGATGAATTTCTGTCCATTTTGGCTGCTCTTAATTCAATAGACTCAAAGACTGACTTCTCCTTCCCTCTGCAAAGCCCTTGATTATTAAATTACAGTGGTTTTGAATATTGGCAGAGCAATGCATTTTTCTAAATAATAAAATATGAAGAAAGGCTTTGTTTTCCTTTATTGTATTTTGTTAACGAACTCAAAGGCCGGGGGGAGAGCAGGAGGAAGGAGGAGGAGGAGGATATCAAGAGTTTATGAACTGTTTAAACATAAAGCTAGAGAATTATAGATAAAGTTCCAAACCATTAATCCATTATATGTTGTGAATTGGACAACCCCGTGAGATACCACTTCCAGAAAGGAACTGAACAAAGCCATCAGCATCAAATAGTTAACACTGAACCACAGAAACACTCTGAACCAATCCAAGCTGCAAACTCCTATGTTTTGAAGTTAATTTATCCTGGAATCTGGAATTTAATCATCTCCCCTCATGTATTTGAAAAAGGATGGCTTTACTTCGCATAGTCTAAATTAACTTCGAAATTTTGCTACACACTAATATAATATCTAGTCAGATATGCTGATCTTACCTTGAAAGAAATTAATTGCTTGATTCTTCCTCTTAATATTATTCTGATGCTGATAAAATTTCCCTAGGCAGCACTATGAGATATGCTCTGGACATTGCTCAAGGAGGCTAGGATCTATATAAAACCACATGAGGATCATCAATAAGCAGAGAAAATGCTTCTTGGATGGCAGGAAAGAAAGGAAGAAATAGATGGAAAATAACTTTTTGTTCTTTTATATAATGAATGGAAGTCCATCAATTTCAAAAGAAATCATCCAGAGGCCACTGATTCTTTTTTTTTAAATTGCTTTTGGAGAGGGGATTGTATTTTATTTTTTTAAGTCACTAAAGGATATTTAAGTCAGTTTGAGATTTTATTTTTTCAAGTCAGTAAAATTGCAGTCATTGGACTGCATTTTCAAAACCCCTATCTGCAGTACTATTCACCTCACAGTGGCTGCAAGAAGACTGAAGTGATTAGTTAGGATTTTCCATACGTGCTCTGAAGAATCCTCCAGAAGGGAGAATTCTGAAAAGTCTAGATATTTGGGTGGTAAATAAAGGGGAAAGTTTATGATCCTTCTGAAAGAAACAAATTCTGCAATCAGTAACAAGGAAGAAAAAAACATAATCAGCATGAAGAGAGTCTCTATGCTTCAGGCTGTAGGAAGGCAGATGCATTTCTTGATAAGAGTCCTCTAGCTCAGGAAGAAAAATGTCAAGTACCAGCACTACGTAGTGCGTTTATTCTTGTTGAACATTGGAGAAAAACAGGAAGTTCTTTGATCCTTCTAAGCCAAACTCCCATCTCTCACAGAATCACAATGCGGTCAGGCCCTGTCTTAATAAAGATAAAAGGTGTGGTATTAAAGTATCTTCTTATTAACATACTAGTCTTTTAAACTGGTTAGTTATCACTCGCAGAGATCAAATGATCTACAGGAGCATATAAAGCTGGGCCTTCCAAGAGACAGGGTCTGTGAGCAGCTATTTTCAAAGAGAAGAAGAAATTCCTCCAAAAGAGAATTCATAGGGTTATGAATAAAGTGGGAAAGTTCCCATGCAGAACTACATGAAAGGGAACAGGAGCTTTCCAGACTTTCCAGTCCACTGAAATAGCCAAGTTGCAGTGTCTCCATGAAGTGCACTAGGCCACAGGGTGAAGCAGCGTGTGGCTAAATATCCCTGCAGGATATTGGCTTCTCCCACTAAAAAGACAAAAAAAATATAACTTATGACTTTAATTATAACTTATATAGTTATATAGCTTATAACTTTATAACTTATACACTTTTATTTACTTGCAGTATATTCACATTAAGATTTTACTCTTCTCAGACATTTCCCCACAAATTAGTAATAGAAATACTGGTCTGGATTATTTAATTTATATCCTATAAATTTGAGTGACCCATTCATAATATCTGCTAATTAAACATATAAGAAATAGGATTTGCACTAAAAAACAAAACATATTTCACACTGCAAAGTTCTTGGGTGTAGCATAGAAACAAAAGGGCAGTTGTTACAGTCTTTGTGATGCACTTACAATGACTGGACATGTGAAAAGCAGTATAACATTTGTGATATTCATGAAGAAAAAAGCCCAATATGGTAGTCTTTACAACAGAAATTAAAAAAAAAAAGTTCACCACATTAAGGTATTATTCCGTTCCACAATGAAGCACTGGAGAATAGTGTAAACTTTTTTAATTACAAAAAAAATGTGATTGCTTACCTATTAAATCACTTCCCTGCTGCCTCTTTTATTTAGTAATCTTATAGTCAGCACTTAACTGTTAATATGTCTTGAAAACAATGTACTGGGATTTGTCACAAGTAATTAAGGTCAATTAATGCTCAATACATTACTTTGCATTGGATACCTTACACTGCAATAGGTATTTAACTCACTGCTGCTTAATGCATTTCCTGCCTCCTAACACAGGCTGAACCCTTCCACTTCAGATTAAATAGGAACCGCCTTTTTTAAGTGTGTGGATTTATATTTTAAAGTTACAAGGAAAAAAAGAAAGAGATATAACCATTTATCCTCAAGGACATCTTTTCTAATATATAAACATAAATTAAAGCACATATTAAATATGTATATTTAATGCATATTTAAATATCCTGCTTTAAAGCTGCTATTTAAATATCTTATTTAAAGCAAATATTACATAGGAAAGGGTCCTTTTTTCACCCTAAACTTTGTTAAACTGCAAGGTATTAACACCTCATTTCTCAGCTCAGCACAGAGAGAAACCAGCAGGTTGAATCCACAGCAGCTACCAAGAACCAAGACCTGTGTTCAAGTTGTTTTTCCCAAAGCACCACGTTGCATCAGCAGAACTCATTTAACAAGGAAATCGCCGTCCATTCACCCACCAGCCATTTGCCAGGCGGACAAAAAGCACCCTAGAAGTCAGGTTAACCTTTAATAGAAGTTTGTAGGAGGAAAAACAGCACTTGCTCTCAGCCACCAGCAAATGCTTTGGGGGTCACCCTGCACCTTTTCTTAAGGACAGCAAAGCTGTATTTAATTAAAGCTACTCAAAACATCAGAATCTATAACCATGCACGTCACTGACAAGCTGACCTCTGTGACATTGCTGTTAATAAGACTGTAATCACTGTAAATTACAAGTTTTCATATACGCAGCTCTTGTTATCCATTAACTAAGTAATGTCTAATTTCATTTGAGAACAAATGCTTCTGCTGTCAGGGGAAAAAACAAGGTCTAATTCAAATACGCAAGTATACAGCTAATTTACAATTCTAGAGTGCTTTTAAGGTAATTTTCCATGAAATATTTGCAACCATAAAACTGAAAAATAAGTCTAAAGAAACTGTGATTATTTAAATGGGAGGAATACAGACAATATTATGTGATATGATATAATGTGAAATAATATTAAGAGGCATTATGGATTACATGAAATAATATAATATGGGTAAACTGTTTTGCCTTGATATATTTTTAATTTGTATTTTGCAATTCACAGAAAGTAAAAGGTTAATCTGGAAGAGTTGTATCCAAAATGGATTCCTACCCGGCAGTCTCTCCTGCATGTAGAACTCGAGCTTTACAGATATAAAAAAAATGATTAATGACCCTTGACATTAGAATTTAAAATGTCCTTCATGCAAATACACTGATTCCTTGATTCTTCTATAGTACAATAGCAAGCAGGTATTAGAAGAATTGCCAAAAAAAAGGCAAAAGGAGATGCATGGAAATTACACAATGAAGTAATTTCTTTGTGATGTTGAGAGGAGTATGAAATGAATACAAGATAACACTGATCGAGGAGTCTAGTAAGTCTTTTTCTCTCCTCAAACTACCCATTCATTTAGACTTCCCTCTTTGCAAAAAGTTTCTTTAAAAAAAAAGTCAAATTATATGATTTAATCTGCTCAGCAATTGCTTAAATAGCAGGAAACAATGATTAATTTTAGTCAGAAAAAATAGAGGTTTCTTTAGTCATAAAAATAAAGGTTTCTTCTTAAAGGGACATTGTCAAATGAAATCAACCTACACCTTGTATCTTGCAAAATTAGCTCTTCGAAAAGGTGAGCAATGCCATTTCCAGATTTAAATATTAACATCTCAGGCTTTTTAATCCAAAATAAGTCATTTTCGAAGCTTTCAGCACAAACAAGGCTGCATTTCATTGCTATAACGAAGTCCAGAGAGTGAGATGACCCGAGACAGTCAAAGTATCTAGTTTAGTCCCCAAAGAGAGAGAAACTGCATCTTCTGCCAGTCCTGAACTTCTCCTCTCTCAAGTCGTGCTGCCACCCGGCATCTGCGCTGCTTTACACGTGGAATTAGCTCAAGGGTGAGTCCACAGCACGGGAGGAGAGACGAGTAGCTCCCTGGCCACAGGGGTGCAAGTTGTTGAACAGCTCAGCTCTCCCACACCTTCCCCTTAAGTGCAACATCATTTACAATTACTCTATTTTCCCAACTTTGAAAAACAGCATAGGAAACAAAATTTGGAAGAGTACACCAAAGCCCCTCACTTCATGCAGTGCAGGACAATACAGCCCAGGAACAATAAATAATTTGAGACTGAAATTGAAATGGCATAAATTTATTTATGTCAAACGAGAGCCCCAAATTATCTTCTGCTATATGGCCACCAGGCCTTATGAGAATGCTGAGAAGATGCTACAGCACAAATGAAAGCAAAATGAAAGTAGTTAAATAGAGTTATAAATATAGAACAATAGAGTAAATATTCCATTTTGTTTCCTTTCTGCAAAGAAATTAAAAAACCCACACACACATACACCACAAACCCCTGAGCTTAGGACTCAGACGTGCACATATCTCATAGTTAGAGCTCTACAGATGCCAGAAGTTAGCCCAAAGCAAGTTACTGTATATTAAGCTGTAAATAGGCCGCAAATGGAAACAACAAATGACCCTTCAACTTCACTTTTACACTTATTACACAAGACAAACTGGACAAGGAAAACAATTTGCTTTAAAGAATTTGCACAAGGAAATGCTATTTGCAGAAGACTAAAATGTGTCCCAGGATTCTGTGATATTTGGATTA
>JAUBOD010000446.1:728710-739653 GCA_032353885.1 Nothura maculosa
GCTGCTTCCTTGATAACCAGATAACAAATGTCATAAACAGCTGGCACATGCCAAGACACAGCACTGCTCAAAGCCTCGGTGACGTGACAGGAGAGGTGATCTCTTCTATCTTCCACAGAGAAAAATCATTTGCTGTGTTATCCATGTATTGCTGTTGTAATCAGGTGCAATACCAGCCTCTGAAATTAGAGAGGGGCTGTGGCCATCTATCTATCTTTGAAAAGGGCCCAAGTTCTCCTTGTAATCATGCACAACTCTCATAAAACATGAGTGTACTAACACAGTGCATTAAACTTAGTGAATTGGAACGTCTCCTTTGAGAGCAAGTTCAGTCACCTGCTCAGTGGGCAGTAAGTCATGTCGCCCACCATGTGCATGACAGGCCCAGGGCAGAGCGGCCTCCACAGCCCTGAGGAGTTGATAGGGCTGCTTAGAGCAAAAAAGAAGCCTGAAAATGAGCTGAGAACAACATGCCCCTTTATTTATTTCTTATAACTTTTATGTGCAAAAGAATACTTCAACATTAATACAGCTATCAAACCCTGACACATCAATTCATTGGTTTTCCAAGGTGTGTCCATTGAATCATGTCACTGAGTGCCAGTTGCATCACTTGCTGTTAATCCCTTTGTTCCTTTAGCCCAAGGCTAGTATTTCTTTTGATGAATATAAATCTTTTCTGTCATCTTATTTTTGCTGTCACTCAGTGAAGTACTATCTTGCTGAGCAAAGATCTTCATTTTTCCCCAGCATTGCGGCCCTGTCCCTCATGACAGTCACCCTGTGAATATATCATTATCAATCTCCTTGATCCTCCCAGTTTTGCACATAAATTCATCTCGCAGGTATTGACTTCCACATGGTTGTAAGTCCCAGCCCATTAAATGCTACCTGCACAGCAGAGGCTTTGCTCGAAAGCGGCTCTGCTCAGGGATGTGGCTGCTGTTGGCTGTGCTGAAGGAGCCCTAAGGAGCAGGCAAGATAGGGAGGCAGCAAGTGCACGTGATAGACACTGGAAGCTTCCACTACTCTCTCATTTCACTTCAAAATAGTGTTTACTTAATACATAGTACAGATTCATCTTCCATTTTATACTGGAATACCTCCTAATATTAAAAAAAAAAACACTGAAATAACTACAACAAATATGTATGAATTTCCCAACTCTTACATATCAAATAAACAGAATTCCAGTCCAGGCACCTACTCTTGTGGTTTTTTTTGTTTTTTTTTTTTGGTAACAAGCCCATATATATATATGTGTACACATACTTTCACAAGTGCAAGATGAGAAATAAAAATATTTTTCTCCCTTTATAGTGTGCTGTGATAATAATGAAATAAATTCCAAGTACTCTTTACATGGACACTCTCTTCTAAATCTAATATTGCAATTTCAAGTATCCAAGAATATCTTAAATCACAGAGAAGTTTCTAAACTTCTCTGCAATATTGCGTTAGCAATATTAGTAATTAGCAATTACAATTTGGATGTTATTAGCAATAACAATTAGCAATATTGAATTAGACAGCTTAGTTCTTGGTCGTAGTTCAGATAAACACCACCAGATGGTTGGCATGTGCGGCTGATTTTTGGTGGCCTTTCCCACATTTACCACTAATTTTAGAGGAGATAATTTTGTTGCCATAGAAAATAATGTATAGTATATAATTTTTATATATATAAAATATATATACATTATAGTGTATATACTATACATTATATAAAGTAATAATGTATATTCTTTCCTGGCTCCTTTATGCATGGGAGGTTCACGGCTATAGCCATTCAGTTCAGCTTTTAGGACAGACAGATTATCCCCATTCTCCTCCTACCATTTTTATTTTTTCCACATTTCGAACATAGCTCTGTTCAACCTCACCAGCAAATTTGCCAAGTCTATTCTAAGCAGTAATTTTTTGCTATGTTCGCCTCAGCAATCCAAGTGTATATAAAAATAATAGCTACTATTTTAGCCATAAGTAGATAGTTTAAGTATCAAGAATTTATTTCAGGAAATGCTCCTTTTAGAGCACCAATTTCTGCTGTGTGGTTTTATCATCATCTTTGGGGATTCCATTAACTTGCCATGCATTACTGCCTGCATTTAAACCTGTGATAGGTCTTCAAACATTACAATAATTTATATTATACAGCAACCAGTGAGGAGTGAGTGGTTTTACAATAATTGACAAAACACTGCTTCACATGCCATCTTCTCCTCAATCTTCAAGAAAAAAGAAATACTTTGGCCAAAAGTGTGTGGGCAGACTTGGCTTCCCACCAACACCATTAATACTAATTAAGACTGAAATGACTGGAAATAAGATGTTTTGGTTACAGACCAGACCAGACTGGAGGTCACACCATCTCCCTTCTTTTAATTGCTAGTATTACAACTTTGTGCATCGTATTTTCTGTGCACAAGTATGTATCAGTAAAGCATCACTATTTAGTATGACTCACAGTGTAAAGTATTCTGTATTTTCTGACATGAAGGACACAACACAGATAATCTTCACATGTTGCATAAAAACACAAAAATAATTTGTACTACTGGGTAGACTTCATTGCCTAATCATATTCAAAGGTAGATTTTGGTTTTGCTTATGCTGCAGAAAGCGTCATCACATCAGAATTCAAATGTTTTGAGAATACCAGATTATTTGTAATCGTGCAGATGACCATGGATGTAGCCAAATCTTTAAGGTTTGATCTTTGCACAGTGTGTCTTCTGACTTTTTATTTTTAAAATGAAAATTTGAAGAAAGACAGAAACAAAATATCACGACTTTAGCAATTATAATTCTCAATAAACAATTGCATTGATTTGACAAATATTTTGCAGCCTCCCACTAATAACCTGCCACAGTGAGAAAACATTAAGCAATGAGACTGTCCATCAGGCTGGGTGATCCTCACTCTGCAGTGGAATGTACACAGCAGCAGAGGTAGTACAAGAGCTGCTTTCAAGATCATAGGTGGACAGAAATATAAATTTTAGAACTCTTCATATAAAATAATCCCAGTTTGTATATTCTCATGTAAAAAACAGAGCATTTCATTCTCCTCTTTACTACAGAAAATGGTAGAATTAACCCTTGAGTTTGTTCCAACAGCTCTTCTAGTGGCATGTAACTCTGGGCAATAATTTAATGTTTTTTGAAGGCTACAGTCTTGGGAGACTATCCTGTAAGTGATAGACTAGACTATTATTTATTATTCAGGGAGCATAAGCAGTAAACACCTTGCATTTAACATCTAAAATAAGTGAGAATGCAACAAAAAACAGTCATTAGTTTAAAAGGAGCTATTTTAACTATAATTTTAACCAAGACAGTTACGGTATTAATAATTCAGTGTTGGTAGAAAACCACTCTCTCATGACTGATTTATACAGACTGAAGTAGGCTTATGTTATGCTACAGGTGGATGTGGGGTCGTAGGAAACCACTTTACAGTCTTCCCAGAAGTACAGTGTCAAAAAGGTCACCTGTGGTAAAGGATCTTTTGGATTAGTCTTTCAAATCAATGCATGAATTAAAGGCAATTTACATATAAATGGGCTAATACTCTGGCTTTGAAATTAGATGAATTTTTAAAAGATTTAAGAAACAGCAGAAAAGGTCAGTTAGGCATTAAGTATACATAATGCGATTTTTTAAAATTACTTGTCTAGGAACTATATGTTTCTGGCTTTTTAATATTTGGTATTCACAGTCTGCTAGCTATTTGTAAGCAAGCACAGAAAAGTGATCCATGGTAGCAATACCAGATTGGAGGAAGGTGTGGTGTGATTAAGATTAAAAAAGTAAAATTTCCTCAAAGTGAACATATTTCAGAAGGATTTGTATTCATAAAGAACAACTAAAAAAAGTTAGTCAAAGTCAGCTGAGACTATTAAATCCCCCAAACAAGCACTGAATCCTAGAGAGACTCTTTTGTTTGTCTGTTTTTTTGTTCTTCAATTCGATTCCTGTGACAAAAGTCATAGCAGCAAGCAGCATGGTTTAATTCCCCCCTCCATAAACCTTTATCACATCATCAACATTGTCTTCATCTCTGTACAGCTGATCCTGCACTGGATTTTTGTGCCCAACAGCCCAACCTACCCTACAGATGAAGTCAAGATGTAAGAACTACTATCTGCATCAATGTCTTCAGTGACTTCAAGAAGTCACTCTTGACCTCCTGCACTTTGCTGGTTTTCCATCATAGTGCATCTTGGTGGTGACTCTAAACTTCGCAGAGCTAGGAAGCATTGCATATCCCAGAAAAGACGTGAAAATCCATGACTACCCCTTTTCTGGATGTATCTAGTTAAAGAGTATGTTCAACTCCCAGGCCCTAGGATGGCTTGGAGCTTAAATATAAGGATAAAATCCACCATGAGTACCAAAATAAAGCACTTTCTTCAAAACTCTGGTTAGACAGAGTGCATGAGAGTGCATGCTCAAACCAGCTACCCAACATCTGGTACTACGTGTCTCTATGGAGCACCTAAAAATATAAACTAACAACACAGATCAATCCTGAAGCCTTTTTATAGAAAAACTTCTGGATTCTTAGTATCCACACCACTGATGTTTTGTCAACACTGAGCTGGATCATATTCGTTTGTTTTCCCAGAATTTGGATTCTGAAAAAGGGAAGCATTATTTCCTGGATTAAATGAAAAAAACCAAACACAAAAAAAACAAAAACACTAAAAAAAAAAAAGATAATTACAATAATGCAGCAGGAGAAACAGTTGTACAGGACTGGATTTTGAGGATGCATTAAAGAAAAAAAAATGAGATCTTTCCCTAAAATGTTCAGTTACAAAATAACAGAAGAAAACACATTTAAAAACAGGATTGCTTAGTAAAAACACACAGCAACAGCTCTGAAAAAAATCTTGTACCACAAAAATAATCTGATAATACCCTATGCTCTTATTTAATAAAGACAAAACCCCCAGCGTGTCACACTGACTTTAACAACAGATTTCTACAGAAAGCTTCAAAGCCATTTATGAAAGTTCATAATCCTTTCTGTACAGTCAAAAGAAAAAAAAAACAATTCCAGAGAGAATATAATTATCTAATCAAGTATTAGGATAGTTTCCTTAGAAAGACTGTTTTCTATGTTTTATGCAGGGCAAAACTGAATTTTATGTGGTAATTATTAAATTGGTCCCTTCCCTTACAGGAAGGCAAAAGAAATCACCAGATGCTTCCAATAAGCCCTGGAGCAGGACACCATCGGAAGCAAGAAAGTTTTATAATTTTGAATTTCAGAAGATAAGCAGTGAAGTTTTATAATCAGAAATAAAACTCTCAGGCACCTAAATGTAATAACGAGTAATATACGAGTATTAAATAATAAGAAATAATAAAATAACACATGGAAAAAGAGATACACGGTTTGATACTACTAGGCAATTATTTAGTTCACTGTTCAAATATTTGGTAAAGTGAATGTCAGATGGTTTTTATGCCCTATAGAGAGTATCCTTTATCAGAATCTGATCAGTTTTTGCTTATACCACAGAACATTTTACCTTCTCAGGTTTCCAGGCAGCTTAGCTTTGGAGAAAATAAGGGAAAAATAGAGATTTTATTAAAAGATACCCAATGCACTGAAAAGGGAAAGTCTTTCCGAATAATTTGATCAACAATTCTGATATTAAAGAAAGCATTGACAGTAAAGGAACAAGAAACACCATTTACTTTCACCTCTGGTTCCCATGAATGCAATGTTATAAGAGAGACTCGTTATTACAAGGAAAGCTAACTGAGCCTGCAAACATAAAAGACAACATGGATAGGTAAAAAGGCATTCAGCAAGACTTTGAAAGGTTTTTTTTTTTGTTATTTTTCTATAATCAAAATATAACTTAAGCCAAAAACTGCAAAGTTGAGAAAGAATTCCCACAAAGTTAGCTCAACAAATTTTACCAGGCTGCATGGACATGTTTTAGGTCTGTATAGGTCTGAACCTATACAGAAATACTTCTGATGCAAGAACTGGATTGAGCTAGTGCTTTGCACTGCAGATATGCTCTTAAAAAGAGGTCATTTCTTTAGCTACCATTTATGAAGAAACTGGAACTTAGAAGATATTACCTACAAGAAAAAGATACTGCATTTAATCCTATAATTCTCTGGTTTCAAAAGCAGTAAGTATACTAAGCCATTTAAAAGTGAATAAACAGGGAGTGTGGACATGCTACAAGTGAGAGGAACATAATAATCTGTTGCAGGTATGAGGCTCAGAGCACATGTGGCACAAGGCTGACATTTCCCATCTCTGCTTTATGAAAACCACTCAAAAAAAAGAAGAGATCACTCAGAATTCATGCAGGTACTAGCAGATCTGGGACAATAACAAGCTTAAAGAAATGAGGTCTCACCTTTGGAAAGTGAAATTAGCAGGAGCTTGCACCAAGTTACAGAGAGCTCTGTAGGGAAAAGGTACCATTTAGAAGGTTATAGGAGTGCGAGTCAAATATAAGAACAAAGGGCATGAACTTAAGCTAAGGAAAGGTCATCTATAAAGAATGTCGGAAGAAATGCTTTATGCAGAGAATAGTGACGAGAGAAAATAAACCACTATGGCAACCTTTGCAACAAGTGATATAAAGTTTAAAAGGTGACAAGCCTTTGAAAGACAGTTATTGTGCAGACAGAGAGAAACGTCTGGCCTTTTCAGAAATGGGCTTTGCAGTCCCTCCGTCTTTAAATCACCTGCATTACATCCCTATCTGCTGCTTCCCAAGTCCACTAAAAGAGAAAACTGACACCAAACTAAACTGAAGGATCTAACAAGAAGATCCTAATAGTTGAAATAGGTCTTCGAGATTCCATCTCCAAACGTTATTGCCAGCACTTGCTCATTTCTGCGAGGGAATAAATCGTGTCCCTTCTATTTCAGGCCTTTCATTTCTCTTTTAACGATTTTTCCACTTGAGCAAGTTTTGATTCAGTAATTTGGGCTTTTAAAACCAAAGCTATTATCCAAGTGGCTGTCAATCACAAACATACGGAATTTGGATATAAAAGCAGAGTTAACTTGTGTCATCTGGACATCACTGTGAATTCCATGTCTTCAAACAGTAAAAAAAAAATAGTATATTTTTCTGCTAACTCTATGAAGTGTCAAGAATAGGTTGTCTTGTTTTGCTTTAGTTCTTTTTTTTTTTTTTAATCCAAACAAAGCGCAGAATAGCCAAAAGAGAGTGTCACAACACAGATGAGCCTTTAAGGAGGTCTCAGGTATGTTGGGAGCCTAATTTCTCAAAAGGTTCAAAACAGGCCAACGTTGCCATAGTTCTCCTTCCAAGAGGGGACATACAATTTCAAATGTGAGATGTAATTTTTACCATATAAACTCTCACTGAAATAAACACAAGCAAGTCAAGATGGCTACAAACACTCTGTTTTTTCTGGGAAGAGATTACTAAAACTGTTTAAATTCCAAGATTCCAAGAATCAACCCCACTGTATCCTACCAAGTACAAGTAATTAAACACTCCTAATGACAGCCACCTGCTTTCCTAAGAGAGAAACTACTTGTAGAATTAACATTTACCATCTCTGTGAACCATTCCCGCTATAGGGTTGGTCTTGGGTTACCACCATTCAATAATTTTGCTAATAAGAATAATTTTTACCGTAATTAGTGCATTTTAGAAAGCACAAAGAAGCTGAATGGCTCTCAAAATCTCTAATGATTTGTGGTGGCTTTCACTCCAACGATGACAGTCTATTAGTTTACCAGATGCCAGATCATGCAATGGATCATTAATAAGAGGGTGTTTTCTGAATACTTGCAGAATAAATACCAGCTGGTTTATTTGCAGCCAGCAGACAATCACAAGCATCTCTTCTCCAAATCATCATTGCAATATGAAATACCTCACATGCTAAAGACAGTAACATTCACTTTTGTCTCAAAAAGCTGTAACACCGTCCTGCCAAGATGCAAAATATAAAATTAAGCTACATCAAACATATTACCTTAAAGATTTTCAAAAGTCTCTGTATTGAAATGAGTATTTAAATAGAAAGAAAAATATCTTTCATTATCTGTCATGCAATCTGTCATGCATGAGACATCTATTCCAGAGGAACCCCAGAGGTGATTTGATCCTAAGATACAGAATAGCACATTTACCATCTGTTGTGAGATCTTGGAAGATCAAGACAGTTAAAGAAATTCATTTCAATGTATTAACAAGTTTAGGTCACTGTATTTGAATAATCATATCCACGCAACTGAAATTAGGAGACTAAAACCAACATACACAGGTGACAGGGACTCCCGGTGTGCTGTGAGCAAGGCAGGATTGGTGGTCCCAGGAGATCTGCTGCTTCTCATTTCCAAGGAGGTGTCTGCTCCTCCCACTTCTCCAATATAAGCACAGAATCCATGACACTCTATTTCCCCCCTACTCCACCTAGTGAGGATCCATGCAATGGATACTTGTATCATCTATAAGCTTCTTTTCAAAGTAAGAAAGAGGGGAATGGAAGAGAAAAAGAAGTCTGAGCATTCAGCTATCTCTTTTCATCTCCTTTGAGGAGTGAACCAGCTCCAACAGATTGGGTCTCTAGTGCCTGCCTCACTCCTGCTGAAATTGCAAAGCTGGGATAAGGGAAGACACAGCTATTTGTTCCTCTCTGTCACTAAGATGAAAATGTCTCCTATTATTTGGTCAACTTTGAGTATCCTTTCACTAGACAAGACCTCATTTCTCTAGAGCACAACAGAGTTTATGGGGAGGAAAAGAAAAAAACATAGAAAAGAAAGAAGGTACATATGTAAATTTTATTTTCCAATTGCAAGCAATCTGTTTAAAATGAAAAATGCAGCAAATTTAGGGAGATAAAGATTCCTTGAGCAAAACACAGAATGAAGGAGTGACTCTGCCCATCATGAAAAAGCAGAACTTGCTTCTAAGCCGATCTGACAATGACAGACCATCCGGAGCTCCCTATAAGGGAAATGGGATAACCAGCCACTATCACACACTCCCCAATATTTTTCAGTGAGGAGTTCAGAATTTATTTCTGAGGTGTGTGCCTGCCAATATATCAGTTGCTTGAGGTGCTTATTTCATAGCTAAGCTGCTGCACAAAAAGGCAATTTCAAAATATTTCTAGCATAACTATTAGCAGTTTATCAAAATGTGTCCATTACTTTCCAAATGAACCATTTTTCCACTTACATAATTCACTTAACAGACTTAAATTGGATAATAATTTGCTGCCTTCATATGAAATATAAAGGGCAGCAGGAGCAGTGCCATACCCCACTGTCCTGCAGCACTTTTTGCCACTCTGTGAATCAAAGTGCAAGCAGAGATCTCAGGATGCTCCTAGTTCATATATGCACCTTAAAGCAGAGTAAAGCCGGGTCATTCCTGCAAGGACAGTTACTTAACCCACAGGACTGAAGAACACGAGAGCTGCTGGGAGACCTAATAGATGTTTTGTCCTAACCTATTCATATTCATAATGGGAAGATTACAGAGTTTGATTCATTTGCATGCTTAACTAGCCTTACGTTTTTTTCTTCTTATCAAACTTGAAATTTTGTTTAAATTTCAGGCTACTCTGTCTTTATCAGTGGACATACAGAACAGTATTTCCCTGTCCTTTGCAATGGCCTTTTCATGCTCTTGGGATACAATTGTCACCTCCTATCCTCTGCTCCACCTACCTCAGTTGTTAGGACTTCTAGTCCAGGAAGTATTCAGATAACAGTAAGTCAAGGAAGTTCTTACATAGATCAGTCCTACATTATCCTTGCAATTTATTTTTAAAATGGGAGTACAGCATAACTATTTTTTTTAACTGGCAAGAGCATAAATGATCAGTTCATGACGTAGCATTGGGCTGATATGGCCACTATAATGCCCTGGCAGTCATGAGCTCTAACACATGTTTTCTTGGCTCATTTTCACCCTATTCCATGACTACTTACAAACTCAAAGCTGCAGCCCTAATGGGGGCAGGGAGAAAACTGGGACTCTAGAATAAAACAACTCTAAACTGTTGAAATCCGAAGAGAAAAAATTGTTTTGCTTCCTAAATGTGATATATCACAGCAATTCCTGATAAGAAGTGAAGGTAATTTTATATTAAGATTTTCCTTTGCCTCTTGAGCTAGTAAGGTGCTTTTTCCTCCATTCAAAACTAACAGTTCAATATTGAAAAGTCTTGATTTCACTACATAATTTCTTCAGGGAATTACTATTAAGTTACCAGCTCATGAGCGTGACCACTTCAGGTGCCATTATTGCCACATGCATCTGAACAGAAAAGACTGAAGACTTTAATGCCTGGAGATGCTCTGCCTTGACTAAACTTCAATTTGAGAATTCACATAGGCACATCAGCCACACAACTCGTCTTCCCATTAAATAAAATTAGGTTGCGGGAGGATTAGATGATGCTGAAGGCCACAGGCAGGGAAGGTGCAGAGGAAAAGACTGGTATTTAGGGAAATTCAGTGGGAGGTACTTTTGTCCCTTCCACGTATATAATAGCGTTGTGCACATTAACACGTTTTGTACTGGAAGATTCTGTACCCTAAGGTTCATTTCATATCAGGTGGAAGCAGCAGAGAGTAGCAGCAGGGCTGCGTTTGTGAGCGCCTCTCCTCAGATCTTGGGGTGTTCAGCTGGGTATTCTGTTACCAGTGCCAAACTCCCTTGGATTCAGATAATCTGCTGTTGTGATCGGATTAGAACATTTTTGCAAGAGATAGGGAGAAATAAGCTCTATCACACATCACAAAATAACCCTCACGCCCGGCTCTGTCTGCTGAGGGTTGGGTTCTCCAGCCTAATCTCTTATCCAAACAAAAAAGATGCATAGAGAGACTGTGCCCTGAGTACCTAAAGCTATTCTGCATTAGTAGCCCTGCTTTAATCCTTCTGTTTCTTTTCAGTACA
>JAUBOD010000446.1:741268-751359 GCA_032353885.1 Nothura maculosa
AAACATTAAAAAGTATTATGTATTAATAAAGAGTAGAGAACACATTGAAAACAACCATTTTCTTTCTTGACTCTTAAGATTGTTTTTTCAGAGAAAGATTTTTAGCCTTTGTTTCCCTAAAAGAGAAATATATAATTCAGTGTGGCTTCCTA
This sequence comes from Nothura maculosa, assembly GCA_032353885.1. Taxonomy (NCBI): domain Eukaryota; kingdom Metazoa; phylum Chordata; class Aves; order Tinamiformes; family Tinamidae; genus Nothura; species Nothura maculosa. Next base: position 741,421 of record JAUBOD010000446.1, read on the forward strand.
CTAGAGATGTATTTCACTTTCATGTGCTTTGTAGGCTGCCTAGACATATTTAGCTGTCATGATAACGTCAAGATGCCGATCGGTTTCTGGTTTTGCCTGGAGCCCTGGATGTGGGTATTCACATGTGATCAAATGTAGTCAAACAATACAGACTTCGAAAGATCTTTGTGGACTGTGAGTCAATAGGAAAACATTATGCTGTGAAACTAATGTTTTATTTTTATCTTAATGCAACAGAAGAAATATTCCATTTAGCTCCAAACACTTCAGTCTGTTGTTCTAAATTTCACCAAATACATCTGCTTCTGTAGACAAGTTGTGGAGTTGTATATTGTTATACCATAACCACACGAAGTATGTAAACTAATAAGTATATTAATAATAATTCTGTTACTCTTTTTCAGAAACAAATCTGTTTCCTTAAGTTTCACAACCTGAGCCAAACTGCAGCAAATATATTGAGTATAATATTTGGTAATTAGAATTTTACTTTTGAATTTTGCCTACTTTCACCGAGACAACAATGTTAGCAGATCTAATACTAATAGACTTAAGGGAATTTTCCTATAACATTTGCAGACTTGGCTGTCAATTAGAGAAAAACAGGGGGAAAAAAAACTATCGCAAAACCCAGCAACCATTACTATAAATTAATTCTCACTTCATTTGCTAACTTGGAAAAATCTGTTGAAATTAATTTAGGATGACATCTAACAGAAGTAGTGCTGTTGCAGAGCAAAACAGAGCAGGTGCTTGTGAAAAATGTAAAACAAACATGCATCCAACTTCTTTTCACTTGCTGCACCTTTGAGCTGTTTATATCTGCATGGTATTGTCAAAGGAACCTTGTGTTTTGTTACTCCTGGGCTGAACTTTGTGGTCTAACCTTATTCCTAGCTGTATACCCTTAATACCATATACTATCATAAATTGATCCTTTTTTTTCTTGCCAAAAAAAAAAAAAAAAAAAAAAAAGAGGCGAATGGATGGTTTTGGGGGAAAGGGGACTGCTGCAGAAGGTCCTAACTCAAAAGGACTTGTCTCTGGTGTGGCCCTGTTTTGCACTGACATGTTTTGGGAACAGCTCGATGCTGTGGGGCTGTGGACTGGCTAATGCCTCTGGAACTGGCAGCACTGGTGGGAGAAGTTTTTTGTCTCTCATTTCCTGCTAAGGTCACTGTGTCCTCTGATTTGTTGCTCAGACTTCCTTTCTTGTGCACTTTGTTGCAGTTCATGTATTATTTTATATATTTTTCAAGCTAATGTGGCTCAGGAAGGAGCACAAGCCATGCTCCTCTTACGCTGCCTCAGCTTGCTGTTGTACTTGAAATGATTTAATTGCTGAGCAGGTTCTCAACATCTGACACAGTCGCTCAGAACTAAAGCTGTCTTTTCATTAAATTCAATGGGCTCTTACTCAAACCACTCTTAGTATGAACTTTTGCTGTCACTGTATCTGATCCTGAAGTCTTCGGTACATATCCTCAGAAGTATATCTCTACTTTCCTCTGACACCTTCCTGTGATTTTTTCCATTCAATTTGGAGTATTTTTCATGTCCTGATGCTTATATCAGAAGCAAACTTTTTCAGTGTCTTTTTTTGATCAAAAGTGGGAACAAAGAGTCTGACTTCTAATAGCAGAGGTTTTTAATTGGTGCCAAGGGTTTCTTAGCCTTTACGGAGAAGGTCCCGATATGTGGCAGGCTGCTTAGAAGTAATTGGCAGAACCTATGTGCATGCACTATCTATCAGTGTGGACAGCTGGGATAAATAGTTTTGTCACATGCTTGTTGCAAACCTGGTGACACTAGAAGGAAGGTGCCAGCCCAGGAGGAGTACAAAGCAAAGCTAAGCCAGCAGGGAAGATGCAGGCTTCCCCTCCAGGCAATCACTGCTGCTTTTATGGAGCAGCCCTGTTCCTGACAGGCTGCAACAGCTTAAACTTCCAGACTGCCTGTGTTTTTGTGACTTCCCAGGCCCGTATCAGGAAGCCAAAGATACTTTTTTTTCCCTCCAATAAGGCTGTTTGTTTCTCTGTTTGTTTTGAGGTGGGGAACAATCTTGCATCTTTGATTCATTCCATTTTATTTGGCTTGTGTGAAATGCCAAGGATTTGTGTGGAAAGATGGGGGTCAATATTGCTTTCCTCAACAGGAACAAGCATGTGCTTTCTAGAGGTTCTCATGCTTAAGCAGGCCTGGACCCATGAACGGAGCATTCGAGCAAATGAGGTATAATTTTATCATTTGGGGAATGAAAAAAAAGGGCTACGTGCTGTCATTAGACCTTTGAAGGTATTGAATTTATTTATTACCAACATGTATGGTTCTCAGAAGGCTTTTTTGAGACAGGCAGCATATTGAGTCAGATTGGAAAATACATTCATCTGTTAAATAATTTTATGGTGTTTTGCCCTATTCTAAATTAGGGCAAGAAACAGCAGAAGCTCTTTGAAGGTTGCTCTTTGAGATGGTCTCCTTGGCTTTCTAAAGGAATATGGAGAAGGCTTTTAGGCTAATGTTTCTGTGAAACCCTTATTTTCAAAAGTAAAGTATGTTTAGTTTTGAAACTAAAGTTTCAAAGGTAAAGATATCATTCCCATTTATACGAGAGATGGATCTAGGACACTGCTGCTTTAGCTCTAAGTGCAAGTTTCCTCTAGACTGAAGGAGAAAATACGAGGCATTGGTTTCATGGAGTTAGAAGTGGCACTAGCTTTCAATTCTGAATTTCCAGCATCAACTTGAACAAGGTCACTGTAGGCTTTTAAAAAGCAGAATAATTTTTAAAGAAATTCAAGCCGTTTCTGCCATGTGTAACAATTTAAGTGTGTGCAGGAGCAAAAGCTATCCAAAGCCAAGAAATCAGCAGTATTCAAAAGACCTGAGATGCACCTTTGAATTTTAATGCTATGGTTTTATGTATCTCATAAGATTACTTGCTTGGAGGTTTGTTTTTTTATAATGGATGGAAATTACTTTTAGACACTGCCTATGGCTACAGATATGTTAAAATCCTATTTGGTAAATCGATTTCAATGCTTTGGGTGAAGGCGTGAAAGTGATTCCACATTAAGAGTTTGGCTGATTTCCACTGCCAGGCCTTGGGCTAAGAATTTTTATCATCTTTTAAAAAGTAAAAATAAATAAATAAATAAATAAAACAAACCTACAGGTTCCTCTCCAAAGAAATTAAGTAGTAAATCCAATGTGCCATGATTTGATTCAAAGGGAATTCATTTATCCTTGAATAAGGGAAACGCTAATTGTTGGTGAAAAGGCTCCCTAGGGGAGCTAGATACCTATGGGATTCTTCTATCTGTGAATTTAAATAGGTGTAACCTCTAAAAGATGCAAAAAATATGAAAACTGACACGTATACCAGGGAAATAACAGCGTGTAGCTGTACAATGGCAAATGCAATGAAAATTCACTGAACGATATAATAGATATTGACAACACTGAGATTTATTTCTGAAAGACAACTGACGTGACATAATGGAAATGAACTGGTGGTTTTTTGTTACTAATAAATAGCCTTCTTGAAGTATCTTCTAAATTACTTGCAGTGTGCAAATAAGAGCTGAAATAAACTTGGATTTTCACTTTTCTGCTATTTTTCTATTGAGAGCACATTTATATTAGTAAAATGCTGAATGCAACTGCACTGCTGAAACTTCTCACGCTGGCAGAGCTTTTCCTCTTTGGGAATTACTGTAGCACGAATTTATATTAGTAAAAAGCCTCCATCTAGTCTATGTCTTTAATGATACTATAAAGCTAACAAAAATAGCACATCACTAGTTAACATAGCTCAACTTAGAAAACTTCTAATGTATTTACGAGCCTTTTGGCAGGTCTGCACAAGGGAAAGTTTGCTGCAGTGGCACTCTTGCAATGAGTGCAACTACAAACTGCATCGCTGCTACTACAGTTGTATTCCAGGTGCTTTTTGCAAAGTGTGCTGTTTAGAAAAAGGCAATTTTCCTCTTCCAATTGCCTCTGTGCTCCGAACTCTGATAGGTTTGTATCAGTGGCTGCACCCTATTTCTCACCTGACTGGTGTAGTTGAGCCAGTGCAAACTTTGTCTTATGTACATATAGATCATACGATTTGTCTGGTCTTTGCCTCTGCATTTGGTCTCAATGAAACTAAGACCAAAATCAGTCACTATTTCCATTCTTAAGCTATGTTTCTAAGCCTAGACATGCTTGTATCACAGCTTCATTAAAAAAAAAGTAAAAAGAGATATAGAGACAAGAATTAGGCCTTAAACGATAATAAATATGTAGGAATATCAAGTATTGGCCTAACTTGACGAATTCTGAGACAGTATCTAAAAGCTTTTTCCTTATATACATGGTGATTTTCTAAAAAGGTGGGAAAAGGGTTTTGGGAAGATTAGTAAAATTATTCTAGCTGAGTGAAATGCCAGGTATTTCATTGCTTTTCCTCAGCTTGGCTCTGCCTCTGCCAAGACTGTGTGTCTTACTGCTGTATTAGTATATTTATGGCAATGTGGGTTGTGCACTGTGTGCAGAAGTTATCAGCATTTATGGGAAGTTACGTGGAAAGGTGTTGGGCTAAGTTTGTCCTTGCTCCACATTCTGGAAGTCAAGGTTCTGTCTCTGGCAGGGTACTCGGGAACTAGCAGAGCACTAAGCCAATTTTTCTGTGTTTCAAGAAAAAAACAATCACATAATCTCTGAGGACACTTAAACTGTGACTATCAACTCAGATTTGGGATAGTAATCTGTCAAATTATCTGTGAAAACCCTATTGACATAAGTGCTTAAATATCTCCTTGAAAACCATGATGTAATAATTATCTCTGAAACATCTGGATGGAGAAAAATGCTAATAAAAGCCAGGAAATGGAAAGTGAAGGCTGCAAAGTTAGCCTTGTATCTCACAGAACAAGATATTAGGTGCTGTTCAGATAAACCCTCCCTACAGTAGGGGAACTGCCAGAAGAGGTAATGAGGTTTGCTGAGGATCTTGACAGCCACTACAGTTAGTGGCGTGGACGGCATAACATTGCACTGAACGTCTGTCAGTGGCTTAGGAGTGGTTATTTCCATGCCATTTGGGCAAAATGTTTTTGTTTGATCTTTAATAGTAGTTTGTGGTTCCCGCTTACCAACTTGAGTGAGAAATTATGCAAACTAGTTGTCTTTGAAGGTCTTAATGCATGTACTAGAAATTATAGCAAGGCAAGTGGACTAACTAGGAAAATTGTTAATTGTTAGTAATTGTTTCAAATTATTTGACATAGAGCTCTTTGAAGTGTAGAAATTGATATATATAATGTAGACATTTGAGCATTTACAACTGTCTACCATCTAATGTTCCTGTTGTCCTGCTGATATGGGGGAGCTGATGCATATGGGCTCCTGAAGATCTCGGTCTGAATTTATATATAGGAAGCATTCTAAAACACTAACATGTTTCTAATCCTCATTTCTTTTTTGTGTATCTTGGTGCTAACAAGAACAAAGCATCTCTAATGCAAGTATAACATGGTGCTTCAGTAGGGCTGCTGCTATTTGTAAATTGTAAAACTTGTACATTAATTAAATTAGGAGATTCAAATTGTCTGTAGTGGCTTGCTTAGAAGCCAGTTACTACAAAGCAGCTGTTAATTTAACCTGCAGCACTTTGTTTGCAATTTCTAGGAATAATGATGTGAACTATTTTAATCTCGTCCCCCTCGGCGATAGGTATACTTTCCCATCCCATTTTTGCTTATGTGGTGTCTGCTTTTGCTCATCTTTCAGTTGTCAGGTGCACTAGATGTGCAAGGAGCTCAGAGTTATTGCCAAGATTTAAGCTTGTTTGGCTAAATATCTTTTTCAAACACTTTTTTGGTAAATTATTTTTCAAACTACAAATAACAGCAATAAAAAGACTCATTAAATACTTTGAAAATGCATAATACCAAATCATGCTGACTTGCTACCCACAGGATGTCATTTACATCTAAAACTAGCTAGGAGTCTTGAGTAAATTACAATTTTTTTTCTTCTGTATTTTAATTAATCCAGGCCATGTTTAATGCATCTCACCATGGTTTTTGCCACCTACCCAATTTCTTTGTCTTGAAATTATTCCTTTTATGTCCTGTCCTGTTGATAAAGGAACTCTGTCCTTTATAGGATACTTCCCTTGAAAACAAAACAAGCCTTCAATCTTCTCACTTCGTACTTTTTCTCAGAGGCAACACAGGCTTTGGAAATATTTTGGTAGTTGTAGTTATGGGCTGATTTTGTTGTTTGCAATGCAGGGGCAATGTCTTGATTCACACAGGTGAGATGGACTTCATGCAGGGAATGAATGATGTGATCAGTGGTAAACACAGCAGTCCTGGATGAAAAGGAGCTCCTTAATACCTGCATGCTATGGATACCTGGTTTGGATTTTTTCAATGCATGACATAGCAGCCACAATATGAGATTATTTTCAGTGTTGATGCTTCTTCACTTAATATACTTTTACAGGTAGAGGAAGTCATACAACATTGATACAATGCTGACTCTGACCAGTTTAAGTATGCATGCAAATGTCTGATTTAGATTTGTGCTTCCATTTTGTTCCTAGCCTACAGAGCAGAACATGTGCAGATTCCCTGCATATAATCCACATAACTATATAACTTGTACTTTGCATGTTTATCTTCCCTTCCTTTATATATGTTTGTGGCTTTTTTAAAGATGTAAATTCCTGATCATGCTATTGAGTTCTAAATCTTTTGGATTCATAAGAAGTGAACTCGATCAGCAAATAACTGTGCTGGCTCACCATAGGCTGTCTTCCTTTTAGTGGGCTGGAAATAGTCTGTTAGGAAATAGACTGAAAGCTAATTCTAAATATCAAGTAACTTGTTGCAGTTATTCATGTATTTCATGTTTCTGCTCAATGCCTAGGATGCAGTGAACCTTGTGCCTTTTTGCTGCATTCTAAATGGCATCTTTCACCTCCTCTAGAATGTTCCAACACAAAAAAACCTAAATCACAAAGCTCTCCACAAGGTAAAAGTACTTGGGGCTTGGGAGAAATCTCATAACATCTTCACTTATTCTCTGCATCTTCTTTACTGAAGATACTGTGCAGTCTGCATCACCTCCTGTTTACCTATTGCTGCACAGTTGCACTGGTGTGTGGAAATGACTGATGGAAAAGAAATGCCAGATTGTTGTCATCTTCTTTTCAAAATATCTGGTCTTCTACAAAGCTCAGAAAGTTAAATGTAGTCTGTTAAGGGAAGCTGGATGAGTTAGCAACAGATAAGTCAGGTCTCTTGCTCATCTTGCAAGGTGCACCTTTTGCTTTCTGAATCAAGTCTTGCTTTTTGTTAGAAAAGCATGGAAGGTAAAAGCTTCGGTCTAGACTTTACTTGTAGCAGGATATCATGAAGTTGCCCCATCAGGGCCTTGTTCTCTTGGCAGTTTTCCAGATACTTTTCCATGTGAAAGATAAATTTCATATATAGAGAAATTATGGTGTGAAAATTATTTGGCTTTCAAAGTTCTGAGTTTGTCCCTTTTTTTTTTATTTGAGCTTAGCAGCTGGGGATACAATCTTTTGCACAGAAGAGCCAAGCAGGGAGTATATGCTATAGTTCATAGAGCTTTTGTCCCAAGTTAGGCAAGGACTAAAAATGCTCAAAATGCTCTTTGTACAGGACTTTATTATCTTAACTGTGGAAGGACAGCTCTATGGTGACAGGTCTGAGACTCGCAAAACTCTAGAAAAGATCCAAGAATAGATAGTGTAAGACTAAAGAACATGAATTAAGTATATTGACTCCACATTCTGCCAGGGAAGATGTCTGTCTAGATACTGTCAATCAGTGTAAAATAATTCCCATTAATCAAGTTACAAATCGCAGTGTCTAAAGGAAATAAACCCAAAGTTCTCAACATCACTCTGACAAAAAGTCCTCTATAGAACGGGTAATTCCAAAACCTAGCAACTAGCTGAACATGCTGTCTAGGAGAAAAATGATCCACAGACTTTATCTTCATTTGGATAAAGGAATAGTTTCAAGTACAGATTCAAAATTTTTGTTGTATTGTCCTATCTCTATGGTCTGATGCAGGAATTTTATGCAGAAGTTAAATGAAATAAATAGCTGTTGACAGTCACTAAGATGTGCAGTATTTCCTCTCAATAATTTTTCTGCACTCGTTTGTAGTTTTATTTTTACTTTTGAGCTTATGTGACCTACCTAATGTCAGTAAGTTTTCTCCTTTTCACTTAATTCTAATTATAATTCTGCTTTTCCCCTCTTTATTAGCTTTTTGCCCACTGAATACAGTTTTATAGCTTGCTCTTTCCCTTGTCAGTTTTGTTCTCATTAGATTCTTCAAAACTTCTACTTGTAGGTGTTCTCTCAACAGCTGATACAGTATTGAGCTTCTACAGGCCTTGGGTTTCAGTGATTTTTGGAGACTTCTTTGAGGTGGAGATGCTATGAACTAAACTATGTTGCCTTTCCCGTCCTTTCACCCACAGTTAGTAGTGAAGTGGGTGAGACATGACAGCTAAAATCTGTCAAAATCTGTCAAATTTCACCTGGTTCTCAGATACAACTATAACTGTGTATTCAACCTGCACAGCTTGGGATATTAAATTATCCAGGCAAGCCTGATATTACAATTTGTGTGCACATATGTGGAGGAAGGAAGGACTGAACTAACACTCCTCTACCCTTTTTCTCTCTGAAAGGTTCTTCAGACGTAGGGTTACTTCTATTAGTGTTGAGGAATCTACTTGTTGAATCTTTTATTCACTTTTTGTTCCCATACCTTCACTGTTTTTTTTCTTTTTCTGTGTCCTCCTCCATTTTCCTCCCTGCCTTTTTCTTCCAAAATGTAAAACTTTCACTGATTCTTAAAGTTCAGGGCAACTTTTACACTGTCTCTGCAGGCTGCTGACAAAGTTCAAAGACGTTTGAGGTTGGCAAAGAAAAGCCTGAATTATTTGGCTGAATAGACTTCTGTGATGGCATTTCCTGCTGAAAAAATATTTTAAGAAAGACTCTATTAATTTTTTTAGCTATTAGAAATCATCAGGTGCTTTAAGACATGGTGGTAGAAGTATAGGAAGGCATGTACTGCACCACTGCTGCTTAGTCCCAACATCAGCCTGGAGATAACGGCAGGCCAGCTCTTGCTTCTGGTCCATGGGAAAAAATGATAATGTGACTTTCCCCTAGAAGATCTACACCATATGGTTATTGTTCCCTGGTTTTGATTGTTTCAGTCCTTTGCAGTCCTTTGTTTAAGTGTGAGTGAGATTAACCCAGACTTTGAGAAATAATACTGATTATTTAAAGGATCACTCATGATAAAATATCTCTTTCTGGGAATTTGTGTTCCAGTAGATTAACATTATTGATCATTCTGTCCTCACGTACTCTACAGATGATTTCAGAAATCTGAAACTATTATTCTTTTCTTGTCTAATGTAATTACCAGTACAAGGAATAATTTAATTAGAAGACAACAAGGATGCATTCTAATTCTTCTAATAAATTATGTTAATGCTTTATGCTTGCAGTCAGGTTTAGTAAGAAATCATTTAACAAAGTGGCAGCTTGTCTCTTCCTGCGAGCAAGGTAACTTTTCACTTTTCTCTGACGAAAAGTTACAGGCAATAGAGAATGGAAACCTCTTAGATGGGTGAGGTTCCTGAGCTCAGGCTTTGCAGCCTCTGTTCCCAGGCGCTTCCCTGGCCACACAGGACACCCATGAACTGTGTCTGTTACTGCTGCACAAGGCTGCTGCTGCAGCAGCCTGTGCTGTGCTTAGCTTTGCAGATCAGCAAACTTGCCAACTTCTGGTTGTAGTGGTGTGTTTTTACTCAGTGCAGTTGGACAAGGAAGACGATCATTCAAGCAATCAAAAAACTACTGAAAGATGTTGTAAATATTGAAC
>JAUBOD010000446.1:759908-776044 GCA_032353885.1 Nothura maculosa
ACACACACACAGAAAAAACACACACACAGAAAAAACACACACACAGTTTTTCTAGCTGACCTCATCAGTACAAGCATATGGCGCCTTGCAGTATTAAACCCAACAGATCTTGCCTTGTATGCACCTGAACGACCACAAACATCAAGTGTAAAATACACAAACTACTTACTCAAATGAAGCACTCGGAAAAGACCTTCCAAACTGGCAAGATGGAGTTGACTAGTTCAGGCTCCCGCAGTAGGTCTGCCTGAAAATAGAAAGCCATTATCAACAATTAGGATAGTCAAGAACTAGATTTTATTTATTCATTCGTTTTAAAGAGTGAGAGAAAGGCTGAAAACACATCCAAGCAACCTGAGAATTTTAATACTGGCAATTTTCTAAGAAAAAGTTAACAGCAAGAATTGGAAAATAAATTTCACATTATGCCAAGAACAGACCTGGATCTTTGGACACAGCTTTGATTTTTTCTTCTTCAGAAGCAGTTCTTTAAGCAGGCAGAGATTAGAAGCAATATAACAATTACTTAATCGCTCTACTACTTTGCCAGTCAACTCGGAGTTGTATTGGTGCCAGCAGCTGAAGAGAAAGTGTTCAGTGATCAACACCTCTGACACAGCATCTCATCATGCCAAGATACAGAGCAAAAATTGTAATTTAATAATGCTGGCTGCAGTGCCTGGCCAGCAGCTCTAGTATAGGAAAAGAAGCTGGTACAAGCAAGATACTAATATTGCAATAGCCTCTATGAGGTCCTTTCATTGCTATTTCTGGGTAATGGTGAGTTCCAATGAGGATATAGAGCATTCAAATCATAAATCGACTCCTAAACTCCAGTCTAGCCATAAATCTTATGATAAAGAGCATGAGAACTAACCATACGAAGCACAGCAGGAGTCATCCTCCTGATGTACCCGGCTTCTTTAGATAAATTGATTTAACATTTATGACTAAGCCTCATTAAGATAGAGTGCAATACATATCCCAGCTCCACCAACAATGTCAGCAACGCATATGGTTTTATGTCAAATTTCTTAGGCACTTGAAAACAGCTCTGTGGTCATGAGTCCACCGAAACTGACAGCAAGGTCTTAGAGCAGGAAGATTCATCTAAAAGGTGCAACATTGGGTGCAAGTCTCCTCCGGGTGCCTTTGCATTATGCCTTTGGTAATCTCCAAGCATAACTATTTGGGGGCTCTGTGCTTTAGGCTAAAGCACTGAAATAATGTACATGTGCATTCTTTAAGCTACAGAAAAAGAAAAAGGGCTCGTTTAACAATTGTCTAATAAGCAACTCACCTCTCCGTGATCTTTTCTTAAAAACACTGAAAAAGCTACCTAATATTCTACATATTATTTAGACCATGTAATCTACTATTTTGTTTTGACCATCTCTGTGTTTTGTTCCAAATGCAAAATTAAAGTAGTTTCCACTTCTCACTTATCACTGTAAAACATCAACATCATGCTGGATCACTAGGCTGTGCCACCTCTGAAGTCACATAAGCGCCAATACAAAAGTTAAATCTATTTAATTAATGCAACAGAATATACCTCTTTCCAAAACTGTCTCCAACTTTGTTGTATAGGTAATTGTTTTAGATTAGCCACTGTATTTTACAGAAATTGCCTCTTTTCCAATTAGGTTAGCCATTATCTTTTCTGACACCATGTTTAATTGGCAAGGATTCAGACACTCATGCTAAATAATTCAATTTGCTATGTATTAGTCATTTAAATAGTTTCCCATCTCCTATCTGAACAGCTTCAGGATAATTTCTTCTGTTTTTCCCATTTATACCTCATTCACAGAAAAATGACAAACACAATGCCATTTTTGAAACTAGTAACAAAATGTCATTGGAAATGGTTCATTAGCATGAAATAGGCATTACACTCTCCCTGTTGAGTCAATGTCTGCATTGTGAAAGACACTTAAAAACAGTAAGACCCAATTTAAATCACAACTTCTATTAAAATTCAACTGCTGAAGTTCTCGATGACCCCTGAAAATAATCACCAAAAAAATCCAGCATTCAAGGCACCTTATCTCATTGTCAATAAGACCTCATTTTGCTAATTTGTTAGATTTTAAATTAATTTAGGTATAGTAGCACACTTAAAAATACTCAATCTACGGAAAATACTATAGGCAAATACTTTGGGAATCCAATTCTGAAATCACTTTGATATATGACAAGATACACACAATTCAGTGGGCACACTTAGACACCAACCTAGACAGTTGTATTAGTCCCTTCACCAGCACATCCTCAATTTGATAACCCTGAAGGACCAAACTCGATGGTATAGAAACAAAAAGCTGATAATCAGTTTGCTGGCAATAACGTTGGCCAACACTGTGAGAAAAGCAGATCAATATACTTACTATGCACAAAACCAAATAATTTTGAGGTCATGAAGAGCATCTGGGATGAAAACATAGTAGAACATTGAATGTTGTAGACTTAAAAGTCCGTGACAAAAGATAGTGCAGTGGCTTGGGACTCCTCCTGTTGCAAATAGGAAATCTGGAAGACCAGGATTTATTATACAATGACACTGCATCATTATGATACACATACAAAAAAAGTATTTTGGATCCTATGGCTGCATTACAAATCCTAACAAGAAGGTGGCATTGTGCAAGAGGTTCCTGAGGAGATTGTGTGGACTTCTGCCCCCTTGACATGGATATTCAAGAAAAGCAAACCCTTTCAGAGAAAAGCTGCTAGGATGAACAGAGGACCTGACAGCTTCCAGCTTCCAAGTGCAACACAAAAACAACTAGCTCATATACAAATCATCTGTCAGAAGAATATTCACACTTGCATCTGACATCTCCAAGTTCTGCAGCAACCGCTGCAGGCTGGTCTGTGTTCCAAGCAACTAGATGCAGTGCTGCAATACATTTGCTGGCTGGCTTTGACCTTGCTTTTTCTTCCCCTCCAACTCTCCATTTTTATTCTCATAGGCTTTGGGGAGAGTAAGCAGAGCTCTTAGTTTGTTTATCCCATTCCTATCGGTTTGCTGGCTAACCCATAAACCAGAGCTAACACTTTCCTGTGAAAATACCCAGACATGCTGTTTCCGCTATTAAAATCAATCTGCATTATGTTTCATTACCTTGGTTTTGCTAATGCAAAATGCTTATGTAGTTAAGAGCATTGCTGATGGTGGTGATAATCATTTTGCACAGAATTAATCTCAAGGGGCTTCAGAGTAGAGCAGATTTACCAGAGTGAACACCTATGCCATTAAGCCCTGCAGCCTTACTAATTTCAGCATTTAAACACACAGACAAGTTTTTCTTGTGACAATCACTCTAAGTTTGGCATCTTTTCAAGATCCTTACAAGACATCCCATCCAAACACTCATTTCAAGTAAAGGTAACAGCAAAGTAAAACCATTCATGTACTTAACAGTTTTAAGTCTTCCTTCAAAAATATTTTTCATACAAAAATTTGAGTCTCTTTTTTTGATTTTTTTTCTCTTTTCCCCCCCTTCTAGTACTCAGTACCTTCATTTCTTTGAAAAACCTTCATTTTTTTTTTGAAGGGACCTATGACTCTATTGGGTCTCTGTATTCTGCCTTCCAGGTTGCAACCATCACACAAGGCAGAACCAATTTGTGTTGATTAAGTGGAAAAGTATAGTTGAGAGGTGAAAGATGCTATTTCCTTAAAATAAGTGATTATTTTATTCTCCATACATAGACATGCTTATATCTTGCCTTACCTATAGTTGATTATCTGTCCACACTCCTGGTCTGACACATCCTGTCTTCTTATTCTGCACCATACAGGTGCCAAGACACACCAGGTTACCTTAGAGAACAGCTCAGTTACCCTGTGGTGGCTGATTCTATTCAATGTCCAGAGATACCTGTGGTATAGTTCTCTTTACCACTTATTCAGGTTTTCCACGATTGATCTCTGGGTTTTCCTTGATTGATCTCCAGATTATTAGAAGAAAATACCACTTCAGGATCTAGTGTTGTTGTCTGTGCTAGATTTTAAACTTCGACCCATTGCTGTTTTAGCTACAGTCCATATTAAAATAAATAGTAGTAGTGAAGCCACTAATGTGACAATCTAACTTTCCTTTTTTTTTTTATTTTATTAAATGAGCCCCTCATTCCCCAGATACTTTCAGCATCTGTAATAGTCATTCTTATCACTTTTATAAAGCTTTCAATCATTAACTGCATTAACTAATTAATTTGACATTAACTAATCATTCCGCTGACCAAAGAGGGAGAAACTGGCACAGGGAAATGATTAGTTTGGAGGTTAAATTAATTAAAAATAGTACAGTAGTGACAGAATTTAATCTCGTTCTTGTCATGACAGCATAGAATCACTCGCAGCTGCAGCACTTTGTGATAAATTCATGGAGAGATTTCAAGAGGAGAAGGGAATTAGAGTCACTCGTAAAATATATGTGCTCATTCAACATTAAGCAATGTTAAAATGTAAAAAATGACCAAGCCAAAGGAATCCATTGTTTTATCAACCATATAATACATGTCCTTCAGTATCAATACTGATGTATTCAAGTGTTTTGATAAAAATTCAGGAAATCAGCATCAGTGGTCAGGAGAACCAGGACATTCTTCCAGGTCATCTTTACCCATGAATATACTTGAATAGTTAGGTTAACGTTGTATTTTTATTGGGGTAGCTTTTAATTCAATACTTGAGTTCCTCAACTTTAACATATAGTTAATAATAACAAAAAAAAAAAACTATGAGCTTCAGGAGAAAAGAAGAAAGGAAGATAAGTAGGCATGACAGAAGCAGCAGATCACATTACTTAATCTCACAACCTACTGAGCAACAGAGCTGTAGATACTGAGTGTGATAAGAAGGATGCACACCTGCAAGCCGTCCTTTGCACTTAAAGAACATCACACCCTGAAGCACACAAACAACATAGACATTGTACTCAAGACCTATTTTTGACCTTTCTAATGCTGATGAATGGAGAAATTGGTCAATGATTCTTTCTTAACAGAGAAGCCCTTGAATTAACTAAGGGATTTTCCTTTGATAGGAGTTCAAATGCACTGAAACAGTTGCCTGTAACCTAAAGGTAGTCATAGCTCAAATTAACAGCTTTCAATAGGCTTAAGCTTTGGGGTTTTTGGGGGTAATGAAATGGACTAAAACTTCCTGCAACTGTAGGACCTCCCTAGCTCATACTACAGCAGATTTTATTTCTTCTGCACTATCCAAATTTCTATTTGTATCTATTTGTAGAAGCCCTTTTTGTTGTCCCGACATCTCTAGAGCTAGCAAGAGATGTCAGGAACAAGAAGGGCTTCTACAAATGCATCGGCAATGACTTTCCACTGGTCAAGGAGCACTAGATTATGGATTTAGGCAAATGGGACATGCATAAGTATGGGCCTGGATGGGATGCACCCGTGTGTGCTGAGGAAACTAACAGGGGTTATTGCTCAGCCACTTTCCATCATCTTAGAGATGTCTTGGAAAGCACAGCAGGTGAGACTGCAGCAGAGGACTGGGAAAAAGCCAATAGCGCTCCAGTTTTAAAAAGAGCAAGAGGAAGGAGACAAGAAACCACAATCCGTCTCTCAGAGCTAACAGAGCAGCTCATGCTAGAGACCATCTAGAAAAAGGTGATCAGGAGTAGTCAGCATGGATTCATCAAGACGAAGTCGAGTCTGACCAACCTGATAGACTTCTACGATGGGATGATTGGTTGGCTGGATGAAGGAAGAGTCAGTGTTGTCTACCTTGACTTCAGAAAGGCTTTCGACACCATCTCCCCTAACATTCTCATGAGGAAGCTCAGGAAGTGTGGGTTACATGAACGGACAGTGACGTGGCTTGAGAACTGGCTGGATGGCAGAGGTCAGAGGGTTGTGAAAAATAGGGCCTAGTCCAGTTGGAGGCCTGTGGCCAGTGTTATCCCTCACTGGTCAGCACTGGGCCCAGTGCTGTTCAACTTGTTCATCAATGACTTGGACAAGGAGTTTATCCTTTTTTTCAAAGCACTCTCTCAAATGGAAACTCTTTCAACAAAGAAGACTAACATTTAAGTGGCTAAATAAATCAGTGACTCAATTTTAAATAAAGTATGATGTAATCAAAGCTTTTGAAGCTCAAGTCATGATTAAATCTGAATTCTTGTTACATTTAATGCCATTCCCTTCTTACAAGGGATTTAAATCTGTTTTATCAACAGTTTTGACATCCAAGAGACTTCTAGCCTCTAATATAGATTAATGGGTTCAGGCATAGCTGCTCAAGTCCCACAAGTACAACAATAATCAATTAGACATGCAGGCCAACATCTTTGAAAATGCTGCCCATAACATGAACTGCGAGGGCGAAAACTTGTAAGCAAAGACTGACAAAGTTACAAGGGGAATCTGATCAATATGTACAACTAGGTAAAATTCTTGTATGTGATGAAGATGCATCAATGGCCCAGTGCCCTACTTTAAACAAAATTACCTCTCTGATGCAAAAACCACCTACAATTATTTCTGTCCTGTGCTGCTCAAACTATTATTGTATTATAATAAATTATTATATATTATTAAAGTATTAAATTATTGTATGATACTAAATTTACACTCTTTTCAGCCTGTCAGAGTACTTCTTGATTGCTCTCCCTCCAGTGCTTATCACAGAAATAACTTATCTTTCTCTTATTTTATTTCCTCTTCTGTTAATCTCATATTCCCATGCAAGGTATTTATCAGAGAGTAACAAACTAAAACCTTTGTTATCTTCAGTTAGCTTAGATGAAGATAGCATCTTTAATGACACGTTTCTTTATTAAATTTAAAAAAAAAATCTATTTATCAAAGTACCAGCTTGAGGCTGTGGCAAGGTTTTAAATACAGCTGAGAGATAGGACATTTGTGCACGTGCGTTGAAGTGATAGCTTCAAGTACACTATCACTTTTCAAGCGTTTAGAAAAATAAAAAAATAAAGAAAGATTTCCTTTGATCATGTGTCAATCAGCTTGCCATCGAGGAAGCTTCAGCCTTGGACTAGTGATGCTCTCACGCAGCCATCGATTTGCTCCTTCACACTCTCCCTGCTGCACAACCCTCCTGTTGGGCAGCTGGAGCTGCCTGGCTGGGGACACTGAGCACGGAGAGTAATAAATGTCTACAGGGTTATTTTTTCTAATACCTACCTCTGAAAACTACCTAAATTCAAAACAGAAATATTGAAACGTAATATTCTGCAAAGGACTCATATTTTAATCTGGTACTTCAGTCTTAAGGAGACGAGCATGCATTACATTGAAGATGCTCCTAAATTAAGTTTCCCTGTACAAATTAGAAACTTTGACATTTAAAATGAATTTTAATAGGGTAATAAACTCCAGAAATTTCATAACTCCATCCAAGTTACCAGGCATCTCTGACCTACTGACAGCTCATACTGGATGAAAGTCATCATTAAGCTCAGAGGCAGCACACCAATAGACACTTTATTGGGACTCGTATTTGAGTGATAAAGGCAAATGTGAAGGGAAACCAGTACAGCCTATTTTTAGCTCCATCCTCACAAAGACTTCAGAGACCTTTCATAGTGTTGCAGAGTGTGCACTGTACTCACAACTGTACTAAAAGATACCTGATACTCTTAAGCACCAAATCTGCAAATATTTAAGGTTTTCCATTCTTAACAAAAGGAGGGAAAAGAGGAGGTGCTTTTTTCCATTTCCTTGCTTACACAGCAAGCTGAGCAGGCTTAGTGTTCATAAAATATCAGGTAAATATAAAGCAAAGTCAAAACTTACATATTTATACCTAGAAGCCTCCTGGACCTTGCTTTCCTAAAAACATTGCTCAAGTCATCTGTAAAATATAAAATATAGTATTTCTATACATTTGTACAGTACTCTTTGGCAATCACCTCAACACAAATAGAAAGCTTTTGCAACATTTTCAGCAACCTGCTGTAGTCTGAAAGTCTATTTGACAAGCTTCTCATTCAAATCCTAAATTTACAACACAGAGCAGAGGTTTGGGGATGCTATTTGTCTGGTTTGTCCTTCGAAGCACTGTAACCAGGAAGTGTGCAGGAAGGTCTGCACCTCACCATCTAAGCACTGCACCTGGGGATGGGTGATTCCCACTGGATACAGCCAGCCTCATCCTCCAGCACCCCTTGGCACTGATTTTCCCTTCTGCAGAAACATGAGACCCTGCAAAGCATCCCTGGATAATCCATTTCTTCCACAAACAGCACCTCGCAGCACAGAGCGTATCAGGCAACTCTGGCTATTCCAATGATCATATATTTATATATACATATCTATATGTATATATTGCTAGAGCTTGTATTCCCTATATTTCCATCTTCAATTTAGTATGTTTTTACCGAGAATTAGAAATGGAACTTTTAATCATTACTGTTACAGAATTTCATATAATAAAAAAATGTGGCAACAATAAAGCTCTTGGGGAACCAATAGCAGTAATATAATTGCCATGAAGTGTAATATCCAAATAGCTAACCAAAATTTCATCTTTTTTCAATTACTTCACTTGTCAATCTAAGAAGAGCCAGCACTCCACTCCTCTTACCACTATAACTATCAGTTACACCTGTGGTCACAATTTTAGACCACAATTTTAGACCACAGAATTTTACAAGTTTCTTCTCTAGTCATAGGTAGCTTTCTACAATTAGCAAATTTATCAAAACTGTATCATTGATTTATCCTAGATAGCTTTTTTTTTTTTAGGATTCCAAATAAGCAAGACACGCCACAATCTTCCTACTGTGAATAACTACTGCAAATCAAATAGATCTTTCCTCCTTCCGGGCAGAAAAACAAATCTCTTCGATACCGAACTGTGATTCCCTGTGCTCAGTGGTGTCAGAAATGTGAAAAGCTGGTACAAAACAACCTGTAATTCTCATTTGTGTGTGTGCTGACTGGCTATGAAAAACATGTTAATTTATAGATCTCTTCCTGGAAGTCAGGCAAACGTATGGAACAGAACGGTACAGAACTTACCGCAGAGATAAGTGCAGGTAAGGGTAACAATTCCAGGGACCAATTAATCTCCTATTTCAAGAATTTAAAAGCCAAGCATCTCCTCCAAAAATTACAGAAAAAGAAGTGTCTCCACATACCCCATATAGCACTAAAGCTAGTTTCTGCCAGTATTACAGCTAAAGGTCTTGGAACTAACTGGTGCTATACCCTGCTCAGGCTCCTGATGCCTGGCATAGGCAGGACCTCACCTACGTTCCTGCTCCAGTCAACCTTAGTGCTTCAGCTCCGCTGGAATAAGTAGTGGCATGAGAGGAAGATTCCTACAACTTGCTCAAAAAGAATCTCTCCAAAGCCCATGGGCACAAGAATGAGACAGCCTGGTAGGGATGCACTTGTTTTAGAAATTGAATTAAGTTCTGCTTTTGCCAAACCAGATTTAAGTCACAATAGCTGGCGACAGTCACAACGCACAGCAGCTTTGTAACCAATTTGGAGTTTATTGCATTATGCGATGCAAAATGGGAATTGTGAAACAGAATGCTGTTGACTATTATAAATGGAAGAGCAAAGTAGGCTTGGAGGGGCTAGGAAGACTGCCAGCTGCACCAGTATTCATCCCCTGCTGCCAAATTCATGGCAAGGTATTTGCAAATGGCTTCATAAAAAAACACTTTGGCACCTTTCCAAGCAGACTAGCTCCCAAATAAGAAAGTGGGATTGAGGGTATGCAAGGGAACCAAAATTGTAGTAGAGTAAAACATTCTCTACATGACCAGAACAGAGCTTCATTAATATCACAGGTTTCCTTTTCCAAAAAAAGCTCAAAGCAACTGCACACTAATTAAGTCTGACTCTGTACCTTGTCCAGGATGTCTACTGATTCAACGCTACTACTAGTACTAGAGACAAGTACCCAATGCATAATTAAACACCATGTTTGACAATAAACTTAAAAGGATCGAACCTCATTTATAAAAATGCTCCAGCACTGGTTTATGAATTATTGCTCAAGTATAAGATATGTAAGGGTGAATCAGTTCTAATCTATTTTATGAAAGAAAGTAGACATTATGTTCACACCTGAAGGTTACCTTGGAAGATAGGAGGCACCACAGAACCAGAAGGTGTTTACCTTGAAGTTAATGGAATTTTGCTGGTTTTTTCTTTTTTTTTTTTTTAATTAGAAAATATCATTAAGAGAGCACTAAAGCAGAATTCCACAACAAAAATCCTTCTCCTTAAGAATAAAACACATACTAGAAATTTAAAATGGTTGAGAACAAATCATTTATTGTCAAACATGGTTCTACTTAGAGCAGAATTATCACTACTTATCAAGATTTAACAAGATTTTTTTTTCTTTGCAGTACCACAGAATGAAAGAGCCCGAAATAGCACCAGAGCACAGTGCCCCCCATTTAAGTGATCAGTCCCTGGTTGCTGCAAGATAGTCAGGTTTCCTCACAAAAAGGAAAAAAAGCATTTGTTATCCTGGACAACTACCAGCACAGTTTTATAGCGCTTCAGGGATTCCAAAGCTTTTACAGATGCTAAAATTATTTGGAGATCTTCCAGTAAGCACTAAATATCAAAAATAGCACCTGCACGCTGCTAAGCTGAATTACTTGTTTACCACTCATGAGTGCAAAACCATTTAATGAAATATTACGCAAAGTTCACTGAAAAAATTAACATAAGAGACCAAAGACCTTCTATTCTTTTATAAGGTATTCATTTGACACACAAGGTTGGAAGAATGGATTAGAAAAAAGATGTAAGCAATTTTACAAATTAACAAAGAGTAGTTAACTCCAAGTTCTTTTTTAAAATAAGAAAGAAATTAGACTTTAATGGCAAACCAATGTAATTTTCTGTTCAGCCTGGCAACAAGAGCATAACAGCATGGGATTTAACACCATCTAGTTAATTGAAAGGACCTGACCTCCTCAGGGTCACACAAAGTCAGAACGGTAACACCACAAGTTATCACTGCTTTGCACACACAAGTACCTCCTACCTGTAAGAAGGATGCAACTATGCACATGAAATTCTCTTAAATATTTTTCTATTCTACACGGTGCTTTGGAAATGCAAATAAATCAGCTGTCTGAATCAGACTTTTTGCATTTTAAGGGAAGTTAGAGAGCAAATAAGCTCTTCCATAAGCTCTAACTTATTCAGGTTAGGCCTGTAATGCTCTAAGAGACAACAACTGAGAGCTTTCTAAGCAGTGATGTATACACACAGTATCGACCCAACCGTGCAAACCTGACTTACCCCATTTGCCTTTACTTAGACAAACAGAACCTCTGAAGTTGGAAGGACTGCTTCACCTAAAACAACAGTCACACAGAAAAGTTTCTAAAAAAGGGACTCCCATGTGCACTTCATCAGGCAGTTTTTAGAGTCTCGGATCACAAGGTTCCCCTGCTTTTTTCTTGTTTTAAGGAGTATTTCAAACACATAAGCAGGAAGAAGTGACTGGGAATAACATTTCAGCTCCCTATAGGTGCCTTTCCCTCTAATAAAGGTGTATTCAGCATATGTATATACTGAAACTTCCACATTGCTGCTCTTGGCATTTAATTAGGGGAGGTGCGTAAAGGAAAATGTGCAGGACTAGAATCTTAAGTGTTGGTTTAATAACCTTTACCCAGCTCATTTCTGAATGATTTTCTTCCTCTCTGGAGAGGCTTCTAATGTCAAACACTGGTATTAAGGTGAGTCATGGTTACTGAGGAGGCACAGCAAGAGTGCATGACAAAATTATTAATTATGGGGAGGGAGGGAGTCCAACTATTCTCTTCACTCCATAAATGTTCTTCTAAATCGAAATAAGTCATGTTAAAATTCAATATATTTTCTGAAGCCAACAACCATTAAAGTCTTACTGATGCCAATAAAAGTTGAAGATTTCAGAACATGCCATTTTAGAACTGCTTGTAAATGAGATTTTTAAAATGCATTGAAGAAGCACAAAGATTTTAAGTATAGTAAGAGAAATTAGACACCAAACAGGGAGCACGTGTCAAAACTGACCCTTCAGAGGCTACACAGACCTGACCTGCTTGACTCACCTTGTGTTTTCAGAAGACAAAAAGAACCAGACCAACAGAAATGAACTAAGTCCTTGTTAACAGCATGCTAGTCCTTTCTCAAGCTCTCCCAATGGAGGAAAACATGTCTGAATAACAGAAAGGCAGAGAGGACCCAAAATACAGTATCAGATTGTTTGTTTCTTCCACTGAGCTACAATAGCCAGTTTTTTTTTTTTTTTTTTTTTAAGTAATCAAAGGCAACTAAACTCCCTGTTCCTGTAAAGCTCTCCAGCAAGCAAAAGCTTTCTGCAAAGCTTTCTTCAAAAAAAAAAAAAATTTTAAAAAAAATTTTTTTTAATTGTGTCTTTTATCTCCATGGCAAAAAAATGACAAGTCAACCTTTTCAGCAAATTTAAATTTAAGATGAACTTGTTAACCAAATTTCAATCCAAACAAACTATAAAAAACTGGGATATTAATCACCAAAAATAAGATCACACCTTTTAACAAAAATTCCAGATCCAATTATAGTCATGCTATCAGCAGGAACACTGGTTCATTAAATATAATTTCATGAAGCTATGACTTTGCCATAATAACAAGAATAAGAACTAAATTAAAATAAATAAATAAAACCCAGCAGCATCCCTAAAACATGAAGCAACAAAGAAGCACAGACCGGGTGTTGAATGTCAATGTCAACCATCAGCAAAACCTAAATTCAATCATTATATTAATAAATGGATAAATTACAATGCTACAGTGAAATCTAAAATATAATTTCATACAGAAAATTCATTGCTATTGCCACCAATCACCTAGGTAAATCCAATGATATGCCTCTCAGCATTTAATCATACTGCTTTGTGCACTGCAGAACAGGCGGTGAATACCAAAGGAGAAGGCAGGTGACTTCGTTACCTGCCTCTGTGCCACCCAAAGTGATGCACATTTGTTGGTGTTAGACTGCAGTTCTGCACAGGTGTGAAAATTATCTTTAAGACGACTGGTGAAAAAGTTTTGACTGCAGAATGTATTACTAGCAGATTTTTGCTTTATAAATAAAATTGGCCTTTAGTTCACAAGACACAAGGCTCTTGCCACCAGTCACACGACTGCTCAGTACCACAACCAGAGCCAGCGGTCGCTGCCTCACAGCAGGTCTTCATCTCCAGTGATCACCTCTGATTCGCTCCCGGCCTGACCCCTTGCTTGGTCTTTCTGACAGCCTTTCCTCTACCCCAGTCTCCCTGCTTTTGATCATCTCTACTTCTTCCTCATTTTGCTGCGCTCTTCCTTAAAACAGACCTGACTACCCTCTCGTGCATGATTCTCAGAGGGATCAGTACACAAACTCTATAGCAAAATCACTCCTGTCCCCTGCTACAGTTAATATACAAGTGCTGGATTCCACTCATCTTGCACGATATGTTCACAGAGCATTTTTTTAAATCTCAGAATCAACAACACATTTTGCCAGTTCTTCTCCTTACTGCTAGATTTCAACTCCAACAAGTCTCAGGAGCTCCATACTTTACGTGGCCTACTCATGTGGGACAAAAATCTTCACCTAAACTTAAGAAATGATTGATTATTTACAGGATATTCTACCATGTAGAATACATATAGCAGGATTAAAAACCAGCGAGTCAGAAAGAAGCCTATCCATTTTTAATTAAAAACAAACTCTCTAAAATATCCCTATGGACACTTCCTTCCCTCGCTCACAACCCACAAAAGAATAAAAGCCTTTCCAATGCAGCACTAGTAAGGAGTTCTCCCTACTCTCTTTTTACATTATTCCATAAATGAAAATATTTTCAGTATTCATATCTCAAGCTTACTATAATATATATCTAATACTCCTCAAAAACTTATTTTTCTATATTTCTCTTGTATCTTGCAAAGTAAACATTAAACAAGATTTGGTGCTTTCTTCCACTCCAGCAAAACCAGTATTTGCATCCCAGTAAGTACAATGAAATGCAGTTCTGGTCTCTAGCATAGAGAAACCAAGGAACAGCTAGGACATTTCCTAGGAGGGCAAATCAAAAGCAAAAATAGCATTAACCCACAAAGTCCATCAACAATAGAAAGGATTAATAAAGGTAGAAGCACATCCAGCTGTATTTAGTGCTGCAAACGGACAAAACAGAAGAATCCCTTCTTGCTTCCGCACCAGGAAACAGGTTTAATCCTCAAGGGACTTCTGGACCCTGTGGCACCTAAGGATAAAACACACGATAAAAAAATGCTCAATTTTCCTTTCTATAAAGGTTTTTGAAGATAAGAGCAGTAAGCATTGTTTGGGAGACAAGAGACCCAAGAAGCCAGCAGATCTGCAGGCATTACTGCAGATCAGGAGGAACAAGCCGTGTTGTCTACATGAAGGTGTAAGGTTGATATCCAGGGCCCTGTAGCTAAATCTGGTTTATCTTCAGGACACAGTACCATGAAGGAGTCAAAGCACTCTAAGTAATCTAGCAATATTTTACATTGTTTGTATAGGATTACTGAACAAAGCCCAGACACGTAACATATTGCTCTGGAAAACCTTAATGATCACCTGACAATTCAGGAACAATTTGCAGAAAACTTTAATTCACTTAGAATTTTTCTGTTGTAGTCTGTATCTACATCTGTGTCATACTTCATTACAAGCACCAGTTGCTGCAGTTTCAAACCAAACACACATAATCTGTTTTTCTGAATTGCAGCCAAGAAGCTGCATTTTAGGCCTCCAACTATTATGCTGAGCAGGCCCCATTACAGACTCTATCTTTGAACTAAAACTCTAATCACAATTTAAGCAGGGAGCTTGCATGAAAGAAAGCACAAAATAATGTCAAGACAACAAATGATTTAGATTTCCAAAATGAAGTATTTCTGTTCAACTGAAAAATCCCATGTTTTTTCCAGAAAACACCTCATTTGCATTATGAAAAGTCTGCCATATGCTGTACATAAGTTACCCTTCTGATACCATCCTACTTACCAACACCAGAACATTTAACTCCGCCAACAAATCATGTTCATTATAAGCACAAGTTGCAATTGCCATAGGCCATCATCGTCAACAGTGAAAAAAACATCTTCCTTAATGGAAGACAAACAGTTTTTAATGTAATATTATCTTTCTTTTTCCACTATGAAAAGTGAAATTGGTGGGAAAATTAAGCTCAGCACATTTTAAGCACAGTTTAATTACTAGGCATGTTATTACTTAGAGAAGCAAGCAACTTGCAAACTCTGCTTCATGACAATGAATTCAAGTGCAAGCTACTTGACATTCCTGTAAAGGACAGAATATCCTCACACCTGTACTTTGCTACCATCACATTTCCTATATCAAATGCATCTCTTCCATAGCTTCCAAATCACTAGCGCAGGAAGGGCAAACCTCAGGTCTGCTTGAGCAGGGGAGTTGGACTTCTTGATCTCTAGAGGTCCCTTCCAACCTCAACCGTTCTATGAAGCCATGTTTTCAGAGGCCTGAACAAGACTGAAATAAGACAGCTGGCAATACCAGTCAAAGACAATTATGTTCAGGTGCTCAACTGGTTTTCTAGAAGCACATTTGTAAGTTCCTGGGAAAATGCTTCCTGTAATGTTTTTTTAAATAGGAAGAAGAAATTCAACCATCTGCTATCATAGATGCTGTATTATGAAACATTACTGCAGCACTGATTTAGTTTCCAGTTTGTCAGGCCATCTTACTGTGGACTATTTCATCTGCTGCAGGATTAAGCAAAATGAGCTACACTGGACCAAAGAACAAGAGAGCCACAGTGGGATCCAGAAATGGCACAAGTTACTATACATATATATAAAATGACTATACATATTACAGAATCATTTTAAAATTGGTATTCTTGAAGGGTTTTTTTTTCCCTTTTAAGTATTTCATTTTTTAAAGTAGAATAGGCAAATGGTTGCCATAATATTTTCACTGGCTGTAACAATGACCTAAGCTGCACTCAGAAAGGACAGGGATTGTCATGTTAAGCTTACATTACCTTACAAGCTTATATCTAGGGAACAAAGACTTTCTAAAAGCAAAGCTCTGAATTCATTCAATTTGTCATGAGTAACAAA